>OY970824.1:77954371-78486871 GCA_963853835.1 Calendula officinalis
ATAAACATTTATCAGATGTCTAGTGAAGGTTTATAAATAACTGCGACAACAGTTAGGTCACATACATCATGAGCAAAATTTAGCAACCTAGAAGAATGACATCTAAAAAATCATTAATGTAATAAATAGTAATATACCTAACTACTCCATTCGTCCCACAAAAAACTTCTCATTTGACTTCAGCACAAGTTTTAAAGTGATAGTTAGTGGTGGAGTCATTCGTAATAATTTTGATTAAAATATAAGATTGATTTGGAGAGAGAAAGATAGTTAGTGGATAGTTAGTGGTGGGGTCTTAATAATAATAGTTTTTTATTATTTGGAGTCCATCAAATGTATGAAATGTGAAGTTTTTTATGGGACAAAAATTTATGGTGAAATGAGAAGTTTTTTTTGTGGGACGGATGGAGTATTTCATTACGTGATATGTATTGTTTGCATTTTGTCTTCTTATAATCTTCATTAAATTTATCACATGTCATAATCTCATTATCTATATATCTTTAAAAATTGAGTTCCATGTCCAATGTTGCTTTTATTACCATATATTGATGAGGCATTTATTATTGATGAGGGTCATTACTCATTACAATGTTGCTTTTTTCACCTATAGCTCGAGCAGTTTAGATACATCCTTTTGGCTACCAAAAAACACTTGGGCAGTTACATTCGAGCAACTTAAATACACGGTACTAAAAAATAAATAAATTGGGCAATTACATCTCCAGCCGTTTCAAACACAAATTGTATCTATAAATGTACTAATTGAGCATCCTTAATTACATCCAGCAACATTTACAATAAATTCAATTTAATCTCAATCTTTTCACAATTCTTCAAAAAAATATTCACAATCCATTTCATTATGGCTTGGATGACGCGGCAATTGCCAATCGGAGTAATATTTTCACCGTCGGATCAAAGTCAGCAAAAATTACAACCTTCATTGAGCTTGCACACCTTTTATGCTTCTCCATCGGTCTCCTTCATCATGTTCAAACAACGCTCTCAATTGTCTAATTCTTATATTACTTAATCATGCGCGTTTTTGAAATTTAACCTGAGTTTGTGCCATAGCATTTGAATAGCGAAATTAGTGAACCATTTTTGAATAGGAATTTACGACATAAAGCAAGATTTTGGGCATACTTTATGCTGGTTGGAAGTGTGGTGGTCGTTGGGTATACACATCCATGGAAGTCTCCGTGAGAAGTATTAGCTAGGGATTTCAGCTTTCGTCTTCAATCTTACCAATCTATTTGTGTTTACTCCCATTGAGGTATTGAATCTCATTTGCATGATTAACTTCAATAGTCAATTTTTGCTGGTGACTACTTATCAATCCTCATGCACTTGATTGAAGGTCTTTGTTTCTTTAGTTAATCAATGGTTAAAATGCAAGTGTAGTTGGACTTATTTGCTGTTTAAAAATATAACTATCACAGTAGATTAAAAGAAGCATACGTTTTTCAGTTAGATGAAACTAATGTTGTATTAATTGATGTATTTGTGGACACAGATGATGAAGCAAAGACACAAGGTTGAAAGGGAATCCAACATGAAGTTAGGTTGACAAAGAACCAAGAGGTGGTGAACACAAAGCTAGCAACAATGAACCATAAGTTCAGTGTGATTCATGGGTTATCCTCTCTAGCTAACATAATGTCATTTGGTAGTCTTCCAATGCATTCATGTTATCAAGCAGCTAAAATTTGATCTTTAGAATCATCACCTTCTGTATGGTTTGTATGTTGATGATGATAATAAATAGTTTTTTCAAGTGTTTTAGCCTGCAAATTATAAACACATAAATTCATTATAGATTTTAATAACTTTTAGTTGAAACACATACTCATTTTTCATTCAATATTAAATTTAGGTTGCAAACAAATACTCCACTTATAATTATTCATTTTTTATAAACTTTTACACATTCTTTTGCAAGCATTATTAATTTACCGGTGTTGCTTGAAGATATAACATTGTTTATCCATGGTGCTTATAATAGACAAATTTAGATATTTATAGTCGCACTTATGTTTCATTAATAACATGTTTTGTCTTATGCTAATATAAGCACTCATGTTTTATTAATTTATATGATAAGTCATAATCATTTGTTAATTTATATTTTCATACGACACATTTTGCTTTGTTCATACTTGATATGAATAACTCTTTATCATTAATAAAGCCCGTGCATCGCACGGGCCATACTATCTCGTTATCTATATGATTAGGTTGATATTTCATATCCCCTGATCATTTTCCTTTGTGATAATATTCCCTGTTCCGTTAGCATGCTCTCTACGCGCATTTTTTCAAAGCTAAAATCATCATTTCTAAAGCGAAAGTTGGCAAGTAAAAGGAACATGTAATATAATGGCAATTTATTTTAAGTGTGCGTTTGTTTTGATAATTATATATTTTTCAAGATTTTGTTTTGATAATTATAAGTTTTCAGCAAAACTATTTTGGTAATTAATTTTTTCTCATGTCTCATTTAAAAGAAGTTTTTACTCATATGTAGTTATTATTGTTTAAAATATGTGTTTAAGGTAGTTTTAAATTTTTGTTAATTTAAAATACCAGTAATAATTAATGGTCAAAATTAATTACATATTTTATACATAGAGGGGGTATTTCAGTCATTTGATACTCACATAAAAAAATTATTTTTTTAAAAAAAATCAAAAATTTTAAATTAATTTTTTATTATATTTTTTTACGTAAAAAAGAAAATCATGTTATTGTAATATTGTATACTTGATCACATGTTACTGTACAATAACATCACATATGATCAAGTATACAATCTCATATGATTATACAAAAACTTCATATGTGATTAGGTATATAATCACATGTGATTATCACATATTATTTTTTTTATACGAAATAAGAATAAAATTAATAAAAAAAAAGTTGGACTAAAATTTATGCAGGTGTCAAATGACTCATGTATAAAATATATAATTAATTTTAATCATTAACCATTAATTATTATTGATTAATGGTTAAGTAAGACTATAAAAAAATTAAGAATTATCTTTGAACAACTGCCTAATGTTTAATACTATAATCACCACGAGGGTATAATTTGTAAACCATCTTTTTTATTCATTAATCACCAATTATATGTAATGACCATTTTGCACTTAAATCAATTCCACTATTTCTTTACCTTCTCTAGTTTTTCAATCCTATAAGACTGCTCCTAACAGTGGTGGAAATTGACGCCGTCAGTTGTTAAATCAGCGTCACGTCAGCTCACCCTTTAACCGATATTAAACTGACGTACTCATGCCAACAATACATCTTCCCTTAAATTTTTTGGGACCTACCATTACAAAATACAAACACACAAAATACCCCTTTGGCCCCACCTACCCAACTCACGCCACCCTCTCCTCTGTCTTCAAACTCACGGGATAAAGTGGCGGGATCACTGGCGGAATGGTGCCAATGGCATCTCCAAAGTGGCGGCAAAGTGACACGGGATTGATGGTAGCGGTCTAAGAACAAAATGGTCACTACGCATTACATAGGTGATGATTTATATAACTTTAAATAAAAGCTGCATACATTGCATATCTATCCATTTAATAACTTAGAGGCAGACTGAGAAAACAGTGAATTTATGTCAAATTACTGATCCAACCCACCCAAAAACTAAAGCTTCTGGACAGATGCAGGATCATGACAGGAAAGAGTGACCGATTAGTGAGGGGTATTTAGGTCAATTTACAGAAGAAGACATGTTCACAAAAGGGCTTTAGAACTTGAAGTTGCCAGTACATAGATGCATTTTACTATAACTTGCTCACCTGACAAACTCCACATGAAGAAGCCAGAATCCAGACCCTACCCACATTATTTTGTCCACATGGAAAAGTGGAAGGCCAGTGCACATCTGACCCCTCTTTCTCGCTCTATAATTATATTATTTTCTCTCTCTAAAACTATATAATACTATGGTATTATAAATAATTAATTAATTAAAAAGACAGCAATTTTCCCTCTCATTCTCAAAATTTGACACCGAATTCAATTCCCACAAAAATAATTGCCTCCATATATTCCATCAAATCCCCTTCTGTACATCTAGCGGGCTTTCATTCACCATAAAAGCAACAAACTTTTTTATTTTTATGAAAAACCCAAGTGAAAAAATAGAGACTCGAGGAAGTAAAGCATCTTATGATTTCATTTCAATGATCATTTAACAAATCTTGAAGAAAAAGTAGTGGAAATGTCTAGTAAGGAGGTTGTTATGCATACGTTAAATGATGATAAACAAGAGTTACAGAAGCAGTTAGGATGTATGAATGGAATTTTTCAGATCTTTGACCGCCGTTACCTTCTTGGTCAACGCCGCCATAACCAGAAGAGATTACCTCCAGGTATCTTATAACTTCTTTTAATCTTATTTGCCATCTAAGACCCGTGCCAATGGGCTTGTCTGTTTCAAACCGACGACGTCGTTGGTTATACTTGTGTATATATATGTTATTTGCGTATGTTTGTAAAATAAAGTGATGAATGAAGTGAAGATGTGATGTTAACAGAGTGTGTTAATTGGCGTGTCAAGTTTAACTGTATAGATTTGACTCTGACAAAATTGATGAAGAAAAGAAGAATATATTGTTCGAAGAGGTCTAAACGGGCAGAAGTAACAATTAATAGAAATTTTAAAGGCAGCTACATGTTACATGATAAACATATACTAGAATTGCAAAGAAAACTTGTAGGAAAAATGTCACAAAATAGTAATATACTTTCGGTTTTCTGTCCATTTTATTGGTAATATTTTTTTTTCGTGTTGTTTTGATAATTATAAAGTTTTGGTGGTAATTTGATAATTATGGCGTAAAAATTATAAATAAATAGGGGAAAAAATCTTTAATTACCAAAACGGCCTGAAAAAGATTACAATTACAAAGGCGAATATATGTTGCTATTTGTAAGCTATCATTATCAAATTGTATATTATTCAATCTTCATGTCTGCAACAGTGTACATGACTGCTGGTATCATGGTATCATGTTTGCATATAAATATATATAATCATCATATGTTAAACATTTTGGTTTTAAATGTCTTGATAAGTTGACTTTATGCACTGTAGGTGAAAGTGACATTGGTGAAAAAGAGTTAAAGAAAGCATCAGAGAAAACCAAGGTAAAAAAAACGCTCATTTTGGGGACATTTTCACGTTTTTTTCGAATTCTAAGCACGTAATTATCTATAATATGCAATAAAAAAACAACTAATTACTAGTATTCTGTTGCTTACAGGAAAAATCCCCAAAGGTGGTTACAAAAGAGAAGAAAAAAGTCTCTATTGAATTACCAAGAAACTCATTTTCGTCTTCTAGCTCGTCAGCCGCCATGTCATCATCTTTAGATTGTAGTAAAAGAGTTCAAACCGAATTATCATCTTCTTGTCAAAGTGTTATCTCAGAACCGTCTTCATCACCATTTTCACACAGAAAAAAACCTGATTTATTCATTCAATCACCCGATATTAGAGACGTGGTCAAAGAGTCAATGACAAGAGAACCTCGTGTAGTAACAATTAAAACTGCTGCTGCAAAAGACGAACGAGTGGGTCCCGTGATGAAACATATTGATTCCCCAAGACCATTCCCGCAACAAAAACCCGTGATTCAATATGATTTAAGCAACCGAAATGTTGTTAAGTTGCGGGAAATTTCATGGGGGGTTGAGAAAGTTAAGGAAACGTCACGGTTTTCGTGTGATGGACGGGAATCACGGTTGAAAAACAATATGAAGGTTAAAGAGTTACCAAGGTTGTCGTTAGACAGTAGGCAAGGGTATATTAGTAATTCTGCTAATGATCCGATTAGTAATAAGCGATCATCATCGAGTGTTGTGGCGAGATTAATGGGTTTGGAAGCTTTAACATCGACAATTGATGAAAGAAAGACAACGAAAACTGGAAGTGAAGATCTAGTCTTAAGTTCAAGATTAACAAATAAAGAAGAATTAAAGCAAGATCATTTGTCGGTTTCCCAAAGGGCTCGGAAGGATTCTGTATCACCTCAAAGGGGTGTCAAAGTCAAGGTCAAAGTCAACCATGTAATTACGAGAATACCCCTGGAAACAGCTCCATGGAAGCAGGAAGGTAGGGGTCAAGGGTTACATAAGCCAGCGTTCAAGAGTAAAGAAGTCGGTTCACCACGAACCGAGCCGGTTACCCGTTCGGTTTATGGCGAGATTGAAAAACGGTTAACCGAACACGAGTTTAAAACAGCTGGGAAGGATCTTAGAGCACTTAAGCAGATTCTAGAAGCAATGCAAAAGACAAAAAACAGGTTAGAAAACAAAGAGGATGCATTTGACAATAACAGCATTGATGGTATGCCGAGTCAGAAAGTTGACCAACCGGTTTCACCCAAGGTCAATGCGGTTAGTCCTCGAAAAGTCAAATACGCTGATGTCAAGAAAGATTCGGTTGGTAGGCAACGGTTGAAAGAAGTCAAAGAACCGAGTTTCAGAGATAGGAAGTCAACAGGTAGACCACAGTCACCTTCAAACTTTCTAGAATATTCCGGACCAGCAAGCCCGAAAATGCAGAGATCAAAGAACGGGATACATGGGCCATCATTTGATTCGAGCAGGCCCAAGAAGCAACACGATATGCAACGGGCTGTATTTGGCTCAACAACCAGAAACCCAAAGGCCAAACCCATGGATCTACCACAAGACAGTAGTGAAACAAGAAATCTGAGTCAACTCAGTGATACGATTTCTTACCAATCAGAAAACGATTCAGAAGTCACGAGCACCGAGTGGGTCCAAGAAGTCAATAGCCCGTTTCAACCCAAGGAAAACCACAGGGTGAGTGAGACACTTTCATTTGTTAGACACATATGCGCACACACAAACACACTCAGTGTGTGTAGTCACTTGACTATATATTGACTATTTGACTTTTTAACATGTGTCATATTTCCAGAGTAATATCGTGGAAAGATTGATCGAAGAAAAGTCAACAGTTGACCATGTGAAACATATCATAGAACAACCAAGCCCTGTTTCTGTTCTTGATGCATTCTACACAGAAGACATACCATCTCCAGTAAAGACAAAACCTAACGCTTTTAACGGTACATAATTATGTATTTATATTATATATCGCGTATTTTAATTCCATTTTAGTGATTAACCTTTTGACTGTTTTATCGTTACAGATGATGATAATTTACACTTTGAAGAAGTAAAAGATCAAGAAAAGATGAATAATGTACATCGGTATTCAGAATTTAATAACATGAAACTAGAAAACATACAGATTCTAGTTCAACAAATTGAATTACTGAACACAAACACTGATGATGAAATTGGAGATCACGGATATATAGAAGAAATATTATTAGCTTCAGGATGCTTAAAAGATCTAGACCGTACAACCACAATAATCCAGCTTCAGCTTCATCCAACCGTCGGTTTGATCAACCCCGATTTGTTCCATGTTTTGGAGAAAACCAAAGGAAACACAGCAGACAGTTACCACAAACAGAACACGAGACCAAACATCAGAAGAAAATTAGTATTCGATACCGTGAATGATGTGTTATGCCACAAATTAGCTACATTAGGTCCTTTTGGGCCCCATAAATCAAGGAATTTGAGCGAAAAGAAGCTAATGAAAGAATTGCGGTTGGAAATAGATGATTTACAAAATAATTCAGAAAAAGGAGGATATGATGAAGATGATGAAGTTTTAAACATTATAAATGCAGATGTTAATAAAAGGTCACAAGATTGGGATGAGTATTGTTACCAGGTTCCAGGTCTTGTGTTGGATATTGAACGTATGATTTTCAAAGATTTGATTAACGAGGTTGTGAATGGTCAGGAAAGTGATGTGCAGGATTGGGCGGTGAGGAGGCGTTGTAGACAATTGTTTCCCATGTAGAAGTTGAATCTTGCTAATTTGCCTTACTGTCGTCTTTATCACTTTCTTGTTTGTTATATTTTGGTGGCTTTAGAAGTACGACTTTAGGTTAGTGAAAGTATGTATGCGAAAGCGTTTGAATGCATATAAATTATAATACAAAACTAACTGTATTTATGTTTATCTCCTATGATTCATGCCATTAATGTCTAAAGTAAAGAATCATAATTTGAAAAAAATAAAACACTGTCTAAATATCGTTACACGAAATACAGACATACCTCTAAAGACATGTTAATTTTCCATCTGCATTGCTTCTGGAATCTGCTAACTTTTGCTACATTAATGTTCCTAATTTACAACTGCAACATTTCACTATGTTATCCATTTTCCATTAATATCCTCTTTTGCCCTTTTCTTGTCATCCTTCATATCAACATTTCCAATTTTGATGCGTCTTTTTGCGGTAGGTAACGATTTCTTGCCCATGTAGAACTTTAATTTGACTGCAGGTTTTTTTTCTACAACAACTGTTTTAATACCTTCATTAGCATCAAGATCATTGCTTTTAACATCTTGAATTACTGGACCAACTGTCCCCCAACTGGAAACATGTTCTGCCCATAAGCTAAGATTTCGTGCAACGTCTTCTTCCACAAATCTAGCAGGAATAGACACCAAAGAAACCTCCTTTTCACCATAATTAAGAGGACATTTGAGAAAAGGATTGCTCACTTTCTCCTTTCCACCATTAAAAACCAAACGTCGTTCCAATTTCAACAATGGTGGTCCGATAACCGTTTGACTTTGGTCAATTTTACCAATTATTTCTTCATTTTGCTCTATATATGGTGAATTTGAGCTAATATATGTTTTGGGATCAGGGAAACAGGGAAGCCAAGGGGGGATATTATCCAGTGGGGGCGTCTGCTCAGCATGACAAAAGCTCGGTGTTGAATTCCGTTCTTTAATTACTGGAAAACGAGGGACTGAGTACGCAAATTCTACTTCTTCTGATACACTAACATACTGTGAAATCTCTTTAATAATCCCAGACTCTGATGAAGAGTGACTATTATCAGAAGCACCTATAAACCCTTGTGTTAGTCCCAAATCTTCGAGACCGTTAATTATATCAAACACGTTACTATCTGTCCTACCAGCTAAATTTGCATAGAAATTGGAGGTTTTGCCACTATTTTGAATATATTTGCAGGTTATATCAGATAAAGTATCAAGTGCAGACTGCTGAAACCCATGTAATCCTACACTTTCGCATATTTGTGCCACTGCAATCCTTGCAATGGATTGCGAAAATTCTTCATTTTTCCTCCTTTTTTTGGAACTAAATTCAGTTCCTTTTGAACTGTCTCCATTAATCATGTTATCACCTTCATATCATTTTATTTCACATAGATTCAAAAGAATTGCATGAAACGTAATTCACTGAGCCAACTAGTGAAAAGCCAAAAACCCTAATCCCTACTACTGTCTTATACGGAGTAATCACTTCATCTATGTCACACAAAATGTTGAGCTTATTGTAAATTTGTAATGATATATCGAGTACACACTATATTATGCGAATATCAATGTAATAAGCTTCTATATAATCAAATTTTCAACTTACCAGTTATATGTGAACTTTAGGGTTTCTGCGCTTCAACGAGAGTAATGTAATTCAAAAATTCAAACACTTGAAAACCGCATTTGAAACGCGAGGCAAAATTGTCTGGGAGCCGAAACCCAATCAACGTCAAATTGGCCGAATACACACTGGAGTAAACCCCTGGATCGGAAAAAATGATGATCCGAGTTTTTACACCGGAGGACAGTCGTCTTTGATTTTATAGGAAGAACATTGAGCGAATCTAATTCACTTATTTTGGTTTATATACAGGAAAATTAGAAAGAAAAACAAAATGCTTCCGTAGCATAGTGGTATTGCGTTCGCTTCGTAAGCGAAAGGTCGCGAGTTCGATCCTCGCCGGGAGCTATACTTTGACTTTTTATTAATTAGTCCAAAAAAGTCTCGTGAATCAAAATATTGAATTTTTAGAAATTTTTTTAAAATCTGGTTCATATTAGGTGTTCCTGCACCAAAATTATACTATATGGTCCGGTTCTCAGTTCAAACATCTTCAAATTGTAAGTTAGTTTTGAACAGACACGCCCATAAATTTTGATTTTTGTCAACCCATTATATACTAGTAAGGACACAACAAAGTTTATAAATAATTGGCATGATAATCAACGTGTTTGTACCAATTTACTATAATGATGTATGTTATTTGATTCTGTGCATATGATATTCGCTTACAATGGCTACAGATCCTAACGATGATTGGGTCTCCAAGTACCCTGCATAATGAGCGAAAGATATTTAAAGTATATTACAAAAAAAATCAAGACATATATAAAAAAAAGAGCCCGTATAAAACATGGGCTATGTGCGGCCGCACCTCCTCAAAGATGCCCCTGCAAATAACATTTACAAAAGTGAGTATGCATATATACCTTAGCCTTTAGTTGCAAAAAGGGATCTGATTTCTCGGATTAGTGCATTTGAGACACCGATATCGGGCAAATACTCGAGGCTTCTCACTGAATGATGTCATCGTTGTTTGAGTTATTCTAAGTTTGAAACATTAACAACACGTTGGGAAACATGAGAAGCATAACCATTGGTTGCCACCAGCTTTAGGGGTAGTTTGTGCCGCCTCTGTTGGCGGTGGCGACTGAGGCTGCTTTTCAGCCTCAGCCACCACCTTTGTTGGACTCGGACTGCCCCCTGGAAGTCTGCAAGTACCAAATATAATTCGTTACATTAAATAAGTACATTGTAATTAATTCAAGTAGCGCGCAACTTACATAGGGAATGCAAATGGTCTCGCGCTTTGACAACTGGCATCAGAAAGACAAGCAAGATTTGCAGAATTACTAGTCGGGCTTTCTCCATTCCCATTTGGAACGCTAGAATTGGCACCAAATGATTGTATGGAATCAAATTGGGTTTCATTTTCAGCTGATGTGTCCATCACCTTATCGACATTAGGTGAAAAACATGAATAATCAAGATCATCATCAACCCAATCATTATTCCCCAAATGTATACTAAACAATGACTCATCTGAAGATAGACTCCCATCCGAATCACTTCCATGTTTTCTACCAGATGTCGATGGCCCCATAACTTGAATTGGAGGAGATTGTGTTGGTGACAAACATAATATATCCAAATCAGAATTCTGAGATGAAATCGTTGGTGATATACTAATCAGGCTTATTGTAGGTGTGGAACTTGGTGATGAACTTGAACTGTTTTCTTCAAATTCTGGAAATCTGATATCATTTTCACCTATGTCTACTTCCAAATGATTCGAAGAGGAAGCAAGATCGCCAACTGTTATCTCGTTATCAAATCGGTCCTCATTTAAGATGCTGCTAGTAACATCAACAGGCAAAATTGGATGCTCACTGCTATCACTCCCATTATTGTGTTTCATTTTGTTCTGTTCAACAGGTTTATGTCAATCTGAGAGCTTTATAGATACGTTTTTCTCATGTTAAGCTGCTATAAGTTAATCAGATGAATCTATGTTTACAGATTCTATGAGAAACAGATTTAAGGAAGTTGTTATGATAATGATGAAGACTAATTAGGTTTATGATATGATGATGATCGGATGCTTGAGAACTTCATAATTGACGAATGATACGAAAACAAAATTGCAGTTTCACGGCAACGATTTACAGTTCTTATTGTCGCAATTCACGAATAAAAGTATTGAATTCTACTAAATCATGCTTAATCATGAGATGAACGGATTAATGTATCGTTAAATTCGTATGAGACGAATGATGATCCATAGAAAATAACATCATGAAATTCTCCGAGTAACTGAACTTACTTGAACATTCCCCTTATGGTTGAACCCTACGGGTTAAGATCGCCGGCGGCACCAATGTTGCCAGGAATTTAACGATAAAACCTCGATGGATCAAAGGGGAAAAAAGGTCTCGTAAGAAGCAGAAAAAGGAATTAGGGTTAGGGTTTGATGATTGATAACAGAAGGCTTAGCGTGTTTTCAGGGTTACGCAATCCCAAAATTGTAAACGCGGGAAGATGTTCATTCGACGGGTATTTCAGTTTTGTCAGATTGTACTTTTGGGGAATATGATTAAAGATAAGGGGGTAAAATGAAAATTGTCGAAACTAAGATAAAAGGTTCACCATACAAGTGTTCTCATATATCTTAACTTTATCTACTAGTTTTGCAAGCATTACAGCCATGGAAGCTGTTATGCAGAAACAGCTTTTTAGCCATGGAGTTTTCGCAAGTAAGTTATGCTAGCAATTTGGTATTACGATGTTTTTAAAGTTTGTTAATTGGTTACGGTTTCCAAACTATATATGATGTGTAGTTGTTCGTTAAGATTGTTTGATACGTAAAACTAAGATACATAATTTAGACTGAGTGGCCTTTGAACTCCTGGGTGCCTGTGAGATCTATGAACATGAATGCAGCTCCAAAAATCTTGGGCTCGTCCTTGAGTAACACAAAAAATTCTTGGTGAGTTTTCAGGCGGTGGATGCAGTACAAAAATTCTTTTGATTGTTGTACCTTCGGGAAAAAACGACGAATATGTTTTAAGTGAATCATGAGACTTATTTAACTTTGTTTCTTCCCTTTTCCTTTACATAGTATGTTTCGTTACTTATAATTGTAATTTTCGATTATTGTATTTTATTTAATAAAATTGGTATTACATCGTATAAAGTTTTCAAGTACATAACGTATTCCAAACACCTATTTCTTTCTATTTTACACCTTCGGATGGAAAACACGTTATCTTTTTTAGTACTTAACATCGGTCTAATCCTTTCAGGTGTTAAGAGTTATAGTTTATATCCAATTAGCACTTGTTGTCTGTCATCGAACGAATGCAAAAAGAACTTGAAATAATTTGTCATTGTTTTGTTAATCTCCATTTTCAGCAAAGAAAGCACCAAGAAACCATACTGAAATACATACACCATCATCATCCATCTACCAGAAGTCAAGTTTTGCAACTCGATGTTTGCGTTACAACTCAAATTACAAAAAATTCCCCGTTTTGGAAAGGCGGCACCGCAATGCAACAAAGGCAAGGGATCTTTCTCTTTTTTTTCATTAAACTATAAAACTTAACTCCCAATTCTTAATACAAATAATTGATTGATATGTTTTTGTGATATAAACAGATTTATGCAGGACGAAGAAGGAGATCAAACATGGAGACTGATACATATGTACTAATGGAGCCTGGGAAAGCTGAAGAATTTGTAAACGAGGAAGAACTCAGAGTCAGATTGAAGGGCTGGCTAGAAAACTGGCCTGCCACATCATTACCTCCTGATCTTGCAAGATTTGAGTCCATTGATGATGCTGTTACGTTTCTTGTAAAATCAGTCTGTGAACTCGAAATTGATGGAGATGTTGGTTCGATTCAATGGTATGAAGTTAGTTTGGAATGAATATTATTTAAGCAATTTTCAATTATAAATGAAAGTCTATCTTTTTCTTGTAAATGTGTCGTATTAGTGTATTACTGATATTTTTTTTTCCGTTCATACTCGTATAGACCTGGACCCACAATTATATTCTTCCTAAACCTGTGCAAATTGGGCCGAGAATCGGCTGAAACCTTAGATTGCTTAGGACCGAAAAAATCGGTCTGGCCAAAATCATTTTGTCAGTTCTAGGTTATGAGCGGTTTGGTTCGGCTCTTATACCATACATAGGCCTAATTTTTCCTATTGATTCCAATTAAACATGTTCACATGCAGGAAAGACAAAAGCAATAAACTTTATATCATTCAAGATTCAATCAAACACAATGAGATTAATATAATAACTAATCAAATCTATTTGAGAAGATGCATATCTTAAGTTTTAAAGACTTTATATCATTTAAAAATGGTTCAATATCTAATCAAACACAATGGTACAAGGTTTGAATAATATAAAGATTTCAATCCATCAAAATTCATCAAGTACTAAGAGCGCTCAGATCCTGAAACTTGGAAGCTTGAATCTGCAAGTATCAGAAAACCATAAATCAATTAAAATAACACATACAGGAGATGAATTAAACGTATGTATGTAGCCTAGTGGTAAGACTGTGCATCATGAGGTTGTACCTTGTGCTGTTGATTTCTATTAGCAGATGGTGGTAACAGAGACGATGATTTCATAGATTTAGTTCTAGCAAGAAGCCCTTTGGAAACAGGGGACATAATTTGATCTGTTGGGCTTTTATACCTACACAAAACCACCAAAGCAAAACTCAAACTTAATTACACATACAGATTACGTTTTTATTTAATTCAAGTAAAACCCATAAAAAATAGCTTACATTTCCGGAAATTTGAATGCTTTTGGCACTGTAAGACGATCGGGAGTACTGATTTTAGCAGAAGCACCGGCTGGAGGTGGAGAATTCATCGGGAGTGGTTGAATCGGTTGTGGTGTTTCTTGTGACGGTGTTAATGGAGATTTTTGATCCATGGATTGTAGACTTTTGATTTAAGATTGTGGGTGAGATTGCAAACGGAAGGTGGTCTTTTTAAGGGTTGAAATTAGGTCAAAATGATTAGTTTTAGTTTATTTGGGGGTTTTTTTGTCTGTGTGGAAGATGGTGGATGAATGGGGATAAAAAGACCGTTGGTGGAAAAAGGTGGTAACGGGACAATTTGGTGGGCCATGGTGGCTGTGACTTCATTTTTCTGTTTGACCAAAGAAAAGCCTATTTATTTTTCTTTTTTATATTATTATCGTCCCAATTTATTGATTAAAATAGTTTAATGGAACTCTAAAATATTTATTAAATACAATTAATTTAAGGACCAAAAGGCCATTATTTTAGTAGTATGATGCATCTTCTCATCCTTTAGTCGAAGTCTCGAGGATTCAAAGTTTTATAATAAACATAATGATATTTAGTAATAGATTAGTATTTGCGGTAAAAAAGAAAAAACTAAGGGATATAAATATTATATTTTGATTTTAGGATTTTGATGTAATATTTGTAGGGAAATGATATCGTCAATTATTAAATGAATTATATTGATAATGTTACACAAATTGTCTTTTATTTTATGTAATACTCCCTCCGTCCCACAAAAAACTTCTCATTTCACTCTAAATTTTTATCCCACAAAAAACTTCCCATTTCCCATATTTGATGGGCTCCACACAATAAAAAACTATTATTACTAAAGATCTCACCACTAATATCAACTAACTATCTTTCTCTCTCCAACTCAACCTTATATTTTAATCAAAAGTATTATCAATGACCCCACCACTAACTATCACCTAAAAACTTGTGCAAAAGCCAGATGGGAAGTTTTTTGTGGGACGGAGGGAGTAATTCTTTTTGTGAAATGATACATATTGGATATTTTAGAGACATAGAAAGTTGACAAAATGAATATGACATGTATGTGTAGATTTGGATGTTAGTTTTTTTTGTCTTGATTATTTATGCACAGGATATTTATAAAACTTATAAGGGTATAGATTGAAGAATATGAATACAAGTTGAAGTCATCAATTGTGGGAGACGAAAATTATAGCCAGATTAACCAATAGTATTGTGTCATATTATTGATTTTAGTAAACTATGATGTCATAATTATTTTCAGAGGCAGATATAATATAGGTTCCACAGTGGCACATGACATTGCTTAAACTTTTTTTCCACATGGTAAATATTTTAGAATTTTTTGGTATTATGATGCAGTGCTTCTACCAGATTAAAAAACTATCAATAGCAAAATCAACCTTAAAAAAACTAAAACATCAATCAATAATCCACACTTAAAGCCCACAAAAAAAATTAAACCAAATACTTCCTCCGTATTAAAATAAGTGACACAAATTGGCTTACATGTTTTTTGAGGTAAAAGATTAAAGTAGAGGTTAAAATATATTAAAGTACATAGTTAGTGGAGAACGGGTCCCACTTTTCTTGAATAAAGTGATATTAATGAGTTTTAAAAGTAAAAGTAAGGGTATAAGGGTAATTTCACTTTATTAAAGTGGATAGTTAGTGGGTATGGGTCCCACCATTTTTACCAAATAAGGAAAGTTTTCAAAAGTGTGTCACTTATTTTGATACACCTCAAAATGGAAAGTGTGTCACTTATTTTGATACGGAGGAAGTTGAAAGAATCCAAAATGTGTGCCTTGTAGTTTTTAGTTTTAGATCTATAAAATTAGTAGTTGTCTTGTAGGTTTATAAATTTAATGATTAGTTATTGAACACTTGGTGTACATAAAATCAAACATGGTGTTTATGTAATAGAGTCATTTATGTAGAATTTGTTTTTGTTTCGACCTTGGACGTCACTATGGGCGTTGCTCCTAGGACCCTGCAAGAGAGTGCAACCTCCTTCACCTCCGTCTTTTTTATTCGCGCAAGGGTGCCACTGCTGACGGAAAATTTCTAGTTCCGCATCTGATTATTTTGTTATATACTTAGTACATAATTGATACATGATATGAGAGGCATATATAAATGTAGTGGTTTTGGATCCATTGTATATTTATATGTGTTAATATCGTCCGTTTTGGAAATAGAGGAGTTATATTATCATATGTAAGTTAAACAAAAAAATGTTGATTTATCAAAAGCTATTTGTTGAATGACATCTCTTATCAGCTTTAGGTAGCGGTGATCAAAAGGAACCACAATTGTACGGAGTCGTGAACCGAACCAGAACTTAACCCTCGGTTCCCAGTTATTTTATAATCACCCCTAGTAATTTAGGTGGCTTTTATATGAGGATGTGATTAATACACAAAAGTGATGCGCACACCACAAGATAACTTTATTAATGCATATAATACAACACATAATTGACATCAGTTTTTGTAATGTACAAATCACCTCATTTCTTGAAATCTAAAAATATGAGATAGAAATAGAACAGCAAATAGCAAATATTAGCATGAAGTTTATCCCATTCATGATTTTCTTTGCGAAAACACCTATTTATCTTATCCCAACGATGTAATTTAGGGGCAACTCAGGGCAAATTACATATCTATAGAACGTAATTTCCTACCATAGTTACCAAAATCCTAAAACATGAATCACCGAAAAAGGTAATGAGTTGAGAGTAGAATTATGGCAATTGTGTAATTTAAGCAAAAAAAAGTAGCGTCCACCAGTGGCGAGATCCCGTGCAACACCCGCACCCAAAAGTCACTCCCCTTTATCTCCGCGCCATTTTAGGAACTCCCGAACATTTCAATTCCATTGATGAATCACTGTTGCAGCTGCCAAATGCAAATACTCCTCGATCCACCATTCAGTTACTTGACTTTTGCCTACTTCCGCCGTTGAATTCCCAATTTTCAGGTCAGAGATTAGAGAGATATCCCTACTTTTTGCTCTTGAATTTGTATCTGAGTTTTGGGCTTTTGATGTGCTTAATGTCAATTTATATGTATGTTATATGCTATAATGCATGTGCTATGAGCTTCTACATTTGATTTTGGTGGTTTGGTATAGCTGCCAGATTTTACATCTGCTGTTGTTGATGTAATGCAAACTTGATATGGTTTTGTTCACCAATTTGCCGCCAATAATGCCCTAATTTCACACCAGTTTAATTATCCAAAAAAATGCCTTTTTCCACTTTTAGGGATGATAGCGGATGATTTGTACCAACCATTGATTAGCTCTTTTTTATCGTGCATATTTACCCTAATATGTCTTACATGCAATTTGCTATGTACTACTAATTTTGTGATAATTAATGGCTGTATTGACAGGAATAAATGGCTACCATCACACTAGCAGATGTTTCCTTCAGGATCCATCCACACAACCGTCTTGTCTGTCCGAAGAAATACTTTACTAAAAGGTTTATATTACATAATTTACATTTTTTTATCCACTTCACTTTTTTAATTTCAACAAATTTGTTAAAACAATCATAATCCAAAATGTAGATTTTGCAGAAAAGTTTCATACAAAAGTGACCGCTTAATCAAATCAAGGGCTACAGTATGTTGTAGTATGGTATGTTACTATATCATACTTCTTTTGTTGGTTATGTTATCTATTATGGTAAATGAGCATTTGAATTATTATTTTCTATTTGTTTTTTATAGGGTGAGCCTGGTGAAGCTTCTTCAATAGATATTATACGCGATGAAGATGATACTATAGTAGAAGTCAATGAACTTGACTTAATGGAAGCCAGAAAAGCACTTTATGAGGCACAATCAAAACAAAAAGCATTAGAAAACGAAAGAAATCAGTTACTTAAACAGTTGTCAATAATAATGCAAGAGAAAAAAACACCCGAAATGGATAATGATATAATAGATGTTAATGGTGGACGATTATCCCTCCTAATCGATGATAATTCTCAGAAATTAAAATTGCTTAATGACGGCCCTCGTAGAGAGATACCAGATTGCATGGCAAGAAGAATAGGCTCTGTTCGTGTTAAATTTCCACCTAGAAAAATTGATATTTCAGAAGCTAATAATAATTCAAAATTTAAGCATCTGGAATTACCTAAACCTGATCAAGTATGGTCAATTGCACAAGCAAAGCCAAAAGATGCTGATATTTTAATTGAAAAGGAATTAATTGAAAAGAAACGAAAGGCTTTAGAACGTGCTCTGCAACGAAAAACAATTCAGCGGGATAAAACTCCCGAAGAAATAAAATTAGGTGCCTTTATTTATTTATATATATATATTTTTTAAATTTTAATTATGGACGATGGCCAGTCATGATTATCTGATTATGGGTGATTTAACTCTTTTTTTTTTCACACAGAGCCAGGAACTGGTACGGGACGTGAGATTGTGGTTAGTAAATCTGTATAAATTGGCTATACTTTTTTTTTCATGGATTTCTGATGAATTTTCTTTAATTTTTAATTTTGAAGTTTCAAGGTTTTAATTGGGAAAGCTGTAGAAAAAAGTGGTACTTAGATTTGGCTCCAAAAGCTGCAGATTTATCTCACTGTGGGATAACAGCAGTGTGGTTACCTCCACCAACTGAATCTGTTGCTCCACAAGGTTTTTATAACTTTATAAATAAACTTATACCTAAAATAATTTAATTAAAAAGATACGTGCCATAATATAACAATAATAGCAATATTAAGTTATTAAGAAATCTTGTGGAATGACTCCAGGGTATATGCCTTCTGATCTTTACAACTTGAACTCAGCATATGGTACTCAAGACGACCTCAAGTATTGCATCGAGGAAATGCACAAATATCATCTTTTGGTATAATTTTTAAAATAATCATTTGTCATTTAATATTTAATATTTAATCAGTTATCAGGTGATGGTACATAAATATGATTTTTGTTTTACAGGCGTTAGGAGACGTTGTTCTCAATCATCGATGTGCTCATAAACAGGTGAATTTTAATGCAAAATAAGATTAAATAAATTAATAAATAATAAATGGTTTCTTGCTTATATTGATGAGTTTATGGATGATAGAGTGAAAATGGAGTATGGAACATTTTTGGTGGCAAGCTTCCCTGGGGACCTGAAGCAATTGTTTGTGATGATCCAAATTTTCAGGGTCGTGGAAATCCTTCAAGTGGTATATAAAAAAAATATAATTCATCAATAAGCATTTGTTTATAATTGCATCATTTATAAATATGTTATAAATAAGCAGTAGTAATAAGAATAAGGTGATATTGCAGGTGACATATTTCATGCAGCACCGAACATAGATCATTCCCAAGATTTTGTAAGAAATGATGTAAAAGAGTGGCTTAACTGGCTCAGGAATAATATTGGTTATGATGGTTGGCGCCTTGATTTTGTCAGGTGAAGTATATTTTTAATTTATTTTATTTTTATTTTTAATTTATACTTATTTTTTTATGTTGGTCACAGGGGCTTCTCAGGTGAATATGTGAAGGAATATATTGAAGCTTCAAATCCTGCATTTGCAATTGGAGAATATTGGGATAGTCTGGCTTATGAAGGTGGTAATCTATGCTACAACCAAGGTGTGTAATTTTTATATCTATTTAACATTAAAATTTAAATAAATCACCTGTTATTAGCTGATTTTGATTATATGTATATGTTCTTAGATGCACATCGTCAACGTGTGATTAACTGGATCAATGCTACTGGCGGTACCTCATCTGCATTTGATGTTACAACAAAGGTAAATATTACACGAGTTTATTATACAACAAATATACATTTTTTTAAAACCCTAATTGAAGAATTTATTTATGTAGGGAATTCTTCATTCTGCATTGCATAATGAGTATTGGAGATTAATTGATCCTAATGGAAAACCAACAGGAGTGATGGGATGGTGGCCCTCACGTGCTGTCACTTTCTTGGAAAACCATGATACTGGATCTACACAGGTACATCTTTTTGTTTTGGTCACATATTGAAGGAAAACAAAGTTGAAGGGTCAAAACGTAAAATCAGTAAAAGTTTGAGGACTGAAGTAGTTTAGAATTGACATATTGTTTGTTACAGGGTCATTGGCCATTCCCGCGAGATAAACTTATGCAAGGATATGCATACATCTTAACACATCCTGGGACGGTAAGTTGTGTTTTTTAAGATTAGGATGGAATTTTGATGATGTCATTTAATCATCGAGTTATTTATTTGTATTGCAGCCTGTGGTATTTTATGACCACTTTTATGATTTTGGGCTCCATGATGTGATAATGGAACTAATAGAGGCTCGAAAACGGGCTGGGATCCATTGTAGAAGTCCTGTGAAGATTTACCATGCGAATAGTGACGGTTATGTGGCCCAAATAGGAGATACATTGGTGATGAAACTTGGCCATTTTAATTGGAATCCTTCTAAGGAAATTGATTTGGATGGGAATTGGCAAACGTTTGTTGATAAAGGCTCAGATTATCAGCTCTGGTTAAGAATGTAGATCTTTTCTAATTTTGAAATTGTTATAATTATGTCAAAACTTGAAATAAATGAACAAGAGAAATAATTATGTGGATAGATTTATTAGCGGTCATCTTTTGACAAACAAAAAGAATCTAAAAATTATTTGATTTGGATTGTTTTGCGAAAAAAATAAAAATAATAAGTTTAAATGGAGATGCGGGGGATCGAACCCCGTGCCTCTCGCATGCAAAGCGAGCGCTCTACCATTTGAGCTACATCCCCGATTGCTAATTATTTATTTACTATATTATTTAGTTGGCATTCCTACAACACATATGAATTAATGAATTATGATGTCTCAGTTATAATTAGTTTTCTTTTCTATTTTTCTAATGAAAATTATAGTATATTGAATACAAAATAGATTTATTTGAAAATCAGTTCTTGTTGAGAATCATGCAATGTTATTTTAGAAAGCTTTACAATAACTTATTTTTACGTATTCAAGCTCGCTTAAGGTTATTGATATTTTGTTTTGAGAAAACTTGTCGAGTGGATTTGTTATAGGATGATTAGAAACTGTCTCTATCTTTCAATAAAAATGGTGTAATACATTGATTGCGTTTTCTTTTTTTAGACTATTGTCATTACATATTTTATGATTAGGCTTTTGTTTTCGTAATAATGGTATGCCACTTCACGATACTTAGGCATTTGATACATTTGGTGTGTTTGTTTTTCTTAGTATGTATGGCATTTGTGATATATTTTGTATTGTAAATTATTAATGTGTATTTACCAGGATATAATATTTTTAGAAGAAAAAATAACTTATGTTTTCATTAGTTTGTAAATTTCAGTAAATGGTATCACTTTTAGCATTAATCCACTATAAGTTTAACGGATTAATCGAGCTAAACTCTTAGTACAATATCCAAACTATCAAATATTAAAATTAGTGAATATATATCAGTTCTTATTGTGAATATAAAAAATCGTAATTATATCCATTAGGATTAATGATAATAAAAGTAGAACAAATGGGGATGTAGCTCAAATGGTAGAGCGCTCGCTTTGCATGCGAGAGGCACGGGGTTCGATCCCCCGCATCTCCAAACAATCGTATTTTTATTCTCTCCAAAATTAGCTTGCAATATTTTTTCATTTATTTGTTAACTGAACTGATCTACCAAAACACTTTGTTCAATCTTCATAATCAGCCGTCCGATCTCTCCACTATCTAAATCGACGGCTAGGGAATCGCGTAAACACCGAAAGACACCAACAACATCCATAGCCAACCCTAGCCTCAGCTTCGGTTTTTACCTACCAAATACCAGACCTCAACCACAACAAGCCTCCAGGTTCAGAACAAAACCTACACCGATAAAAAAAACATTAAAATAACTATTCAAGTGTTCATCAGCTTTGTCTGGAAGTGAGAGATACATATATACAAACGTGCGTGTATTTACATTCTTGATTTTTCATTCATTTCTGGAAGAAAACATACTATTTTTACGCTTCATGCACTGGTTTGCCCCAATTTTTTATTTTTATTTTATTTTTTGTTTTTACTGAGCAATCGGTAATTAGCCTCCAGAACTCATTTGCATGTGTTTTAACTACAATGGGTTTTCTTGGTTCTAGTGCTTATGTCATTTTGTTTTTAATTTTTATACTACCTCCGTATCAAAATAAGTGATACACTCTCCTAAAAGGGTGGAACAAAATAAGTGATACATTTCAAAATCTTTCCTTATTTAGCAAAAAAGTGGGACCCCTTCTCCACTAACTATCTACTTTAATAAATTAAAATTACTCTTTTACCCTTACTTTTACTTTTAAACATCATTAATTTCACTACATCCAAAAGAAGTGGGTCCCATTATCCACTAACTATCCACTTTATACTATTTTAAATCACTTTCCAATATTTTGCCTCAAAAACCGCAATTTCCCAAATGTATCACTTATTTTGATACGGAGGTAGTAATTGTTTTACTTCCATTACGTTTAAACTTTTTGACATTAGAAATTTATAGTTGTTTGAAACTGGCTGCATTCTAGTAAGAAATAAGAATGATCTTATTTGTGTTTTTTTTTTTTCAATTAACATTATTTGAACTGGGTTAGAAAGAAAGTTAATAATAAATTATAGTAAATTATGTCGTATATTATGTGAAGATTGACTATCTAAACCATCTTATTTGACCTTTTTTCTTGTAGTTTGCAGGGATGAACGATTTTGGCCAAATTGCAGAAATGTGGTAAATTTCTCCAAATTTTGTCATTCTTTTACAGCTTAGGGGATGATTAGTTGCAGAAAGATGTGGAACTTTCTTAAGAAAGTTTAAAACAAAAACTTGAAAAATATAAATCATGTTTAAACTGGACTAGAATTTTACTAAATTTCTGAAATAGACAAATAGAAAAGTCCTCTATTTTTCTGACAGTTTCTAACCCTCTTTTTAAAAATGTCTATGTAGAAGTCAAAGTCAAATAGGATTAAAATGTTGGAAGGACAAATTATGTTCAAGAAGTTAAAAAAACCCCAAAAGCAAAAGAAACTCGAAGAATTAAATGACGTCAAACAACAAAATGTCATAAATCAACCAAATTCCATGCATAATAATAAAAAACAGCAATCTGGAGCTCAATATGGACTGCTAAATATTGGTATAACCGTTCGTCAACCATCCGAAATGTTTATGTTTAATGGAAAAAATTTGGTCCATGGAGTATCCAACCAATTGGTATATTCACCTATGTCATCTACAAGTCAAAATAATTTGACCAACCCCAAAAGTCAACAAACAGGAACAACCTTCTCTAAAAATATTGAAACCAAATTAGATGTTGCTAAAGAAAATACGGTTGTTTTAAAATCAAAAAAGAGAAAATTTCCACCGTGGCATAAAGTAGTGGCTGAAGGTTATTTTAAGTTTCATGATATGAGGTATGTGACAGATTATATGCAATTATATACTCCCTCCGTCCCACAAAAAACTTCCCATTTCACCCTAAATTTTTGTCCCACAAAAAACTCCTCATTTCAATAAAATACTATTATTACTAAGGACCCCACCACTAACTATCCACTAACTATCTTTCTCTCTCCAAATCAATCTTATATTTCAATCAAAATTATTATCAATGACCACACCACTAACTATCACCTTAAAACTTGTGTCCATCTCAAATGGGAAGTTTTTTGTGGGACGGAGGGAGTATTAATTAAAGAAATTAAGGTTGCAAATTCAGTAATTAGACAATAATGTTGTCTTGCAGGACTGCTGAACTGGAGTGGGCCCGTTCTACGGCCCGTTTACCTGAAATGGAGTGTAAAGAAATAGCAGGCCCGCTTTGGATTGGTGACCCGAAAAAACGACTTAAATTAACAACACAATTTATGCAATTTTTATTTCGATCTGTACCATCCGTTGTTTTATCAGATAATATATGCTACTAAACATTGTGATTGTGTGACATATTATGCTGCTAAATTAGCACTAGGTGATGCCTGTAACTTATGCTCGTAAGAAACTACTCTTGCTAGTGTCAGGATCGATTAACTATATAGAAGTTAATTAACACCTTAGATCTAATTGAATATAGAAGTTGCAGCGGATCAACACTATATCAATATAATTAAGAACAATGAACTGTAAATAATATGCGAAAATATTAAGAACACAGTTTCACAAAAAGCTTCAATGTATATTATCAAGTTAACAATACACACGTACGTTTACAATTCGTAAGGAACTATTTATAATAGTCCTTGAAGCTAAACTATTTACCCTAGTTATTCTAGGACTTTGATTTACATCGAATTATAAAGATATACATTGATTTACATGCTATAACTATCTCTACGAAGATCTCGGACTTGATATGCTTCCAAAACGCGTATCAGTAGTAAACTGCAATCACCAGTAGTAAATAGGTAACGTCAGTAGTAAACTTGGTGATCAGTAGTAAGTCCAATATCAACGTCAGTAGTAACTACTATTGATCAGTAGTATCTTCAATAAGCTTGATCAGTAGTAACTTTAGTTATAGTCTTCATCAGTATCAACTTCATCAGTAGTAAATGTTTTCTGCCCCATCAGTACTAAGTATGATCAGTACTAACTGCAGCATCAGTATTAAGTTGATCTGTGTTTTGCTCCAACAATCTCCCCCTAAACTTATTCATTATCTCTTAATCAATCAAGTTTCTTTTGTTCTTCTTGTTCCCTTCTTCTTTTCTCAAGGGTTCTTTGATTCTGTTGAAGCCTTTGTTCAATAATATATTTGTTGTTCCTCTTTGTAAAGTAATTTAATTTGTTTTGGAACATAACAACATCATAAGGTTTCATCAAAGTATTTATGAATATCTGATACATAGTCTTCTCAGAATGTGGATATTCTTTTTCATATAAGTACAGCTCACATACTTTGCCTGATTTCTCAAAGAAATACATATTAGCAGTAGGAATGACATTCCAAGCATACACATTTCCTGGATCTGTAAATTGTTCTGGATAATTATCTGGATAAAATGCAGCATCTATCATTTTTGTTAAGTATCCAGCACCAGACTCTTTCCATGATTTCTTTATCATTCTAGGTTTTCCAATAATCAGAAGTTTTATTACATCACTTCTAAAGCATGATCTGATTAATGGTAACCATCCAGTAAATCTCTGTACAACTTTGTCTTCCCTTATAACCTCTATAACATTGTTCTGCATCACCCTCCAGTTAATAATTGGATTGTTCTGCAATGGAGCAACATGCATTTCAAGAACAGGTACAATTTATGTTTTTGATTTCTTTTTAGAGCTTTGTTCTTGATCAACAATCTTTCTTTTCTTTGATTGGGGAGTTGAGGTATTACCAGTAGTTGAAACACTACCAGCTTTGATTAAGTTTGGACTGATTGGGATTAAAGTTTTGGCTTTCTTTGTTTCTTCAGCTTCTTGTTCAGCCAAGTCTTTCTTCTTAGCAATGCAATATTTTTCAATTATAGTCATCATTTTCATTCTACCAAATGACTTTGCACTATGCCCTTTTGTTTTCAGATATTCAATCATATTATCCTTCTGTTCAAACACATCATCTGTCAATTCACTTTTAGTTTTCTTGCATTCAGATACCAAATATTCAAGGCATTGTATGTGTTCTTCTTCTACTTTTCTGAGCCTTTTGAATTCTGCCTGTTGAGCTTTTATCTGACTGTCTTCTGCTTGAACAGGTGTTTGAACAGGAATTTCACTTTGAACCTTCTTTTTCTTTTCCTCAAGTGCTTGATACATCTCCACTTTCTCCAAAAATTTTCTATGTTTTATCCTCCATCTTGATTGTTTCTCTGATCTGACATGATTAATTTTATTCACCATGTGGTGACCTAATGCTCTGTTTGGGTAATCATCATCATATACTTCTTTTCCTTTTCCAATGTGAGCAGATGGTGGAGGTGGAATGTATTTCATATCAGGTATACCCATCATCAGAAGTTTTGGATAAAACAGATGTAGTTGACCTTCTGGTAAGATTTTAGGGTGTGGAGGAAGTGTACATTCATCTACCTCAAACCAATTCACATTATCATCAATGTCAGGTATGATAAGTGGTTGATCAGGTGTTGGTGGTTTGGAGATAATGACATGTCTTTCTCTTTCAATTAGCTCTGGGAATTGTAGTTCTTCCTCTTCAGTAGTAACCAGAGTAGTTACTACTGGTGTGACTTCAGGAGTTACTACTGATAGGGCATCAGTAGTATTTGGTGCTTTCAATTCCTCTTCTTGACTTACTACTGCTATGATATCAGTAGTAGGAGTTACTACTGGTATTTCTTTTTCAACTTGTTCTTCCATTGTAGCAGTAGTAATAGGTTCATCTTCTGTAACCATCATTTCTGGGCCTTCATCAATCTTTGTTTCTTTTAAATTGAGGAGAGAGGATGCTGCTGCTGCAATTGATTCATCAATCATGGTCTGTATGTTATCCTTCTCCCCCTTAGTGAGCTCAACTGGTGGAGCCTCACTATCATCAATTTTCTTCTTCAATTTCCTGATGATTTTAGTTTGTTGATGAAGCCTGTGCTCATAGAATCTCATTCTCTTGTTGATGGTATTGACATGCCTTTTCATGGCAGCCATAGTTTTTCCTTGGTTTGTAAGATATGTAAGACAATGTTGTACAGTGGATTCAAGAGAATCCACTTTTGCCGTCAATTGGTTGATTTTAATACTGCCCTCACTCCATCTAGCAAGATCATCGGGCTCACTAACAGGTACATTGGTTTGAAGGTTTTCCATCCTATCCGTCAAATCCATAGGTCTGCCCTCATCACTTCTTGGTGATTCATTGGGTCTTTTAGACATCCTCTTCTTCCTAGAAGAAGCAGAGATGCCCCCCTTGTGGTTTCTTGGCACCGGGGTCCTTTGAGTAACTCCTCAAATGAGTCATCACTCAAAGTTGCCGAGGTCTGGGTCCTAATGATGTTTTCACTGTCCTGTGCACCCACCTTTGGGGCATCAGTAGTGAAAGCCTTCGCCTCATGTCCTCTCTCCTCCTTGGAGGACAACTCTTGGAGCCTGGGGTGTGACTCAATGTGTCCCCTGGTGTCCTTTAAAGATTTCTTTCTTTTGTAAATAGTGGAAATATTTTGGGTTTTGTCTGGCAGGTCTTCCACAGAGTGAAGAGTAGCACTCTGCAGATTTAAGTCAAGTTCCTGGGACACATTCAGGACTTCTGTTTGAGGTGGTGATTGAGTGACTAGTTGGGGTGGTGTTTGGGCTGTATTTGGGGGTGATGGAGTGGGTTGAGGTTCAACTTGGGTTGTATCTATGATTGAACCCTCTCCAATAGTTGTTTGATCTTTGATCATATTAGGAAACAGAGGGGTTTCCTTGCCCGAAAATTTAAATTGTTTTCTCATATTTGAGAAAACTTTCTTGTTCAACTCAGGTAGTATGAAAATGTTTTTAGGAGTTGACAAGTTTTGTAATTCACAATTTATGATATGTTGTAGAAATCTGGGATACATTAAAAATTTAGAAGAACTAAGATTTCCCAACATACCTTCAAAAATCATTTGAGAAAAATTAAATACTTGGTCTGTGCATAAACAGACAACAGCAGAGGCTATTGCCTTATTAAACTCATTCCAAGTACTTCGTTTAGGAGAAATACAATGCTGAATAGTATGTACTAAAAATTTCCATTGTGGGGAGAGAAGACCCTTTTGAAAAGTTACTATATTCAGTCTTCCCTCATAACCCATTTTATTTAAAATTTCAGCAATGTATTCCTTAGGAAGAGTAAACATACCTGAATCATCGTGTAATTGTAGATGGTGTCGAATTGATTGCTCTGTGACTGTTATATGCTTTCCATCTACTTTTGATTTGATCATAGATATGGTTGTTCCTTCTGTTTGTTCAGCATTGGTCCAGAAATCCACCAAGTGCTGTTGATATGATTTTTTGTTTTACAGTTAAAGCAAACTGTATATAAGAATTTCTCAAGAATTTGACTATCGGACGAAAATCTTTTGTGCCGTCGGGATTCTTTAGGAAGGCACACATATTGTGAAATTCTGAGTATTTGAGATCGGTTTGAACATTCAAAGATTTTAGAGTTGCCATTTTTGTTGAATTTTGAGAAGAACATGAATGAATTTTGTTACTGACGAAGGGTTTTTGATCGTAAACTAGGGTTTATCGGGAGAATTTAGCAAATCGAAGTGAAGATAATGCTAAATTAATCGACTGCCGCCTTTTATATCTTTCGATTTAATCTGCAAAACGACTAAAATGCCCTTCGAATCATAACATAACGGTTATTTTCATGGGGGTTAGTTTGGTAATTGTGTTTCTGAAAGACCAGTAGTAAATGTGATATCAGTAGTAAAACGTTAGTAGTATCTACTAACATCAGTAGTGACTAAGGATTTTGACATCAGTAGTAACTATGGACATCAGTAGTAACCACTAACGCACAAGACCAGTAGTATATGTGAATACCCGTAGTACTGGCTTACCAGTAGTATTTGTGTGAACCTAATACACACCAGTAGTATTTAACTACCAGTAGTATTTTGTGCACATGCCTACACACCAGTAATACAGATATACAAGTAGTAAAACACTTAAGTAAATAAATAATATTTTACAACAATAACTTTACACATGATTTTAAGTGAGATTTTAATTTATCAAAATCATTCCAATACTGCTAACCAAGAAGTTGAATCTTCCTACATCAAATGCTTTTGTAAAAAGATCTGCTAATTGATCATCAGTATGGATTTTAACTACTTTGATTAATTTCTTTTCATTACAATCTCTTATAAAGTGAAATCTTATTTCAATGTGTTTAGTTTTTGAGTGTTTTACTGGATTGTTCACAATACTAATAGCACTTTGATTATCAATAAAAATAGGAGTTTTAAGGATAGAGATACCAAAGTCTAGAAGCTGGTTTTGAATCCAGAGTACTTGAGCACAACAAGCAGATGCAGCTACATACTCTGCTTCAGCAGTTGGTGTTGATACATTTGTTTGCTTCTTGCATTGCCATGACACCAGTCTTGATCCAAAGAATTGACATCCACCAGTAGTGGACTTTCTGTCTTGACATTCACCTCCATAGTCACTATCTGTGTAGGCTATGAGTTCAAATGGTGAATCATGTGGATACCATAGACCTAGTGATGGTTTGCCTTTCAAGTATCTGAAAATTCTTTTGATAGCTTGCAGGTGTAATTCTTTAGGTCTTGCTTGATATCTTGCACACACACAAACACTATACATAATGTCAGGTCTTGATGCAGTTAAGTACATCAAAGAGCCTATCATTGATCTATATAAGTGTTCATCTACATCCTCCCCCTCAACATCAGGATGTAGGTGTTTGTGTGTTTCCATTGGTGTACTTGCACTCTTACTGTCTTTCAAATCAAATTTCTCCAAGATGTCTTTGACATATTTTGATTGATTTATCAAAATACCATCTGTTCGTTGATTGACTTGGAGTCCAAGGAAGAAGTTCATTGGACCCATAGAGCTCATCTTGAATTTAATCTGCATCAGTTCTTCAAATTCTTTGCATAGTAAATCATTGGTTGAGCCAAAGATGATATCATCTACATATATTTGTACCAGTAGTATATCATCTTTGACTTTCTTTGTAAACAAAGTTTTGTCAATGGCTCCTCTTTTAAAGTTGTTCTTCAATAGGTATGATGATAATGTGTCATACCATGCTCTTGGTGCCTGATGTAGGCCATATAGAGCTTTATCTAGTTTGAACACATAGTCACCATGTTTTGGATCTTCAAAACCTGGAGGTTGGCAAACATAGACCTCTTCTTCAATCTTCCCATATAGGAATGCACTCTTCACATCCATTTGATAGACTTTGAACTTTTTGAATGAAGCATATGCTAGAAATATTCTTATAGCTTCAATTCTAGCAACAGGAGCATATACTTCATCATAGTCTATTCCTTCTTCTTGAGTGTATCCTTGGGCTACAAGTCTGGCTTTGTTCTTGATCACTATACCTCTTTCATCTTTCTTGTTTCTGAAGATCCATCTTGTTCCAATGGCTCTTTTTCCTTTGGGTAGAGGTACAAGTGTCCAAACAGCTTGTAACTTAAATTGAAGGAGTTCTTCTTGCATTGCCTCAATCCAGTTTGAGTCCTTCATTGCTTGTTGGATCTTCTTTGGTTCATCCTGAGACAAAAAGCATTCAAACATACACTCATTAGCAATAAGACTTATATTACACATGTTTGCAGTTAGGCTTTTATTTAATTTGCTTCTTGTTTGTAGTGGTGAGTTAACATCACTTAGAACAAGGTCTAATGGATGGTTTTTCTGAGTCCTTGTGGTTGTAGTTTTATCAACTACTAGTTGATTTTCAAGATTGGACTCATTTGTCTCAGGCAGTTGTTGCTCTAGTGATCCTTCATTGTTATTGATGCTTGGTTCATCATCATCTTGGTCAGAGTTACTACTGCTATTGTCTTCATTGAGATCAGTAGTATTGTTGTTGTTACTGGCATCAGTAGTATCTTGAGAATCTAGGTTAATGTTGGGACCAGTAGTATTTTGAGTACTATTACTGGTATCAGTAGTATTTGAATTACTACTGTCCTCATTCTCAGAGTTACTACTGGTTCCAGAATTTGAGTTGATATTGTCCTCAGTATTAACTATGGGAGCAGTATTAACTACTATGTATCTCATTTCCTCTTGACCAGTGTTAACAGATGATGTTCCTTCCTTTTGATAGTGACAATTTGAATTACCTGCATTGAAATTCATGTTAGAATTAAAGGATTTGGTTAGATTGTCTATGTCAAATAGCCAATCTGGACCATTTCCTTGTTCATTAGGTACATTTTCATTAAAGGATACATTGATGCTTTCTTCAATTATCCTTAGTCTTTTGTTGAATACTCTGTATGATTTGCTTTGAGTAAAGTATCCCACAAAGATTCCATCATCAGATTTGCAGTCAAACTTACCAATTTGTTCTCTTGTAATCAAAATAGTACAAGGACAACCAAATGATTTTAGAAAACTTATGGAAGGTTTTCTTTTATTAAAAAGTTCATATGGTGTTTTAAAATGTGGCTTCACTATTAATACTCTGTTTTGAACATAACAAGCAGTATTAACACCTTCTGTCCAAAAAGTAATTGGTAATTTTGAGTCTGCAAGCATTGATCTTGCTGCTTCAATGATGGTTCTATTTCTTCTTTCAGCTACACCATTTTGTTGAGGAGTTCTAGGTGAGCTGTATTGCCTGTCAATACCCTTAAGATCACAAAAGTTAATTAAGTTAGCATTTTTAAATTCTGTGCCATTATCACATCTTATGGCTTTAACTTTTTGATCAGATGTGTTCTCCAGTTTGACAATTAAGTTCTTTATGAGTTCACTTGTTTCATCCTTTGTCCTGAGAAAGAAAACCCATGTATATCTGGAAAAGTCATCAGTAATAACAAGACAATATTATTTCTTTCCAATACTCATTACATTTGTAGGTCCAAAAAGGTCCATATGTAAGAGCTGTAAAGGAACAGAAATAGAGTTCACAGTTTTGGACTTATGAGAAGTCTTGTGTTGTTTACCTTTTAGGCATGCAACACAGTGATGATCACACATGAATTGTTTTTGAGGTAGTCCAATGACCAGATTTCTTTTTACTAAATTGTTCATGTTTTTAAAATTTGTGTGACACATCCTTCTATGCCATAGTTCTGATTCAGTGGTGTTTGCCTTGGATATAAAGCAGTTGACCTCATTTGAAGAAATGAGTTCTCCCCCTATATCCAGGCAATACACATTGTTTCTCCTTGGAGTTCTTAAAACAACATATTTTTCATCTAAAATAAAATCAGGAGAAAGAATGATGCACTCAATGTCTGTGAAAAGTATTTTATTCTTTTTATCACACACTTGAGACACACTGACAAGATTGTATTTTAGTTCAGCTACATAAAATACATCATCAAAGGTAATTTTGCCATTTGTAACAGTACCTTTACCTGTGATCTTACCTCCCTGTGGATTCTCACCAAATGCCACATATCATCCATCAAATGACTTGAAATCTTTAAGAATTTGTAGATTTCCAGTCATGTGCCTTGAGCATCCACTATCAATATGCCATGTTCTTCCTTCTTCTGGGATCTGAATGCTCTGCACAAGAGAGTAAAGGGTTAGTTAAGTTTGGGAACCCAAGCTTTATATGTCTTGGGTTCATCCTTTGAGAAATAAGCTTTTGAGGATTTAACTTTAAACATTTTTGGTACCCACACTTGTTTAGTACTGGTGTTTAGTTTTACTACTGCCCTTTTAAAAGTGTTACTGGTGTTTGAGTTTTCTACTGATCTTGGTTTATACCCATGATGTTTAGCTTTTGAATGCTTTACTACTGATGGACCAGTAGTATTTGGGTACTTACCATGTTTAGAATGATCAGTAGTGTTTTTAGGGTTGTCACCAGTAGTATTTTTGAAAATTGTTTTGGGAGCACTAGTGTTTTTGTAATTAGGGGTTTTACCAGTAGTATTTTTGTACTGGTACCATACAGCATTATAATTAGGGTTAACACCAGTAGTATTTTTGTTACTGGTGTTGGAAAATTTAAAATATTGTTTATTTTGATTGGATTTTCCATTGTTCTTGAAGTAATTGCTGTTCTTTGGGCTTCCAACACTTCTGTTTTGCACAAATCTTGGTGCACCTCTTCCAAATCTTGGAGTTTCAGCAATTGGAGTTTTAATTTTATTTACTACTGAAGGACCAGTAGTATCTTTTAACTTTTGAGTTTTTGCATTTTCTTTAAAAATTTTAAATTCCTTTAACTCTTTGCAGTTTATTGGATTGAAGTGACAATCCTTTGCTAAATGGTTCATTTTGTTGCATATAACACATCTTAATTTCTTATTTTTAGCACCTTCAAGTATTCTTTGATCTAAGAGTTGTTTTTTATTTCTTTCATTTCCCCTTGTTAAAATTTTTGGTACATTTTCTGCATCATATTTGGGAGAATCATTTGGACTTTGAGCTGTGTGAAAACTTGTATCAATTGATTTTGGTGATTCAGTTTGAGAAATTGTAAATTCAATTGATTGATCATCATCAGAAGAATCATTTGATTCAGATGTTTCATTATGTGATTCAGTTTGATTTTCAGTTTTTAATTCATTAATGATTCTTTCTGAACTGTTTTTAAGTGGTGGAATGATTTTATATGGAGGTGGAACAGCATGATATCCCACCCCATGAACAACTTTTTCTGTAGTTTGATTATTAGTTAGTTCATCAAGAATTTTAGTACTTCTTTCAAATTTTTTAATTGTTAATTTATTTTGTTCAATTTCAAGTTGACATTCTTCTAATTTACTTGTTAATTCTTTATTTTTTAGTTCATAAAATTCTTTCTCATCCACAGCCTGAAGCAATTCTTCCTTTATCCTTTGATCAATCATCTGGTACACCTTTATTTGATGTTCTTGATCAGTAATCACACCATCAAATTCATGATTTCTTCTCACTGCTTTTGCTAAATCTTCATTTAATTCAGTGTTTTCTTTTTCTAAGTTTTTAACAATTTTAGCACATTCAGAAGTACAAGGTTTAGGTTTTACCTCAGTTTTGTTGTCAGTAAAGGCCATGAGAGCTTGATTTTGAGCATGCTCTTCTGCTTGGAAGCTCCAGTCATAGCCTTGTCCTTGTTGTGATACAAGGGCAGTTGATTTTGATCTTTTGTCTGGCTGAGGACATTCTTTTGCAAAGTGACCAAGGTTGTTACAGTTGTAACATTTGACTTTAGTTTTGTCAAATCCAGCTTTGTCACCTTTGTTGAAGTTGAGGCTTGTCCTACCAGTTCTCTTTAAGAATCTTTTTGTCCTTAGGCTCAGCATAGCCATCTGCCATTTAATATCCATCTCCTTAAGATCATCTGGGTTCAATTGTTCCAAGTCATCACTAATCAATGCAGTATGCACATGACTAGTGAAGAAGGATTCTCTTGCAGCATCCTCAGAATCTGTAGCCTTTCCTGTGAAGGTTTCCTGACCTTGACATGTACTAGAGACAAATGCAGCATTATTAGAAGAAATAGAACGGTTCTTTTAGTTTACCTCAGTTTCAAATACTCTGAGATCATTGTAGAGTTCATCCAACTCTTTTTCTTCTAGAGCATCTCTTTGTCTATATACCATTGTATACATGGCCCATTCTTCACTAAGAGATCTTAGGAACTTCATGTTGACATCTTCTTGATCCATCTTAACCCCAACCTGGTTAAGTTCACCAATTAGCTTGTTGAATCTGTCAAACACTTGAGTGAGTGTTTCATTGGGTTTTCCTTTGAAGTTTTCAAAGTCTTGTTTGAGAACAGACTTCATGTTCCTCTTGGTGCTCTTCCCAACGAATCTCTTCTCCAGTGCTTCCCATAGCACCTTTGCATCATCATACTCAACAAAGAGATGTTGATAATCATTAGGAATGGCCAGTAGGAGAGTGCTTAGAGCTTTGAGTTCGATTCCCTTGTCCTTCTTTTCCTTCTCACACTTAAGTTTGTCTGCCTCAGTTGCAGAGCTGCTTGCTTGACCAGGACCAGTTTTGTTTCCTTCAAGGACAACTTCCCACATAGAATAATCTGTAATAAGCATGTATTGCTTAATACGATTCTTCCACATCCCAAAGTTGTTGGGAGTGAGTATAGGAATTTTGTTGGCCTGAGTGCTTTCATTATTATCAGTCATGATTAATAATGTGTGTTTTAAAAATTAAAACTTTTTGTTGTTCTTAACAAATCGTAGATCTAGAACCAATAAGCTCTGATACCACTTGTCAGGATCGATTAACTATATAGAAGTTAATAAACACCTTAGATCTAATTGAATATAGAAGTTGCAGCGGATCAACACTATATCAATATAATTAAGAACAATGAACTGTAAATAATATGCGAAAATATTAAGAACACAGTTTCACAAAAAGCTTCAATGTATATTATCAAGTTAACAATACACACGTACGTTTACAATTCGTAAGGAACTATTTATAATAGTCCTTGAAGCTAAACTATTTACCCTAGTTATTCTAGGACTTTGATTTACATCGAATTATAAAGATATACATTGATTTACATGCTATAACTATCTCTACGAAGATCTCGGACTTGATATGCTTCCAAAACGCGTATCAGTAGTAAACTGCAATCACCAGTAGTAAATAGGTAACGTCAGTAGTAAACTTGGTGATCAGTAGTAAGTCCAATATCAACGTCAGTAGTAACTACTATTGATCAGTAGTATCTTCAATAAGCTTGATCAGTAGTAACTTTAGTTATAGTCTTCATCAGTATCAACTTCATCAGTAGTAAATGTTTTCTGCCCCATCAGTACTAAGTATGATCAGTACTAACTGCAGCATCAGTATTAAGTTGATCTGTGTTTTGCTCCAACAGCTAGTTTACTTTTTTTATAAATATTTTACATGGAATTATTTTCAACTTATATATTTATTTATTTTTAACTTTACATTTTTGGAATTTATCTATAGGTCATCAGGGAAAAATATGACTTCTAAACGCAGCCGTCTGCAGGATCTTTCAAAAACTGTACAAGACTTTATCGTTAGATTAAAGCGGCTGGAAGACGAGTTTTCGAGGTAAAACTGAAATTCTGAAAATATATATTTTTCATTATCTTTTTAATACATTTTATAATAATGATGAAGGTTGGAGCAAGAAAAGTTGTCGATTCGGGAATTAAGGATGGATTTTCAAGAGTTGGAGAAAGTTTCGATGGTGAACAGTGTTTCTGGTGTTGTTAAAACAAATCCAATGCCCAGTATGGTACCAAAAGGGCAAAGTTGTCTTTTCCTATGATGAAAATATATCATCATGGTTGTTTAACTATAGTCTAGTTTAATCTTTTGGAACTAAACCAGCCTTGGCAAAGTATATATTAATGGTTTTTGTACATGTTAATTAGATGTTAGGGAGCTTTTGGAAGTTAACCGTATTGTTTATCTGCAAGGCTTACGGTTAATAGGATGTATGTATAGTTAGTTTCTTAATGATATCTTGTCGTGTTTTCCACCTTTTTCGGTTTTTTATTTCAGAGACTTTTATTCTGAAATACAATTTCTACTATACTGGCTAAATGGGACACTTGAGTTTATATGGTTAGAATCGGTCAACCAACAGTCGGCCTCATGTTTGTGACTTTTGGGTAGGTCCAAATCAAAGAGGTCGCTGGGCCTTTTGACTCAATTAGTTGCCAAATAAGTCATAACTTATGCTTAAAACTATGTTCTTGATTATATTATGGACGTGCTAAATGATGAAAAAAAAGCAAATCTCGAGTCCAACTTTTTTTTTAATTTAGACTGGACCAAATGATCAAAAAATGAGCAAATCCATCCTCTGGATTGTGTCTAATATCTTTTTATTTAGACCGGATCAGGAGATAAATTTAGATCAAGGTCAAAGTTAGGACGATGAAATATGAGCAACTTGAACATGAAGATTCGACCGGGATCCTAACAAATTAATGACAATGACTTGTAACCATAAACAACTATGAGACCGAAGAATATGAGAGTATCAAAGTTGGAATTATATTACAGAAGTAGGATCGAATCACCTTTGAATCGAATACAAATCTAAATCTATATTTAAAAAAATTAATTTTTTTAACATGATAATTTTCAGACCGCCCCTGGTGGCACAAGGTCATGTAATGGAGGTTGCTCAATATCTGGTTAAAATCACATTTATAAACACAGATGTCATCTAATAACAACCACATGGTCAAATGATGCACATGGTTTCAATTTCAGATGTGTATCGAAGCATGAGATAATAGAAACGATGTCGGTAAGCTGGGTGAATTGGTGGTCATCTTAGCAACTGGCTATCCGGGCCACTTTTGGCAACAAGATTCACATGGCACAAACCAGCCCCTATTCTTTTTATAGCATTTCGTAACTTGACCAAACGATGCTAAGAATCGTGAGGTGGGCCCCACAATAACACAACAAAAACAACTTACGTGATTTCTCATTATTAAAATTTAATGAAAGCACATGTCAAAACACATCTATTATATACAAATTCTACTGCATAAAATACAACTGATGAAGAAATGATGGATGCGGCGGTCATGGCTGTAGGCCCACCGCATTACTGGTTACCGGAAACATACAGATTCGCTGTGTACAACCAAATTAAGTTTTTATATGCTCCATTTTATTTATTAATGAATTTCCAAACAAATCAATCAATTAACCATACAAATCCAAACGAAATTAACACATGAATATGAGCTAGTTGCCAGAATAATTTGAAACGGAGAAAGAATTTTAAACGCTAATAGGCATTAAAATCTAGGTCAATACCAAAAATAAAAGAAAAATAAAATGAGACACTTTCTGATCCAAAAATAAAATTATATATGTAGTAATTACTGCTGTACAGATGAGCCGTAAAAGTCTACTAATTTTTGTAAGATGGAGACTTGTGTGCGTAAAAGGAGAATGTAGTCGGCGGTTTCTTGAAACAACTGATCGGCGGTGTGGTCTGCGGTGGCTCCCTGCGCCGGTATGAGGTTCTTTAGAGCCTCGAGCTTGTCGGAAACGGAAGACGTTCTCGTTATTGTTGATTTCTTATGATTCGGTTTAGGTTTAGATCTTACGTAGTGTGAAGACCCCGGTCCTTTTCTCGCCGGAAAATTCTTTAATCTCTTCGGTGTCGACCCCATTACCGGAATTCGATAGTTTGGAGGGAGAGGAGAGGAGGTGAGGGAATTCCGTTTTGGGTGGGGGTGATTAATATAACATGAGCGTTTTGGGGTTTAAGTAATTGTATCGTTTCCTTTTGCCCTCGCTTTTCTGCATTATTTACGAAACTACCATTCTTCCTTTATAAAATCATATACAGTATTTGGTTACTACTCATAATTGTTTTTAAGAGTTTTTGTTAATGATAATTTTAGGACGGTATTTAAATGTTAATTATCTTACTACTTACTGATGCATTTAGGCCTACCACTTTTAGTAAGTTTAAGGAGCTCCTTAATTTTAAGTTTAAGGAGATTTCCGCTTTTAGTAAGTTCTTTAATTAAAAAAATAAAGTGTGGCTTACAAGATTCGAACACAAGACCTCTCCTAAGTAGTCACTATGTGTTAACCAATTGCTATAACTTACACTTTATTACAAACCACCAACACTAAATGCAATACCCTGTAATTCCGAACATTTGACCACAACACCTTATATTTCTGGAAGTCAATTAATGTACCTTTTCGATTTCGGTTTGTATTTCCGGAAAACAAAATATAATAGGCTGTAATTCCAAGCATTTGACCTGCCCTTATATTTACGGAAATTAATTAATTGAGCTTTTCGGTTTCGGTTTGTATTTCCGGAAATTAATTAATTGACATTTCTTACCATCTTTTATTTCCGTTTTGCTTTTTATTTCCGAAAACTATCTTACCATCTTTTATTAATCCGTTTTGACCTTTCTTACCATCTTTTATTTCCGAGCTACGTTTTTATTTTCGACCACAACCTACACATAAACACAACCTACACATAAACACGATGCTACAAATCAGGCGACGTTTTACCCATGACATATGCTCCGGTATTGTTGCTTACAGGATTCGAACACAAGACCTTTTTCTAAGTACAGAATGTGTGTTAACGGATTGATCTAAATGACACTTTATTTTAGAACAAATAAACAACCAACTCTAAATAGAAAACATATTGTATCGAACATACCATGATCAAGGTATTTGTTTGTGTGCTCACATATTCTTTAATTATAATCCTTAAGTTTGTTGAACTTGAATGTATTATTATGTTCAAGATGATAATGATTACTAATTGCAATTTTTAAAGACGGAAAAAATCATTCATTTGCGCAATTATTACCATGTAAACGAACAACACTTGCTCGCCACGAAATATAGTTTCTGGGTACCCGCCGCCGCATTGCGCGGGTACCCTGCTAGTATGTATAAAGAGTTTATATTTTTATTAATGACAGCGATTTATTAAAATTTAGGGGTTATTTATTGATTGATATATATGTTCTTGATACATATCTTAACATATTAATGATAACCCTTAAAGTTATCATTATCATTTCCGTTTCTATAATTATGAAAAAAATAGTTTAGAGGATAAAATATCATTTTAATTATTCAAATATTCGAGCAAACAATATTCAGATATATATTTATACATATCGTTTGCATCTACATTATTCATATATTATAGGGGGGTGATTTTCATACCACATCTTTTAAGCATTGTACCACAATAACTGCTTTATATACTTGTACAGTTTGCATGAATATGTGTACATTGTGGTAGGAGAATCAAAACTTGTGGTATGAAAATTAATTCCCATATATTATTTATCTAGAGAATGCAAATTAACCCTATATCTTACTCCGTATTTGTTTTAAAATGTATACTTGAATGTATTTAGGGTTAACTGTGTAATTAGGCAGAAAACGACAAAAGATTTGTATCTCACTTAGCTTTGAAAGATTTATAGCGGGAAGAAGATGGCACCCATCTTCTACAAAGCCTGCAAACGGCACATGTGAAAGCACGACATAGGGTCCATCTCATCTTTATTTACCAAAATAACCTTCTTTTCTACTATTTTTATATATATTCCTTATCACCATGTTTCATTAAATTCATGCTTAAATGTTTATTTTAATAAATACATGTTGGAGGACTGTCGACCCATAAAATTCTTCAAGTAGTATCTTTAATTTAGAAACATAATAGCTCTTAAAAAGAGTTGGAAATTTTTTAAAAACAAAATTACCAAAATACCCTTAAATAAATATTTTTACGACATTAGCCCTACAATATATATCTTTATGCCATTTAACATTTTCCAGTTCTAATTAATTTACAGAACATCTTTATAAAAATGAAAGCTCCAGCTTTCATATCCAAATAAAAGCTATAACTATTAACTAATTCCTCCGGCGTCTAGCTAATTTTGTCAAACATATATTTTGTATACAACATTATCAGTTATACATAATTATATCACAAATTAATGTATACAAGTTGTATAACTTAATTATATTGCATCTAATTAATTAGACGGATATATAAAAATAACAAATGTATAAATGTACACAACTCGTGAAATGACTTTTGTATGTATAAAGATGAGATGAGGGTGAAAATGGGAATTAGGGGAGCGTGGCGTCCGTAAAGGGAGCATGTGAAATGGGGATGGGCCAGGGGTGCGTAGTGCGCAAAGCGGCGCATGCACATGGAAACCCACATGCACAACAGCCCCGATGGTTAAGTTAACCCAAATACATATACATATATATACATATAGCAGCTACCTACATGTAGAGGTATAGAGAGAGAAAGTAGCAGCAGCATGTGAGAGACAGTGAAGCATCATCACTTGTACCGCATGTTCTGCACATTCCCTGCAGCTTCTGCTCCGGTGCCACCTCCCTCCACCCTCATTTCTTTTTACTTTAGAATCTTAAAAGATAGAAAAGATCAGAATCTGTTGATTCAAATGAATACCAGATTAATCTAACATAAAACACGTTGATTACAAGAATGCTGTGAATCGGTCTTCAAAACTTCTTCAAATACAAGAACAATTTTGAGAGACAAACTATTTTCTCTCAAAAGTTTAACCCTTTTTTTCATATAACATTCCACTTTTCTTTTCTATTACAATAAGAATGACTTATATAAGCCAAATGAAAATCACCTAACAACAATTACTTTAAAATGATTACAAAAGATGAAAAGACTAATGACTTAAAAAGCTTTCTTAAAAGCTAAATTAAAACTATCACTTATCCCCATCACTCCCATTATAGTTATATTAATTTCCATGACTACATCTTTAATGAAATTGTCTTCATTTTCTAACTCACAACAACTATCCACATCCATGCAATAATCCATGGCCACCACTGTTGTCACCTACCGCCGCTACCACAACCACTTTTTAACCTACCACCACTGTTGTCACCTATCGCCGCCACCACAACCACTCATCATATCATCGCATGGCACCCGCCACCACCACTACATAAAGTAAATTCAAATTAGAATTCAAATTTCATTTCATGTCAACCAAACAGAATACTGAATTGACTTTCAATTCTAATTCATGTCAACCATACATAATATGTTAATATAATCTAATTCCTTCTTACATTCCAATTGCATCATAAACATTATGCGATCAAATAGCACCTTAGTTATAACATATAGTGATGTACATCATATTGTTATGAATAATGATATTGTTTCCTACTTAATTTACATACTTCACCATTATATTTGTAAAATGATTGATATGTGGAGTTCACTAAATTTTATTCTTAATTTTATCATTTAATTTTAGATATTTATATTAATCAAATGAATAGTAAGATAAATAGAAAAATCTAGTGAAGTAATATCATATTTCTATAGTTATTATACACACCCACATCACCTTTCAATTATCTTGTTACAGTTATCACTCATAGCACGAGCTGAATGACTTAATCCGAATGCGTGGTAAATATACATTAATAAATCTAACCTTTACTAGTTTTTATGTTAAAGTATTTTTGTTGTATCCTTCAGTAAAGTTAGGCGATTATGTTATACAATTGAAATATAAGTGTTATTCTTGCTTTAAAATACACTTTTATCCATCTCACTTTAAAACAAGAAGAAAATGAATAAACAAAGTTGACTATTTCTAGTTAATTAGAAGTGGCAAGTCCCGTGACTAAGGTTGTAAGGTCACGTGGCAGCTAAGACACGTGATTATATTCGGAGCAATTAAATAACTTTGATAACAACAACGTTTGGTTCTATCTTCTATCCATTACGCCTACCAATTAGGCAATGCCCACTGATCACTTCACTCATCTTATTATACATTTATACAGACTACTTTTATACTCGTATGTATTATTTTTCTTTCTGAAATTCTTGTTAAGGTTTTTGTGTATATATATATTTCGTTGAGGTAGATTATTCGTGAAGTATACAATGTAACTGCTGCGATGACGTACCTGAATATTTCACTGATTATCTGATAAATATATACATAGGAAGGAGATTGTACCTTCAGCCTCTATTGGACATCCTTACCCTTAAACTAATAGTAGATCTCATGACTAAATGCTACTTTTTCCACTTTCACAAATAAAAATGAAGTCCTATTTGATTTAAGACTCTGAATAAAAAGGTTAGAATACCTTTTCACCACTTAACTACTACTCCCTCCGTCCCACAAAAAACTTCCTATTTGGTTTTTGCACAAGTTTTTAGGTGATAGTTAGTGGTGGGGTCATTGATAATACTTTTGATTAAAATATAAGGTTGGATTGGAGAGAGAAAGATAGTTAGTAGATATTAGTGTTGGGGTCTTTAGTAATAATAGCTTTTATTATGTGGAGCCCGTCAAATATCATAAATGGGAAGTTTTTTGTGGGACAAAAATTTAGAGTGAAATGAGAAGTTTTTTGTGGGACGGAGGGAGTATTAATTATCACTTTCGTTTTGGTTCCATAATATTTATGTTTAGTTGATTTAATTATTCTAATCCATGTTCATCATTAGTCATTACACACCAAGAAACAACAAACAAACATCTTTTATTATGAAAGTTTGACATAAATCATAAGAGTGGTTGATATTATCCGACACAATTGAACCGTATATATTTCGCACTTGTTGAAATATACTATAAAATAATGAAAAATATTTGATTATTTGACGGACCTGAAAACGAAAAGTGACAAAAGAAGGGAGGACCAAAGTGACACTCATAAATCGGGTCACTTTTTGGGCCAGGTTTGTGTCCGGTTTGAGCGGGAGACCATGTGCCAGAAAGGTTTCACTTTATTCTCTTTGTTTTCCGGTCGGTCGAGCCCACTATTAAAGGGCCGGTTTCAATTTCAGTCGCTCAAACACGCTTGTTACTTGTACCTGCCGCACTTATGTTTGTACCTTTTAAGTTGCTTCCTCCCCCTATATCATCATAATTACACAAAACGATCCAAAAACACTAATTTGCAAGAACAAATAGAAATGCTTTGTTTAAAATTGTTCGTTCTTACAAAGCACAACGATTATCGGTTTCAAAATGACAGTTTATCGGTACTAAATATCCACGGTGATTGTTTCACTTTCACACAAGTATCATGAAGGCATAAATTAAGCTATAAATAATCTTAAAAAAAAAAAAATCTTCACTAATGTACATTGCTCAATTCTCGGGACTAACAGACATCCTTACCATTTTAATAAGCAGCAATACCAACCGAAATCCCACCACTCGAAAACATTAAAAATAATGTTCATAGTTGGTACGGGTAGGCAAGCTTTCCTGAACAATCGGTTCGCCGGTAAACGGGTCAAACTTGTACGGTTGACCAGTAAACGGGTCAAATCTCATTGGGGGTCGAGTAGTTTGACGATCACCAGACTGTGGTGGGTCTGAACCGCCATTTGCATAAGCTAAAGAAGTGGGTGGGTATGGATCTTGGGCGGGTTTCGGGTAAGATGTGGGACCCGGTTGGATGATCCGGTGTGAAGGATCAGGGCTCATTTCTTCCATATTTGAGTAAGCTGATGGAATATGTGAATTTGATAAATATCGACTGTATGGGTTAATATTAGCAGATGAAGAAGAACCGGGTAATTCAGGAAAATTTAAAGGACTTCTTTCTTCTGTTCTTGTGTGACTTGGTAAATGGTAATCGGGATATAATGATGAATAACGAGATGTGTAACTGTGGGTCCTGTAATAAATATTTTAATATGCTCATTATTATATAATATACATATACACAGTGAAATATATAAATCAAATTGCTTGGAATACAAGAAACAAACCTGGGTACGCTTGGGTCAACATGCAAGTCAATGGTTGGAAGATGGACCCTACTAGAGAGGCCCAGGCCCACTGGGTCCCTAATATTTGGGTCCCTTACTCTTGACAAACTCAAAGGTAGTTGATTTAGTCCGAGTTTTTCCACTTGGTACTGTATCACAAAATAAAATATAAGAACATTATAAATATAAAATCCAAAATTTTATCTCTAACAATGAAAGCAGAATACACACACACACATATACACCTTAGAAATTAATGAAGCAAGATATGCTCCTTTGTCATGCTGATCTGCTCCTGATAACATGAACTGCAGAAAAAGACGAAATACGGTAGGTCGGTTTATAAAAAACTGAAAATGTAATATATTTTTTTGTATAATATGGATTCAACTGTAAGGAAATAGTTAACCTGGTCAAGGACTAATATGGCATTAGATTCGGTTAATTCTGCTAAATTAGATAGGGATTCAACTTCAATCTGTCAAAAAACAAATCAAAATATATATCTTTTTAAATAACAATAATTAAAAAAATAGTACGATTTTTTAAAAGTGAAAACATACGTCATATCGTGTAGCAATACCGAGCCGCAAAATTCGAAGTAATCGTTCTCTGACAGCTACTGGTAACATTAGAACAGCAGCTTCATGGGGATCAGCAACTACATGTTCCTAATAATAAAAAATAAAAAAATTAGCAGCATATCTATGATTGAAAATATAATAAATGTGTTATAAACATTAACAATATCGAGCTAATAAACCTTTTGAAGTGTTTCTTCATGGTGGCCATTGTAGGAATTTAATAACAGCTCGTTATTTTGAGGTCTGAATTTATTAAAAATCTCAAGATGTTGGTTGTTTTGGGGATCTTCGTGAATTCTTTTTCGTTTTTTGTCCATTGGTCTTGCAACTTCAACCTATTTATACACAATTAAGATTTTAGATATATATATATTTGTATATATTCTGGAAAACAAATTGAAAAATTAAGAATGGTTTATGTTACCTGTAGCTTAAATGATGGACCACCCTTTGGTCCTTTGACCATTTTTTCATTTAGTCCTTCTATGGCATTATCAAGTTGCTACATATGGAAGTACAGTATTAGTTCATTATTTATTATATTAAATTTTAAAAAATTAAGTTTTCCCACTTACTGATCGCTGAGCAAAATGAACAAATCCAACTGTAGAAGTGCCCTTATTGTGAACAACTACTTTCTCTACCTGAAAAATGAGCATGAAGACCGTTAAGTCATAAGTGTGGAATATATATTGAAAAAATAATACAGTATATGAATATATTTTATATATTCTGCAGCATATCAAACCTTCCCAAACGGTGCAAAGAGAAAATTCAAGTAGTTTTCATCTGAAGTTGAGGGTAAGTTTCTGATAAATGCTATTTTTATCTGGAAATCGGATATAAATCCAGTAAAGCAAAAAAGTTAAAATAATAATAATAATATGCAATTTGTTATAATTACTGAGATAAATAAACACCTTAGCAAGTTCATCTGGATCAATTCCAGCATCTTCTTCAGCCCATTTAACAGATGGATGTAAAGTACCACCAAGAACAAAATCTGGTCTTGAACCAACCCTAAATGCACGCGCTGCAGCCTGAAATTCAGAAATTGAAATAACTATTATTAATTACCGATAAATTTGAATTTTATAAAAATAGTTAATCAAAAAGATGAGTTAACAGATGACTTACAGAATGAGATGAGAATTTAACAAAACCAAAACCACGATTTTTTAATTTTTTAGCAGTGTCGGCGGCACTTGCTGGTTGTGCAAGATCAACGGAAACAACATCTGGGAAAACCTATATCACCAAGAAAGAATTAGTTGATTACAGAAACATTAAATTAAATTTATAACAGTTCATACAAAATGTCAGGCTTACCTGACGAACAACCTTACTAAAATCATCAGCACTCCACACTAAACATAGAAAATAACTAACTAAGATAAAGAGAACTGAAAGACTGCAGTATTAAGTTTCAAAATGCAAATTAACGGTATTAAGATTAACGTATCATAACAAAAGTTATTAAAAAACAAACCTTTATTCAGGTTTCCAATAAAAAGTGTATCATGTGCAGCTGATGGGAGAACACCAATCTTTTTCCCGTCTAGCTGAAACATATAGGTCAACAAAAAGTCAACATTTTCCCTTGTAGTCATATTTACATATTCTAATCATAGTTTTACGTTTTATGCAGCGTACAATGCATTGAGCTAGAAGACTATAACATTAGAAAAAGAATTGTAAAAATCTGATAGAAACAAGTTGTTTTTACCAATTAAAAATATAATTGGTTGAGATTATTCTTTACCATAGCCTCATTTAACTCCTTTACAGCTTTGTCTGCACCCTCTTTTGTTGTAAAGCGTATAAATCCAAAACCCTAAGCATTGAATTTAAGCACATAAACAGATATATGAGCTTTAAAAAGAGATAGAATACTAATGAGAAATATTACTTATGTTATAATATTTTATCACCTTTAGGATGCCTTTTTGATCCTTCATCAACCGTATATCCAAGATTTCTCCACAAGCTGAGAACACCTAAAAGAGACAAAAACAGAGTGATGATAGTTTTACAAATTGTAAAAAAATCACATGTAACACAATGTCCAAAAAAAGTCATATTAATTAACAAAACTTATTCAAGTGATGAATATGAGAAATTGGCTAACCTTGTGAAGCTTGTCTTCAGTGAGAGAACGGGCCAAACCGCCAACAAAAACCTCCACAGCTTTGCTTCCATGCTCTGTTAAACAGAAAACAAAAAGAACAAAAAAAACTTAATGCACTTTATCAGAAGATTATGGTTTCACCTTTGGTCTTGTAATTATGTACTGATGTACATCTTTTTCCTACATAGACATATGACCTTCATCAGTTTAGATGAGCAATGTACTAATTTCAGCTTACAGGTATTGTCTACCAGAAGAACATTGATTTAAGGCTTCACATTTCAGATTCTAGATAATAACTTAATTCAATTCCTAGAAACCAGCTACTAGTGAATTACAAAAAAATGGAACTTACGATTATCATTTATATTGTGATCCGATGAGTGGTTCATCTGCAATCAATAACAAAAATAAATCTAGTAAACGCTTTCCAATCTCGAATTACAGAATCACGCAAAAACATTCTCTTCCTTAAGTAAAATCGGGACAAACGACAAAGTAATAATCATCCTACTCACATTAATTACCTGAAAATTCTCGTCGAATACAACTGCAGGATTGGTGAAATAAAACTCTACGTTGAGAGATTTAATCGTTACGGTCACCACCGCTGAAATTTAAGTCCTTTGCCGGAAAATGAATATCTATAACAGTGAAATTTTGAGATTTAGGTAGATATTGGTATCTATGGTTATGGTTAGGGTTCTTGTTTTCCGCACCTTCTCCCCCCTTTTCAATTTCGGGTTTGGCAATGAGATATAAATTGTATCAATCAAAATCATAAAAAAGTTTGTGTATTTTTCCAACTTATTTATAGCTATAAATATGCTCCGTACTATCTAGTAATAGTAACTATGATAAAATCAGATAGTGGTTAAAACCAGTTTGAGTTAAAATCAAATGAGATGAGAATCCGATTCTGATCGAAAACTTAGAAATTGATATAAATCGGATGGCATCGAAATCTATTTGGATTATTTTTTTTGTACATTTTCAATCCGAAATCACTTATAAATACCCGAATCTGTTTTGAATTTGGTTGAATCCGATTTTCCCTGATCAGGTTTCCAAACCGGTTTACCTAAGGATACTCAAACTGATTCTAAACCGGCGGTTCTGAATCTGATCCGAAGTTTCAATCCGGTTAAGATCTGATTCCAAACTTTGAAACCAATTTAGATTGGAATTCGGTTTTAATGTGCACATGTAGTTGAATAATCAAGATTGGGGCAGCAAGGTTGGATTCCCCAACTTTTGTTTAGAGCTACGTTATTGGGCCTTGGCCCGAACGGGGAGCCTAAGTTTAGTCAAAGGCATCATGCACGTATGTAGGCTTGTAAACGATATTTGTAGGACTGTTTAATATTTATGTATGCTCATCATGCTCAATATTTTTATTGTATATTACAAAATTCATTAAGTTATTGATAAGATTAAAATAAACAAATACATAGAGTAAGATAACCTATTATCTTGTTTTTCAAAATCTTGAAATACATCGAACTTGTATACCTTTTTTTAGATGTACACGAGTATTTAAATCAAAATTTGAGATTCAATATTTAATATCTTTAAAATAATAAATAAGTAGATAGATTTAAACAATATAAACAAGTCTTAAAATAAAAATACACTTTTTACACCGTTTATACTACTCCAAAATCTACATCATATTGTTCACATGACTTGAACTCATGACTACATACTAATAAGAAACATCTTATATTTGGGAGGTACCGTGTACGGGCTCCATGAGCTGGTCCGGGAGGAAGTTACTTCAGTTGCGAAGAGTTATCAGACCTTTTATTTGGCATGTTATCCGTGATGGGAAATCTACTTCTATTTGGTTTGATAAGTGGAGTATGGCTTGCCCGTTATTTCAGTTCCTATCGCATAGAGATATTACTCGAGCTGGTTTTACTGCCCAGGATATGGTGTCTGATGTAATTACTGGTAATAGTTGGATGTGGCCTACTGATTGGTATGCACGGCTCCATGAGATTACTAGTGTTCCGGTTCCCCAGCTGGTCACGGATCAAAAGGACAAGGTAGTGTGGATTGATTTAAATGGGTCCTTTCAGCCTTTCTCGGTAAATCTAGCTTGGAACTCTATCAGATCTAGTGAGATTGAGGTCACTTGGAAAAACGTTGTGTGGTTCTCTCATTGTGTCCCTCGGCATGCTTTTCATATGTGGCTTGTTATGAACAACCGTCTAAAAACTCAAGATATGCTGAAACAATGGGATGTTCATCATGATACTGATATTGACTCATTACGGTGCCCTCTATGTGATCTTGTGCCTGATTCTCATGCTCACCTTTTCTTTGAATGCTTATATTCTTCGCAGGTTTGGATAAAAATCAGATTGCTTGGGGGGATGGACAACATTGCTCCAAATTTTGCTGCTATAACTGATTACATTATTCCAATGTCCAAAGGTAGATCGGCTAAGAGTGTTGTGTCCCGTATTGTGCTGGGAGCCACTACCTATTACATTTGGCTAGAGCGAAATGCTAGGTTGTTCAGAAAGAAGTATAAACCGCACATGCAGTTGTGTGATGAAATTATTGCTACTGTTCGGTTAAAACTGATGACTTTGAAGTTTAAGAAGAAGACAGTTGGTGTTCAGCGGATGCTAGACAACTGGAAGATCCCGGATTTGATTGTTTAATTTGGTGCTATGCTCTTATGTTCTCTTTTGGTTTTTTGAGAGAAAGTCTGTTTTGTGAGGTTGTTGCTAGTTCTAGATGGTCTTAGCTTTGTTTATGGCATGTCATAAACTCTGTCTTTGTTGTTTCAAGCTTTTGCTTGAGGTCAATGTGGCCGCCTGTCACATTCCTATGTAGTTCTTTTTGTGATTAATATATTTTAGCCAGGGTGAACCCTTTACCTAGAAAAAGAAACATCTTATAATATCTTACTAGCTTCAAAGCCCGGCCGAACGGGCGGGCATGCTTCGAAAGAGATATATGAAAACAACAAAATAGTGATACTACTTAAATAAAATAACAATTCATAATTGAAATGATGATAAACAATTTTTGATACATGAATAAATGGTATATGAAATTTAGAGACGAAATAAAACTTATTTGTAAACGACAATTGTTGTTGAGTTAGTGTAATTGTCATCTTTGTCGCAACAAATAACTTTCAATCATTTCTTGCTCTTAACTTTTGAGACATCGACAAAGTTATGGCCGAAAAACAAAGTGATGAAAATACATCAATTACCATAATTATAATGTATATGCGTAGGTGGACTTTTGGGTAGTTACACGTCATTATTTTCGTCCAATAGGCTGCATATATAGTAGGAGATTCTATAAAAATTTACGTTTAGCAAAATTTTCACCGTTCGTGAATTTTCACAATTTATAACCTACAATACAAATTTTAATTGGTTAATACAAATTATTACAAATAATATAATAACTATTAAAAAAACATATAATTATAAATTTTGTGAATACTATTACCCTTTTTTTTAACGGCTAGTTAGCAAGTCAGTGGTTCGAGCCTAGATAGTGACATCCACAAAGGGTCGTATGCCTTCCCTCGAACCCTCCACTTATGATGCATACAATTTAAAAGTAATTAGAATATTATTAACATGCTTATTAAATACAAAAATAATGAAGAAATTTAAATGAAAATTACTTACTTTATTTTTTCAAGTTAATTTTATTTAGTTTGTTAATGTTATTTTTTGCGTTATATATCATACAGAAAACTTAAACAACAATTTGAGAATTTGAGTTATATATAAGAGTTTTGAGTTAAAAGATCAATTATTAAGATAACCTATTAGTATAAAAGCTAAACGAAATCAAAGATCCAAAATTTGTTAAATATTTTGGTCGAATATTTATAATTAAGGTAATCTTTATTAAGGAACATTGTTAAACATTAATATTAAAGATTCAAAAATTTTAAATTTGTCAATCCGGATTTTAGGGAAATTTGAATTTAAAATTTCGACTTTCTTTTATGAAAAAATAAGGTAGATAATTATGGAATTAATAAAATCAACTGAATGTGGAGATTGTATGTATAAATAAACCGGATATTCAGAAACTCAAATTAAAATTATCTAGAGATTGTCAACTGATATGAAAATTATGCACAGATTAATGGATAGTTAAATAAAATAAATTAAAACAAAAAAAATATGAAATGTCTACTGAAGTGTGATTCTGTTATAATGGGTAAAGCTCGACACCATTGGATTGGTCCGGATAATATACCTTTTTTATATTATAGAATAATATATCCGAAATAATACAGCTGTATTAGTTATTGTATTTGAATGGAATTTATATGATTGAATAATTTCGGGTATCTTTTGACGTGATTATAGTTTGTTACCATAAATGCAGGAGTTTTGATTTGAACACCAAACAGATTTGTTCATGAAATGCGTGGGCCAATCGGAGAATTACACGTGGCAAAACCAGCCAATGAGAGAGCTCCTAATTGCCTAGTTGTCAAACCCAAGTCAAATTAGGGCTCATATATAGGAGAAGATTGTACACTTGTTACACTAACAAGATTGATGGGTTAGATTTTAGAGTACCCATAGCAATTTAATTTTGTTATTTTTACTTTTCCTTTTTATAATTCGCACGTGACCTATTTATCATACATGACTTAATTATCGTGGTTATTTTAAAACCTTTTCTATTTATTTATAAATATTTATTTAAAGAAGATATCAAACTTATAATTTCTAAAGGATTATTTCGGATGTGGTCACATATCGATAAAGATATGTTTTATCTTGTTAAAGAATATTAATTTCAAAAAAATATATTAAAAAATAATTAATAAAACATTTAGGGAGCGTTTGGTTCAAATTAATAAATGAGAAAAGGAAAGGTAAAGGAAATACTAAGGTATACAATGAGTATTCCTTAGTATTAATTTATTCATTTATATTGCTTGGTTCATACAAGTATATATATAAATATGAATATTATACATATGTCTATGTATATATGTATGTATGTATCTGTGAATGTGGGGTGGATGGGTGGGCGGGTGGAGTGGGTGGGGTGTGGGTGGAGGTGGTGGCGGTAGGTGAAAGGTATAAATGTAAAATAAACATTTCATCCAATCTTGGAATTCAATTCCATCAATATTTGGATGGAATTGAGATTCATTCATTTGCTGCAATGTTTCCATCATTTAGGAATCCAATTCCATCCATTTTTTTGAACCAAACACTGGAAACTGATGGAATTGGATTCCAATTCCCTCAGATTCCATTACTTTCCAGCGAACCAAACACCACCTAAACCCATTTATCATTTTGAAAAACCCTAGCCACACCCGGCAACTCCCGCACCTCCACCGTCGTCAAAAAACAGCCGCCATGTCCGAGGTTGACCTCCACCGGTCCGGTAAGAAGAAAAAGAAGAGCAAATCAAAAGACATCGACGCAACCAATGAAGTGCAAGATAACGCCACCGCAGACGCCGATTACCTAATCAAACCACAGAGCTTCACACCAGCAATTGACACATCGGAATGGCCCATTCTTCTCAAAAACTACGACCGACTAAATGTACGAACCGGCCACTACACTCCACTCCCGTCAGGTTACTCACCGCTAAAACGCCCGCTCGCTGAATACATAAGGTACGGTGTTATTAACCTTGATAAACCTGCAAACCCCAGCTCACATGAAGTCGTTGCTTGGATTAAACGGATCCTCCGGGCGGAGAAAACGGGCCACAGCGGTACGCTTGACCCGAAGGTTACCGGAAACTTAATTGTATGCATCGATAGAGCCACTCGTTTAGTCAAATCACAACAAGGTGCAGGAAAAGAGTACGTTTGTGTTGCTAGACTTCATTCTGCAGTCCCTGATGTTGCTAAAGTAGCTAGGGCACTCGAGACGTTAACCGGTGCTGTTTTCCAACGACCGCCGTTGATCTCCGCCGGCAGCTTCGAATTAGAACTATTTATGAAAGTAAACTGTTAGAATATGATGCTGATAAGCATCTGGTTGTGTTCTGGATCTCTTGTGAAGCTGGTACTTATGTAAGAACTTTATGTGTTCATTTGGGGTTAATTTTGGGGGTTGGTGGGCATATGCAAGAACTGAGAAGGGTGAGATCTGGAATTATGGGTGAGAAAGACAACATGATAACAATGCATGATGTGATGGATGCACAGTGGATGTATGATAATTATCGTGATGAAACGTAGTGTGATTATGCCATTAGAGGTGTTATTAACTAGCTATAAAAGGTTAGTTGTGAAAGATTCTGCTGTGAATGCTATCTGTTATGGTGCTAAATTGATGATTCCGGGTTTATTGCGGTTTGAGAACAATATTGAAAATGGTGAACAAGTGGTTTTGATGACTACAAAAGGGGAAGCAATTGCTTTGGGTATAGCAGAGATGACGACAGCTGTAATGGCTACTTGTGATCATGGTGTTGTGGCCAAGATTAAACGGGTGGTTATGGATAGGGATACATACCCTAGAAAATGGGGGTTGGGCCCCACTGCTTCAATGAAGAAGAAGCTGATTACTGAAGGGAAGTTGAGTAAACATGGAAAACCGAATGAGAAAACACCGAGTGAGTGGGTGAGGAATGTTGTTCTTCCTACTGGTGGTGATTCAGTGGTTGCTAGTGCACCTACACCTGCAGGTGAACAAACTTTGGGAGATGCAGAGGTTGTTGTTAAAGTTGACAGTGAGAAGAAAAAGAAGAAGGAAGGTGAAGACGAGGGGCGTAAACGTAAATTGGAAGATGAGGATGTTACAGAGACACCGGTAGCTTCTAAGAAAAAGAAAGTTGAAGCGGAAGAAGAAAAGGTGGAAGGTGAGACTACTGAGAAGAAGAAGAAGAAGAAGAAAAAGAAGAAGAAAGGTGGTGATGATGTGGCGGTTTCGGTTGTGAATGGCGATGAGGAAAAATCTGAAAAGAAAAAGAAGAAGAAGAAGAAGAAGGAAAAAGATGATGACGGTAATACCCCTGAAGAAGGAAGCCAAAGTAAGAGTGAGAAGAAAAAGAAGAACAAAGATGCAACAGAGGAAGAGTAGATACAAGTTGATTTGCATGCATAAATCGCGAGTGGAACTTTGAAGTTCTTCAGATTGATGATATGCATATTTACGGTAGCATGAGTTTAGTTGTTGTTTTGATTAAATGCTCTTGCTGCTATTATGTGTTTTAGGGTTGTTTTTAAGGATTTTGGTGTCCTGTTGAACTTGAACTTGTTTACAATTTTGATTATCTATGTAAGTTTCTTGAGCATATTTGGTTTTTTGTTTTCTTAGTTCTTACTGAAATAACATAGAATCATATTTCATATTATAGCATTTCTATCAGTTATTGTTGGTTGTAATGATTGTTAAGTATTTGAAATACATATTGTTTGTTTTGTATCATTGGATTCGTCTGTTTTGCAATGTATTTTCATTGTAAGTTAGAAAATAAGAGATTTGGGCCAAATGATATGTAAAGAGGTTTACTTGTGATGTTACAGTGTTAGACAACCTTAACCACGGATTGGTTATGCATTGTTAGATGTTAATTCTCATTCCATTTCCATCTTGTTATAATGTATTAGACGTGCACAAATCGTAACCGGTTTCAACGTTGCATGATCAGATCGAGTCACAAACCGTCGGGCCGGGATTGAATCGACATTTAGAGGTAGAACCAATTTTTCTGTTAAACTAGCCATTAGAAGCCGGTTTAAAATCGGGTTTTGCGTCAAAACCGGTTTGGATCCGGTCCGAATCGGTCTCAACATGTTACACACTTCACTCCCTAAAATTGGTTTAAAATCGAATCGGTTTCACCCAAAACGTATTTGACCGAGGTTGACCGAAACCGAACATGTTTTAAAACTGGCCCCATTTGGAAGAAAAAAAAAACCCTGTTTGTGCAGGTGTATACAATATATGTAGGGGTGAACATAAAAACCAAAAAACCGATGGGTTCAGTATGAACATTGAATTTAATGCTGGAAATTGAATATTGTATCTGAAATTTGTATATAATGTTAGAAAAACGAAGGTTATTGCAGTAAATTATATATTAATGTTGAAAACTAGGTGTGTTCAGTTTTAAAACAAAAACCGAACCGTTAATGGTCAGAACCCGCGAAACCCGAAAGTGATAGAAACCGAAACCATTGCGTTTCTGAAAATCCTAAAACTAAAAATAGCGAATTGCATTCGAGCTTACAACCGCCCCAAACGGCTTCATGCACACCCCTAAATGTATGCGACCAACACTTAGAGAAAGTGTATATACTTGTAAAAACATTAACATTTTTAAAACCTTTGTAGTTAAGAACTTCTAGAAGAAAAGCCGTCATGCTTGCATAACTGGGACAAAATTGCCTAAATTTGTACAAGTAAAATTGTTATTTAGTTACTAAAGCAAGGTAACTGCTTTTCCCTCTATATCCAAAGCAACAAGAACAACCACAACTCAAATCTAATGAATAGAATCAATAACTCTGAACAAACATTGATTAAAAGCAAACCCAAAATTGCAACCAGATTAATTGCATCATATACAACTAGAAAGTAAGTAAAGAGTGTCATTGACCACCACACATCTTCTTGTGCTGCTGAGGATTCTGAAACCTTGGCTCTTTGGGCATCGTTGGTGGCCTTTCTGACCTACACATATCATTAAATAACATTTTATAACAATAATAAATAATAATAATAATAATAATAATAATAATAATATACCTTTTTGGGACAAAAGGTCTATTAAAGAAGGGCATTGGTTGAGCCTTTGGCACGAGGCCCTTCCTCAACCTCCTTATCTCTTCCTCTTCTGCTACCTACACAGCATAACCATTGATTTCAATTTTCAAAACAAAACATAAACAACAATTTATGTTTCTTTGTACCTTTTCTAATCTTTCTCTTTTTAGTTTATGTTGCTCGATGATCGAGAGTTTTTCTTGTACCAAATGGTCAAACTCAGCACGTTCTAAGGTCCTCGTGTCACTATGCAGCACTATATCAACTGCTGTGGTCTTTTCTTTAACTGGAGGTCTTACTAAACACTACTCAACCCAATAATCGTTGTTATAATCGTGCAATTTTGAATAATTAACTTCTAGAAACTGTGATTAAAAGATTTAATGCATACCTCTGGTCCATCTGTTGTCCATGGGAGACTTTGTGCAGTACGAATCCTCTGTTTTTCCTGCTCAATCATCATTTCCTTTACTTTCTTTACAAATTCTTCTTGTTTTGATTTTCCTCTTTGCTGTGTACAAGTTATATTCACAAGATTTTAATCATATTAATATTATTCTGAACAATATGAAGAGAAATACTTGCAATGGATCATAAATGCTAACCTCTGTTTTGAGCTTGAAGGGTTGTTGAGGAGTAGCCTTAAGTGTCCTTTTCCCTCGAGTACCACCAAAAGTTGCAGACGATTCAGAACTCTACATAATCAACAAATTAAAATTAATGTTAAATGTGTTAAATTTCATAATTGAAATAAATAAAACAAAATTCACTACAGAGAAGATGTTAAAGAACAACATACATTTCTGCTACTACGCCTCCCACCAACAGAATTCCTGTTTGAAATACCAAAACTCAGAATCAAATCTAAATAAAAGTGAATTAAAATTGATACATATGAAGTTTATAATCACCAACCTTCCCTGACAGTGACTGCTGCTGCCCAATGAACAAGAACTGACTGAATCCAATCCCAAGCTTTCCCGTGTAAGAGTAAGATCTGAAGAAGAGAATTCGGTCACAGGAGCCCTAGGTCTCATTCCAGGCAATTCCCACTTTGGAACTTTACTGTTATCATCTTCAATTTCTTCGTTATGTTCTTCATTTTTGGTAACTGATTTTGACTTGGGTAAAGTCAACGCACTCTCAAATGCTTTGACCAGATGCATCACTCTACCACATCCATTTTCAGGAATACTCTGTATTGCTACGTCTAACAATTTCTCCCTTCTTCTCTTAACAATCGCACTTACCTTTTCACCAGATGCTTCAACAATCTCACCTTCCACTAATTTTTCTTCAATTCCGTTTACTGAATTAGGGTTTTCAGTATATGAAAACTCGTCTTGAGAAGCCCTAAGTGTCTCATAAGCAACACAAACACACTTATTCGAATTAGAATCGGCTTTACACTTACAATTGACAGATGTTAGGGTTTTAGGTTTTTCTCCCTTCGAATTCTTCTTCGCCACCACGAATTTCCTCTCCTGAATTTTCTTCCTCGGAGAAGGTGGCGCAGTCGGATTTGGTTTCTTCGAAACAGAGTTCTGAATTTTAGTAGCCGATTTAATTGAAGTAGACTTTGAACCTTTCGGATCAATAGTGGTTACGTTAGGGTTGGAATTCTCTGGCAATTTCGACTTATGTGAGATCTTTGATTTCGCCGGTGTCATTGGCACTGCTCCGGCGTTATGCCCTTTCGTTTCCATCGTCAGTTCACCGGAAAATGGAAAATGATGATTGTAAAGCAAAAAAGAAAGAGTAAATAACTAGGGTTTGGTTAGTTGGATGATCGTGAATGCGGGGAAGAAGGAATACAAGAAAAATATGAACGTTTGAAAGGCCGCTCTTTATAACGGCTAATTTTGCTTATTTTTGTGGGTTTTATTGGATGATTTCCGATCTAATTGGCGATTATGTGTTGATGGGTCGGGCCGGTTGGGTCACTAATTGGGGGATGGAATCTGGTCCGAGCTCCACTTTGTGTTTCTATTTCTGTTACATGATATTGGCGCAAAAAAACCGAACAATTTTTTTATTTTTTTTGAACAGCAAGTTAGTAAGTTAGTGGTTCGACATATGCAGTGATATCCAAACGAGCAGTATGCAATCCTGAAACATATCTTCTTTTTTAGGGAATAAACCACACCACCTTTTTTCTCCTAAAGAATGTCTCCAACAAGTCTTGAACCCAAGACCCAAGACCTCTTGAAGGCAAACTCCCAAGGCAACCCTTAGTGGCCAATTGATCTAGACCAATTGGTTAAAAAAAAAAAACGAACAATTATTATACTTTATTTTAACTATCATGGTTGAAATTAAATTCGTATATGTTAATTGTTCAAGTAATTTTCAGTTTTTCAGATTGTGTTATAGGTAGTTTCATAATATTTAAAAGTTGCGTTTTCTATACATGATCTTAGGAAATTTAATTTAAATAAAATATTTTTTGAAGGTTATTTATTATGGAATATTTAATGCTAGATATCAATATATTAATGAATTTATTTCTAAAAAAAGCTTGATTCCACTTACGTATTTATCCTTTTAAAATTTAAAGATAAATACTCCCTCCGTCCTTAAATAAAGTTCCCATTTGTCTTGGGCACAAGTTTTAAGGAGAAAGTTAGTGGTGAGGTAATTGGTAATAAATTTGATTAAAATATAAAGTTGGTTTGGAGAGAGAAAGATAGTTAGTGGATAGTAAGTAGTGGAGTCCTTGGTAATTATATTATTTTATTAAGTGGACCCATCAACTTGTGAAATTGGAACTTTATTTAGGGACAAAAATTTAAGGACAAATGAGAAATTTATTTAGGGACGGAGGGAGTAGTATTGATGTTTATTTGTTGTGTCTATTTCATATTACTACTCATCACATATTTATCAAACTCATCCTTCTTTTTAAAATCATATGTGCATTCCAACTGACGATTGTGCCCTCCCTGCGTCTTTACAGATCTTTATTCAATTCATCTTTAAGCCGCATAAGATAACAAATAGTCAAATATCAATTAAAGTTATTAAATTTATTAGTATTGAAAATTGTTACCAGATTTAAAACCGGCTTGCAATCAATTTGGGATAGGTTTCAACCTAGTCACACTGGATCGGTTCACAATCCACCGGATTGAGACCAAATCGAAATTTAGGTGATGAACCGGTTTGAAAACCAATATTATTATCAACATAGCCTGTTAAACCGGTTTAATTACCAGATTTCAACGAAAAACCAGTTTTGGATCCCGTCCGCACCAATTTCAACCGAATACATACCCCACTCTCCACAACTAGTTTAAAACCGAACTAATTTCATCTAAACCGGTTTGGACTTTTATTGATCGAAACGAAACCGAACCGGTTTAACAGACTGTACCGTGTTGAACACTAACTAAATTTGCAGTTGAGCGCTAGTATTAGCACTGTCATTATTTATTATTTAGAAAAATGTGACGGGTCAGTCGATCTGATTAGGCTCGATTACCACTCTCTGATGGTTTACTGATTCGGCTCGATTACCACACTCTTTTAACCATATCTATTTAATTCTATAAAGTGTTGGAAAGGTGTCTTTTGCCACGTGGCATCCCTTGTCTTTTTCTGACCTGCATGTCTATAAAATAGCGCCATATTTAATTCTTCATCTCATAACTCATTTGTGAATTTGAACAGCCAATAAATCACTAAAAACACACTCACCTACTCTCTGGACATGGATCAAATCGCTCACAGATTCCTCGAAATCAACGGGCTAAAGCTTCATATAGCTGAGATCGGGTCGGAGTCCTCGCCGGCGGTGATTTTTCTTCACGGCTTCCCGGAGATATGGTACACATGGCGCCACCTTATTTAATTTAATTTATCATAAAACCTCCTTATTTAATTTATCATGGAAATAGATTAAGATTGAAATACTATAATCTTTATAATCATATTTAATACTCTAATTATTTATTTAAAAAGTTAAAATTGTTTGACAAAAGATGTTTCGGGTCAACTTGACACAACCACTTCGACCCAAACAACAAACAACTGTGTAAAGTGTAAACTTGACACAACCACATGAAATATAAAAATTTTAATGAAATCAATCATTTCTTACCTTTGTGAACGGGGCTCCATTTTCAGTAATTGTTGTGGTGGATACTTTCTTTTCAAACCCGGCAACACCTGTAATCTCATAAAATATAAATAAAAAATTAGTAAGAAAAAACATAGCGGTAAAAATTTCGAAATAATTGAGTAACATATATTTGTTGATTTGAACATGAGTGGTGCAGGACAATTAAGGAAATTACAGAGTAAATATTCAAGCTTTAGGAAAATAAGTGAAATTATTTGATACCCAATTCAAAAATAAGGAACAACCTTGAATTTGCAGTGGCTTCGAACAGATCGCCTTGAATTTGATCGAAAAATGCTGCATTCAACGAATTCATTTTTTTATGTTTATTTTGAATCTTATTCTAGGTACATATTTACCCCGGTTTTTATATAAATACGTGTACTTGGCTGGTTTTTTACGATTATCCCAAAGAAATAAGTGTCATTAGAATCTTTTGACTTCATCATTTTCATTCTAGATTGCTTTTGCAATTAATAAATTTAATTATCTTAAAAACATTTTTAATCGAAAACTAAACTCACACCCCCATTGTATTCTTAATTTTAATCTTATCTTAATCTTAATAATAAAGACTCCTACTTGTAAAGAGCTTTGCACCTGTATAACAAATCATAGAACACAAAACTTGCTGTTAAGATTCAATTCAGTGATAGCGTTTAAACGGGTTTAAGTAATCATACATGTAAGATACAGTCTACTTGTTAAAATGCAAGAACAATATATTTCTTACCAAATCTTTATTTTGTTTATGTTTTCCCATCATGTGTTGGCCTGCCAAAATAAAACATGACATTTCATCAAACACATGAATGATTACAAAACCATGAACGTCTTACCATTCTAAAAAGATATGAACGATTCCTCCAAGCATTAGGGCAGGCAACCTGACATAAAACATAGTTAACTAAAGATTCAAATTTATTAATATATCAATATTTTACAATTAATGAAAAAAGACAAAATTCCTTACACTTACTCTCTCTACCCTGCGCATTTCATCTTCAAGTAAAGATAGTTATGCAATAGAAGTCCAATGGAAGCAATCAATTGGGCTGAAAAGTGAATCAATTTTCTGGTCAAATATTTAATTAAAAAAATATTATATTCAAATGTCTAATGTCAAATATAAATATATATTAAGTAAGCAAGAAATTACCATCTATCAATGGCTTGTTGTACTAAGTAAGAGCCCTAATCCCATTACTTTGATATTGAGTCAGACATTTCATCAAACACATGGTGTGCAGTCAATTTTGTTAGTAATTTTACCTGAAAAACAGGATGATCTTTGTGATGGGTTAAACTGCAAGAACATAGAAACTTACCACAGCAATAGAGACAATAATTATCAATATTTCCATTACTCGTAAATAGAGATTAATAAATTCATCGTCGATCCTGTCACTTTCTCAGAAAGGGCATTCTTGGTAACTTGTTTGCTGCTTCCCTAAAATTCGATTACTCATTGATACAAGAAAGAAAGATGAGCAGTTGCAGAAGCAGCCGACTAATTAGGGATTCAAAACTCGATTTGGATGAAACCATAAAAGTATACGGTTGAATTCGAAGGAGAAATCATCGGAGAAGTAATTTGGGATTCAAAACTCGATTTGGAGGAAACCATAACAGTGAAACGGTTGAATTCAAAGGAGAAATCACCGGAGAAGTTACAACTTCAATTCAACAACTGAAGGCGGAAGTTATTATACAAATCAATGATGAGTCATCAATGAAGTGGCAATGATGACATGGCAGCATTTAAAAATCTTTTTGTTTATTACATACTAGTTTATAACCCGTGATAAATCACGGGTGACTCTTAAAAATTTTCAAAAACAAATCTAAATACTTATAGAATCCATAATTTCATACTAACTACATAGATAATTTATTTAATTTATTGAAAAAAGAATAGTAAAGAAACCAAATGGTTAATATGTATACCAGTTCACTTATCATATTGTCACAAGTTGTCACAATAAAATGAACCTGCACAATCGAATATATCAATTCTTATTTTGTGAATTAAATTTACCTCTACTCCAGCAGGTTCAATCACATAAAACTGCTTTTTGACCCGCCCATATCAACTTTCATCATCTCTATTGAATACCTGACTCCCGTTTTAAAGTTATAACCGCCACTTCATATAAACAACATTAGTGATCCTGTTTTAACATATCCAGTTTTCTTTTTTATAACATAAATGAATAAATTTAGGAGGATTAGTAGTAGCAGCAACAACACAAAGATAAGATAGTATTAACATAATCAAATCCTAATCATAATAACAGATAGTATTAACATTGTTAGCACATATTAATGACGTCAAAATAATAAAAGAAATTTATAGGTGACTAAGAAGGAATGAGTACGTTAGTAGGTACATTTACAAGTTCGTTTGACAAATTTATTAATTACCCGTGTGCAAACATCTTCTGTGTACTGAAGTTTCTTTTCTAGCTCGGCTCCACTTCCAAGATCACTATGTACAAGATTTTGGAATCGTTTGAAGTGATGGATCTAAACAATAAGTAAGATATTCAGCATCACATTAATCACATTATTATAAACAAACATGGTCGTTTTCACATATTTTGCAAATTCCTTATTTCCATGGTGCAACAAAAAGCATGTTTAAAATTGTGTCTGCAAGCATCGTGTTAAAGTCTTTAAAATAATAACTTTTTTGATAGAAAAAGAAAATTCTTTGACTATTGTAACATCAAATCAACGGAAAGAAGAGTCAAGAGTGAGCATATACACACATGTATGCATTAAGATATCACAATTGAGCCAAAAACATACAACCAAAATTGTAATTATCAATGGATCTAGAAAAAAAACCCACATTAAGATTACCGACATCATTGGAAGCAAATGATTTAACCCACATTAGACCGTGCGTAACGCTCGACCGTTCGTTTGGTCGCGACCGGCCAACTCAGCGTCGGCGACGTGTCCTCCCCGTTACGCCCCATGTCCGGCGACGCGTCGAGGTGGTCCAACGGTCAAGTAATCGACCGTTCAACTCGACCGTTGAACGGCTCTTTCTCCCCCTCTCCAACGGCTAACTTCAAACAAACACCCCTTTTTTTACCTTATAAATACCCAATTCTTTTACCAAATAATTCACAACTCTCATTTCTTTCTCCACTCAAACACACACTTAAATCTCTCAATCACCCTCTCTAAAAATGTCTTCATCCAAGAACAAAGGAAAGACTACAAAATCTCGACGCGGAGCACCCTCTACTACACCCTCTCAATCACCCTCGATCAACTTTCGACCACCCGGTTTCGTACACCAAACAAGTCACCAAATCCCACAAGGTTATCAAAATAATCCATTTGCTCCCCCCTACTTCCCACAACCATACCGACCACAACAACAACCACCACAATATCAACAACTACCACAACAAGGTTATCAAAATTATTTTGGTGGGGACCAATACGACCACCAAAATTTTGATCCTTTCGCCGGGCTCGACCAATACGACTACCAACCACGAACCCAAAGTGGTTCCCCCGCCACTCCAGCCGCGCCCCTCGACGTCGAGTCTTCCGAGTCGTCCGACGAGCCCGAGCCCGTTGAAGCGCCAAAAAAGGTAGCAAAAAGGCGTCAACCACCGACAAAGGGGGTGACCGGCGGAAGCGCGTCATGGACGAAGCTTGAAGAGATAGGCTTATGCAAGGCTTGGATCGACACTTCCGAAAATGTCATCAAGTCGAACTCCAGGGCTAAATGTGGATTTTGGCAGGATGTGTTAGTTCGCTTTGCGAGCGAAATGGGTGAGACGACCCGAACATATGACGCACTAAACTGCAAGTGGAAGAATAGGCTTCCTCCTAAAATTACAAACTTTTGTTCGATTTATGACAACCTCGTACAAAGAAACCCAAGTGGGGCGAACGACCAAATTTTGTACGAGCGGGCTTGTGGTGAATTTAGTGCTGAACATGCAGGGGAGTTCACATAGGTGGAGTGCTGGAGAATTTTGAAGGACCATCCAAAGTGGAAGGATGTTGAATACCCAAAACAGTTGGCGATGTTCGCGAAGGCTAGGGGGAAAAAATCAAGGACTTCGTCATCATCAGCTGCGCAAGGTTCAGGGGTTGGTCCAGAAGATGAGGATCAATATGATGAAGAAGTGGAAGTTCCACCCCCTCGACCAATGGGGCGGGACAAGGCGAAGAAGAAAGCAGCGGCATCGTCATCAGCTGCTCAAAGTTCAGAATACGGTGCCCCCCAGCCATCATCGGCTCAGGAATTAGTCGGCCATTGGAAAGACGCCACGGACGAATTTTTTGACTTCCGCAAAGCAAACATATCTGACTTCATGGAGATACAAAAAGATACCCAAGAGCTCAAGCACATGGAATTCTACAATTCGTCGCATGATCACCTCACCGGTAGAACTCTTGAGTGGGTTTTGGCAAAGAAGGCGAAAATCAGGGCCAAATATAATTTGGACTGATAGTTTGTTTTTTTTAGTATTAATGTAATGTTTTTTTTATTTATGTCTTTTTTTCAATTATTAATGTAATGTTTTTATTTTAATATTAATGTATTTGTTTTTAATTTAAATTTTAAAAAAAAATAAAAAAATTTCCGAACGGTCACCCATTACGGGCATTTGGTCGCTGTCTGGTCGTGTGTTTGATCAGGAGAGAGAAAGCTGATGTGGCGCAGATATGGCAGGGGTGACCAAACTGGGTTTGGTCACCCATTACGCATAGTCTTAAGCATCATCTTCAGATATAACCTTCAAAGAAAAAAAATTACGCATATAACTTATAAAGTTAAATAAGAAAACAGTTGTAAAGATACTTTACTCTCTGTATCTTCGTGTGAGTTACAAATGGTGATCGGGGTACGTAAAGAGAGAATCGAATAGAACAGAGATCATTCGTTGTGGGGAATTATTAGTTAGTAGCTGAGATCATGGCTTAAAAACCGAAAACGGTCCCGCACTGGCTTTATCGATAATTATGGGTAGTGGTTAAATTTGAAATCATGGATTTAGCTAAATTCGTTGGAGAGTTTAACCACGTTTGGTTAAACCACGATTCAGTTATCTCTATTTTGGTTAAACTGCCCACGTTTCAAACTTTTCCCACATCTTTTATCCTGTTTTTGATTTTAAATTTCAAATGATGACCTTAGGATACTACGTGTCAACAATTTACATGCGGATGGATGACATGTCAGCAATGACATGGAATAGCTTAGGTGGAGAAGATGACTTGGCACAAATTCAAAATTCTTTTCCTTTAATATATAGATAGATAAAGATTGCCCTTTTTAGTTTTGGCCTTCAAATTTGTTCATCGATGTATTGGAACTTGGAAGGTTAATAATTGAAGCTATGGCATTCCAAGTATTAGTAATTCAAAGAATTTTGAAGAATGTACATTTTAGTAATTTTATTTACAAATCAAATAAATAAACAATCAAATTTGCCAAACACTAAAAAACTAATTATCTGATTATTGCGATTTCAAACAGCATAATCATATCCAAACACCATTTTTCAAAATCACGTTTTGTAACCGCTGATTATCTGATTATTCATTTTGAAAACGCATAAGCTATTTTCAATAAGCAATCACAAACACCCCCTTAATATGCATAATAAGATAACATATATCTTTAATTTATATTTTAGAAGTCATAAATTCGATCTCTTGTAACTTTGGAATTCTTTTTAAAAACGACCATGATAATTAGGTCATACTCCCTCCGTCCCACAAAAAAGTTCTCATTTCCCTTTGGCACAAGATTTTAGGTGATAGTTAGTGGTGGGGTCATTGGTATTATTTTGATTAAAATATAAGGTTGGTTTGGAGAGAGAAAAATAATTAGTGGATATTATTGATGGGTTTCTTAATAATAATAGTATTTTATTGTGTGGAGCCCACCACATGTGAGAAATGAGAACTTTTTTGTGGGACAAAAGCTTTAGGAGAAATGAGAACTTTTTTGTGGGACGAAGGGAGTATACGATAACTATATCACATGCGTATTATAAAAGGGGATAGTAAAAAAAAAACAAATTGTCATGGGACTATAAAGTTGTCTCCCATCAATCTCGTGAGTGCATATAGTGTGATTTTATTTTTATTATCTACTTCTTACTTATTGAACGACTACATCCGACTGACACTATACATATTTTCCAGTTTGACCGGCATGATATAGTCATTAAAATATTGATGTTAAGTACATTTTCAGAAAATAGTATTTCAACCCAATTAGTTAAGGTTACTCAAAATATAGTATCGAATAATTCAAGCCGTCTTATTTCAAGTAATCGTCCGTAAATATAGGACACAATATTTTTTTCTATTCTGAAGATCCTATATAAATATATGAAAATGACCCTTCTAAATACATACAATATATATATATATATATATATATATATATATATATATATATATATATATATATATATATATAAAATCAAGCCCACTTCTTTGCACTTCCTCAAAACTCCCCTTAGGCTAAATTTAATGGTCACCTTTAAATGCTCTGAGAAGGAAAATCATGTGCCACCCCATTAAATTAGGGTGGCTCACGCAGTCACGCGTTAGAAATGGGATAATCACATACCAAGGGTGAGCAGATTCCCCACTTGGGTTTTGTGCATTTTATGGGCCTTTCTCATTTGAATTAGGTTTTTATTAATAAATGAAAATTTATTTTAGTTTTTAATTAAAAAAAGGTAACCATTAAGAGTGAAAAGTAAAAGGAAGTATGGAGTAAATGGAGAGAAAAAATTAATGTGGCACCGAGGTAGATAGTCAGGTGGTATCATCACTAAATGTAGTCTTAGAAACGGAACCTTATACACTCCTAGTAACACCTGGGACTGGGAGTGATTGAGACCATACATTCAAAACAAACAAAATAGCGATTGATTGATTTAAATCATAAAATTAGAAGTTGAAGGACTGAAATTGTAGAAAGTGAAACAGTCAAGGGACTATTTTCATAACTTACTATAACCATCGAAACGAGTCCCCAATTTCAGAAAATCGTCTCCGTCTATGCATTCCGTCGAAAGTTCTCCTCATCTCCTCCTCTGACGACCACCATCGCCGTCGCCTGAATTTCCAAAATTGATCGTTCCGGGAAAATGAAACCACCAAATCCTTCCTTACCTGATCTTTATCCTCAACATCGTCACTACCAAACCTCCCAATTATACTCTTATTTCCCCACGCAAAACCCTAGCCCTTATCCCCTTCACCACCAACGGCTTTTGCCAATCGAATCACAGTTTAGCAGTGCCGTGATAGATCATAATACGCCTGGCGCTGACGCTTATTTTTCGTCATATCCGGTGACCCACGTTATCGCCGGTGACAATTACAATGCTCATCATGATAGTAGCCTGACCTACACTCACACAATTGGCACGGCACCGCCGCCTGCTAATACAACCGACATAGTGCATAATTGGCCTGCAGAGGAGGCTGTTCTGCAATATGGAAGCAGTCTATATGCAGCTGTAAGTCTGTCTGACCTAATTACCCCAAATTTATGTTCGTAACTAGAGTACATTTCGATTTTGATTACGTGATTAAGTTTTATCTGTTAGACCTGAAATGATATGTGCTGTTGGTAAGTCAAGTACGAAACTTTTTAGAGTTCAATGTTATTGTAGATTACCTGATTATGGCATTGTGCTGCAGCTAGTTTGAGAGTAGAACAGCTAGTGAATCTAAGTGACATGTCTGACCTAACAAACTCGAATTGTAAATCAAATACAGAGAGCGTATAGGAGCTCTAAGTATTGTTGTTTTTCAGTAGCCATGGTGATCATGCTTTAATTTACATCTGTTTAAGTTCTATTACTTTGGAAGTTAAGTAGGAATGTAGGATTGCTTAGAAAGTCAGACATCAACTCGTTATTTTAGATTTTATCAGTGGACACTTCATCTTAAATACTAGTTGTTCTTCCATTTGATCATTGAAAGTAAATTTCAGCTAATCCATTGGTTAGTGATATGGTTGATGTTAATATTACAATATAGTAATTAGTAAATGAGTTTCCTAGCGTTGTACTTGTAGTTTCGTTGCATACTGATCATCACATATGCTAGAATGTAACTAAAAACACAAAGAACACCAAAGTATGCCATTCCTATCCATTCTAATTTTGTTTTTAGTTTCTTGGACAAATTCTAACTAGAAATTGAAAAAAGTTGTTTACTTTGACATATTATAGTTGTTTTTGGTCTTATTCCCAAACAGGGATTTCAACCGCAATTGCACGCAATTGATTGCATAGTCTGTATGTAAGAAGATATATACATATATTGGTATTTGATACGATCCAGAATATTAGTATTGTTATTTTGTTTTATTATTATTATTTATTAGTATTAGATAATATTTAGTTTAAATCTAAATATTTAGTAGATAGGTTTTATTTTAGATAAAGATTAGGATTCGAATTTGAATAGGGATTAGATCTTATATAGAGATCTATAAATAGGGCTTTAGGGTTTGTATTTTCTTATGATGATTAATATTATTGAGTCGTTTTGATATCTTGGAGAGCTGGTTTACCTCTCGAAAGTAAACTGTGGGAGAGCTTATCGACCTCTCGAAAGTCGGTTAATCTATCTTTTATTTGTTTATTTTGTTTTATTTATTCGGTTCGTATCAATTGGTATCAGAGCTGTTCGGTTCTGAATCTATCAAAAAAAAAAAAAAAAAAAAAGAAAAAAAAAGGGGGCACTGTTCATCCGGCGGCACTGTTCATCCGGCGGCACTGTTCATCCGGCGGTACTGTTCATCTGGCGACACTGTTCATCAGGCGTTACTGTTCATCGGCGTTACTGTTCAAAATTGATTATGGATTTATGGGGTGAAACCCTTGATAAACTTGAAAAATTGATTATGGATTTTAGGGAAGATGAACGACGGCGTCACGAGGAACTTATGAACGGTTACGAGGAACTTATGAACCTACTGAATAACACGATAAAGTCAACACAGCCGTCACAGCAACTACATGTGTCGACCTCTGTTTTAGCACCAAAAATTGTGGCAGCAGACACGACCACCATTCCGCCGCCAAGGGCAGCAGTCACAATACCACCACCAAGGGCAGCGGTCACAATACCACCGCCGCCAATCGGACACCCACAACATCAGCCAAAGCTGCCTTCCTCCGCGGTGTACACGAGTGTTTCTAGCCTTGAATTCAACTCACAAAATTTTCCAGCTCCAATTTGGGCTGGTGACTCTTTTGGTCTGTTTTTTACTAGGGAGGCATCGTATCACAAAACATTCAATATCTGCCAATGCTGCCAACATGTGTTTGTGACTGTTTTGCGGTATTACTTTCATCCACGAAAGATGGATCTACAAGTCAAGACATGGGATCCCGGAATCAAGACCGTAGAAGTTACACACCTTGAGGACAAGGTGTGTTTTGGGGGCGGAGTAATGATACGATCCTAATTAATTAAAATTAGATAAGTATCATTATCAAATAGATAATATTTAAATGTCGAATGCTTATCCCTTTATTTTTGAATTCGTTTCCTGTTAGGATTAGGTTAGGGTTAGGAGCTGAGTCTATATAAACATAGATCAGGTCTTTCGTTTTAGTCATTGAGAAATTGAGTCGTTTATTGTTTTGTCTTTCATTGTTATTAGGGAGAAACCTGGTTCTCCAATTCCAGGATTATCAATAAAGCATTCGAGTAGTGTCTTTAATTACCGGTTCGTATCAAATTGGTATCAGAGCTGTTCGGTTCTGGATCAATCGTTCAAAAAAAAAAGAAAAGAAAAGTACTGTTCACGATTTACTGTTCATCGCAGCACTGTTCATCGGCGGCACTGTTCACGCGATTACTGTTCATCGCGGACACTGGTCATAGGTACTGTTCATCGGTTACTGTTCATCGGTTACTGTTCATCCGGAGGTACTGTTCACGAAAAAAATACGGTTTATTCAAGATGTATGATGTTGAAGCGGATCTAGTTCAATCCAAAGTCGCCACTGGTAAAAGATCTAGTAATTTTGAACAATGGATGATTGATTGGAAGGAAAAGGACCGACAATGGAGGGAAGAGGTCGAACGACACAGGGAAGTGGAACAACAACAACACAATGAAATTATGAACCTGCTCCGAAGTTTGATTGAAAACGGAACTCTAGTAAGAAGGGCAGATTCGCCAATGCCATCAACCACATCCTTGAAAGAGATGGAGAAAAAAGTCGTGGAAGAAGACCTAACGGTTGTTATTGAACCAGGGTTGATTGATGGCAACAATAATGAAAAAGATGAGTTGATCAAGAGTAAAATAAAAGATGTCAATGAAGAGTGCCCTGATGCTGAAGATAGAGGAGAGCCATGTTTGCAATCAACAAGAGAAACCAACACACAGCGATGGCAGACAAGACGAGTTAAGGCGAGAGAGTTTTGGAAAAAGTTTGTCACAGCAACGAGTCAAACCAGAAAAGTGAAGCCACAAACTACTGGTCAACGAGTTGGAGATGCATCTTATCACAAAGGCGTTAATCTTTGCCATGCTAATTTAACTCTACAAGGGCCAAATAGAAAACAATTAAGCCAAGACTCTTTTGCATGCGCTTTTCAGTTTCACTTTGATTTGCAAAAGATGGACCTACAAGTCAAAACATGGGATCCAGGAATTGCTTGAAGCCACACCTTGAGGACAAGGTGTGTTTTGGGGGCGGAGTAATGATACGATCCAGAATATTAGTATTGTTATTTTGTTTTATTATTATTATTTATTAGTATTAGATAATATTTAGTTTAAATCTAAATATTTAGTAGATAGGTTTTATTTTAGATAAAGATTAGGATTCGAATTTGAATAGGGATTAGATCTTATATAGAGATCTATAAATAGGGCTTTAGGGTTTGTATTTTCTTATGATGATTAATATTATTGAGTCGTTTTGATATCTTGGAGAGCTGGTTTACCTCTCGAAAGTAAACTGTGGGAGAGCTTATCGACCTCTCGAAAGTCGGTTAATCTATCTTTTATTTGTTTATTTTGTTTTATTTATTCGGTTCGTATCAGTATTCCCTCTAAATTATGAAAACCTTTTAAAAATGCGCGAAATGTGGGAACTTCTTATTTTCAGGGTGCAACGGATGCTTCACAACCGCTACTAACTGCAATTCCTACCCCCAACATTTGGAACACCCCATTTTCAACCATCCAACCGCGCGTTCAATGGAAAAAATTTCCAAAAAAACCAAAAATTGCTCAACCTGCATGGTGTGAAGTGTGTAAACTCGCGTGCAACTCCACCGATGTTCTAAATAATCATAAGGTAGGTAAAAAGCACCTAAGAAATGTGGAAAATTTACACAAAGTGGCTTCTGTTGCCACTACTTCCACCAGTACTCATATTAATCCACCAGTTGCAAGCACACCGATCATAGGGCCCGCAGAAAACCCGAAGAAGGGTAATTTGGGAATAAAAAAGAAGGTAGAAACACCAAAAGATTTGGAGATCAAAAGAAGGAAGGTATTGGAAGGTGGTGCAGCTGCAAATTCGGTAAGAACTTGTCAAATTTGCAACGTGGTTTGCAATAGTGATACGGTTTTCAGATTTCATCTTGCGGGCCAGAAACATTTATCCATGTCACAAAATAACAACAAGCTGGTGTAGTTTGATCATTTATGTTTCATATTCTTGCACTAAACATAGTGACACAACATGTTAAAAGTCTTTATGTTATGATTCATAATCTTGATCATCAAGGAAGCTTGTATGCGAGAGAAGTGATGATTTTAGAATCGTGTATACGATAACTAGCCACCATTTGATAACTATATAATTGGAATGGCGTTTGAAAACGGATCAGGATTAATAAAAAAAAGGGTTCTTAATCTACACGGGTATGGATATGGATGTGGATGATTCTGGTGTAGACATGTGTCATAATACACGATATTTTTTAAATTGGTGCACTCTTGCCGGTGTGTGTCGGTATGTGTAAAAACCTATGTGGTCTTTTGAAGGTAGCAAAACCTTAACTAGAACATTTGTTAACATGGGGACAAGATACATGCCTTGTAACACAAAAACAAGAATAACAAGACAGGTATATAATAGTAAGATGTAACAAAAGGTAGGACCTTTGAAGTTGACTTTTGAGGTTTGACAATTGACACATAAGTTGAATTCTGTGAGCTGTACATCAAGTAATAAGATCCTGAAAGCTTTGTATGTAATAAAGCATACAAGATGGGAATCAAACTACGCAAACCATGTGCAACTTTCTTTTTATAGACATCAATTTTGTGCCCCATGAGTCATCTTTGTCCCACATATATTCACTCTATTGATAAGTACGTCTTCTTTGTAGATCCGGAAACCGACATCATTAGTGCAAAAACTTATGTTGCTCGTTTATTCACATTATCGATTTCGTAAGTGCTTGAAAAAGGCTCGTTTTGTCACCTATTATATAGATTCATGTCATGTGGTATTATGTTGATTTATAAACCGAACAAATTTTTAACTCACTAACTGTAATATAAATTTTTAATTCAATAAACACTAATTCGTTTTACGGTAATAATTTTTTTTTAGCATGTCGGATTTATATGGCACTGCCTTTGTAAATTGTAACTAAATTTTAGTGATAAACTTAGATGATGTTTGAGATTGCTTATTAAAAACATATTTTTCATTTTGAAAATGGATTGTTAGATAATTAGCGGTTACAAAACATGCTATGAAAAAATAACGTTTATATTTGATTATGTTGTTTGAAATCATAATAATTAGATAATCAGTTTTTTAGTGTTTAGAAACCTGATTATTTGTTTAGTTAACAGGTAAGATGCAAATAATTAGTTTTTTTTTTTTTCAAAACACAATAAGCAATAAACATATTTTAGATTTTTTTTCCAGAATTTTTGCTGGAACACTAATTTTTTAAATTATTTGCGTTTTCAAAATGTAATAAACAGATAATCTTATTCAAATCCCGATCATAAACACCCTCATATAAGCTATACAACTGTAGGTAATAATATAGAATGTTACATATATTAGGCCACTCACACCGGTTGCTTCTCTTTGCAAACCAACGATGTCACAAGCCTCCAACCGATAGCGCGGTGCCGTCGGCTGGAGAGATATTCTGGCATTTGGTGCTTAACCGTTGAGAAGAGAAGGGATTTGATGGGGCTAAGGGGTTTTTTTTAATATGGTATTGTGTGTGTATATTTTATAAGAGAGACCTAAGAATTTGAAAAGAAAGAGTATTGATGTAATAAGTATGTCAATTGAAGTGTATGCTAATGTGACACTAATTTGGCAAAATAAGTGGTCTAATGTTAGTCTTTCTAATACATAACTATCTTTTGTAGGTGGTAATTTTTACACCACAACTTTTATTGCATATACCACAAATACTGATTAGTTTATTTATACAGTTAGCTATAAAAATTATACAGTGTGATTTATAAATAAAAAATTATGGTGTAAAAATGAATACCGATCTTTTATTATAAATTTTGAATTGTTATAACTTTTAATATTGTCATGTGAATTGTTATATAGGTATTTTATTTAAAAGTGCTACTATTCCCTCATTAACTATATTATTATTTTTAATAGTTTTATATGTATACGTGTATGGATGTATAGGTTTGCTCTTAAACCCTTGGACGATGATGTTGTAGACTTGTACATATTTGATTGGGAGGAAGGTGGACTGTCTTAATCCCACAGCCATAGGAGATAGGACCCATTTTTCTTCTACCAGCCTATTTAATTAATCAAAATCTGCAAAACATTTATATCGACATTTTTTCCCCATGGGCTCTTTGGAAAGCGATTAAATTACAGAACAATCATTTGCTTTACAGATAGTTTAAAGTCAACGAAAGTAAATCTCCGTAACAACAAATAAATATTTTTTTTCTTCATATTAGTTATAAAAATGAGATATTCTATAAATTTCACCATCATGCAACCAAATCCAACCATTATGTTACCATTCCTCTCATTAACATTAAGTTTAAAACCACTAAATAGTTTTGTTTTCTCTCTATTTTGTTTCATGTATATAAAATATCATTTTAAATATGATATATTCGATCAAAAAATAAAATTAGATCTTTATATTGTTTACTTGTTAATTTTGAATTTGATTTAAAACGTTGCTAAGAGAAAATCCAAATATTATCGTTGATTTCATTTGGTCATATAATTGATGAAGACTAATAACGTGTAAAACAATAGTTGATTAGAAAAGTATTTATAAGAAAAAATTATAACCAAAATATTAACACCACCGACAATAGAGTACTATTCTAAGATGTGAATCCTAAGAATTTTTCTTTGTTATTTAATATGATGCTGCCTAGGAAAGACATATTATCTTATTAGAGAACGACATGGTAGTTAAAATGTTTAATTATTATCTCAAAATGCCATTTTTTGATGTCATCTTTTTGATGACTTTGGCACCTATAAAAAGACAATCAAGTCATTTTTATTTTCATATAATAGTATAAAAAAAAAATAAAAAATAAAATTATATAATACAACTATAAAAAGTACCATAAACACATCATGAGTCACCACTCACCACCACCTTCTATGTCATTTAAAAAACTTATTTTTATGGATCCATGATGGTTGTAGCGGTTTAATATGAAAATATGTTATAAGGATTTTGTCCTTAATTTTTCGAAATTATAAATTTCGTCTCTAACTTGGCTTACAAAAAATTCCTAATTTTGACGGCGTTAAAAAAGTACGTTAAACCTGTTATATGCAATTTTACATTGTATGTGAGAGTAAATAGCTCATTATCTATATGTGACTTTTCTTATTTAAAAATTAAAATTAGTAATTAAAATAGTAAATTACAGATTTCATCCTCGTGCCCTCGTGGTATGTACTTTTTTTTGCAGGATTAGTCCTTACAATGAATTAATTACACTAGTCATCCCCTCTTTCTCTTAACGGTACTATTACCGAGTGTTTATTTTTACCCGCATTAGTTTGTGAAATCCATAACCATAATTGCCCCCCTATTTATAAGCTCTGTCAAAAACATTTCTATACATGAAGGCAACAGCATTTTCCTCCATGAACATGATCTCTAACCTTAAAAAGTGATTGTTACTCGATTTTACTCAGAAAATAAAAACACCTGATTTACTTTATGATGTAATGATATTTATTTCCTTTTTTATTTAAAATCCCAGCCAGAACTGAACGCGCTTTTGACTAAAAAATTCTCTCATTATTACATTTTAATTTATATTTTTTATTTTTAGGGTTTTGCTAATGACAGTCCTTAGGGCTGTCAATAGACATGCATCATAATTTTGTACTTCAACCCTTAACTAACTCCTGGATTTTAGGAATTATCACACCCTTTGAATTGATGTACAACTCTTTATGCCTTATTGACAGCCCTAAGGGCTGTCATTAGCAAAACCCTTATTTTTATTACCATAAAAAGCGAAGAGAAAATAAATATTTGGATCGGACCGTTTGACGAATTAGAACACGAACAAGGCTACCGCAAACCAAGCATAGTATAAATCCCTCCCCCTCTCTTTCTCTCTCTACAATCACTCACTTTCTCTCTCTATATTTCTTTCATACAAAGGGGGAAATTTAGTTAATCATCAAAATAAGGATACGATCTCTGATTCTGTTTTAATTACAGATTGTTACAGATATTTCGTCTGGTTTTTAAAACCCTAATTTCGCGAATTTGTTGGATTGGGGATTAATTCATTCTAAAGGCATTGCTGTAATCGTTGCTGATTGAATTATTCAAGTGTGAAATCTCTTAATCGGAACTTAATCCTGGTGGATCTGGTTATGATGAGAACGTTGCCGGTGAGGTTTTTGAGTGAATTCGTCGTCGGTGGTGTAATTAGGGTTGTTCTTTCATGTTTAAGAAAAAATTAGGGGATCATTATGCAGCTACACTTCTCACCTAGCATGAGAAGTGTAACGATATCGAGCAGCAATGGATTTATTGATTTGATGAAGATCAAGGTTGCAGCTCGTCACATTTCTTACCGAACTCTTTTTCATACAATCCTCATCCTTGCTTTCTTGCTCCCTTTTGTTTTCATTCTTACCGCTCTTGTTACCCTAGAAGGTGTCAACAAGTGTTCTTCATTTGGTACATCACTACTACTTTTATCTAATCAATTGCTTTTTGATCTACTTTTTTGTTTCATGTTATTGTTTTGCTGATATGTATATATACGTGCTTAATGTGAAACTGAGACTACATCGTAGATCTTGATATCGTTTGATTGTTATTGCATTGTGGAAATTAGGATTTAAACTTGCATCACCTTGGTGTTTCTAGATCTTGATTTGAGTATTTGGCACTATTGAAATTCGGATTCTTTTCAAAGTTAAAAGTTGACTTGAGGAGGATGGTTAGTTTAGCAAGCAATCTGATTCACTTTCAATCTTTCTAATCGAATTCATAGAATCTCATATTGTTATAAGTAAACTCTAGCAATTTCCAGACACAATACAAGCTTGTCTTAATTACATCTTGCTTAGTTTGGCCAGCAATTTCAACTGCTTCCTGATGTTTTATAAATGTTATCAACCTTTACAAGTTATAATGATTTTTAATATTGCATGTATCAGACAGTTCTCACTAATTAATATTTCCATGTTTTAGATTGTTTAGGCAGACGTTTAGGTCCAAAGCTTCTTGGAAGGGGTGATGATTCAGGGGTAAATAAAAATACTGCTTAGTAATTTCTTTCAATTTTTACCTTTTTACATTCAATTCAAGAAACTTAAAGACATTGTTCTTTGGTTGAACAGAGACTTGTTAAAGACTTATACAATATCCTCAATCAAGTAAACACCGAAGAAATTCCAAATGACCTAAAAATCCCTGATAACTTTACACAACTGGTTTCTGAATTAAAAAGCAACACGTACAAAGCTAAAGATTTTGCTATCACGTTGAAAGGAATGGTATGTTTCCCATGTTACAACTTGTGTTATCGAATCTAGAATATTGTTTTATTTCTCATAAACCTAAGTTTTTATTAACAAAATTGACAGATGGAAAGATCTGAGAGGGAGATTAGAGAATCTAAACTGCAAGAACTGATGAACAAACACTTTGCTGCAAGTTCAGTTCCAAAAGGCATTCATTGTCTTTCTTTGAGATTAACCGATGAATATTCATCAAATGCTCATGCAAGACGACAGTTGCCATCACCCGAATTACTCCCGATTTTATCCGATAATTCATATTACCATTTTATCCTTTCAACCGACAATATATTGGCGGCTTCAGTCGTTGTGACTTCTGCAGTCCAGTCATCATTAAATCCTGAAAAAATCGTCTTTCATGTGATAACCGATAAAAAAACTTATGCAGGCATGCACTCATGGTTTGCCCTAAATCCAATTTCTCCTGCTACTGTTGAAGTCAAAGGCGTTCATCAGTTTGACTGGTTGACCCGAGACAATGTTCCTGTTCTTGATGCTGTTGAGAATCATAACAGTATTCGGAATTATTATCATGGAAATCATATATCAAGTACTAATCTTGGTGATACCACTCCAAGATCATTTGCTTCCAAATTGCAAGCTAGAAGCCCTAAATACATTTCTTTACTCAACCATCTTCGCATATATCTCCCAGAGGTAAGTAACCTAACCTAACCTAACCATAGTTAAGTCAATTGCATTTGCTGATGTTTTTAATGACTATTTTATGCAGCTTTTTCCGAATCTTGAGAAGGTGGTTTTCTTAGATGATGATGTTGTAATTCAACGAGATTTATCTAAACTTTGGGAAATTGACCTGAATGGAAAAGTCAATGGGGCAGTTGAAACGTGTAAAGGTGAAGATGCATGGGTCATGTCTAAACGGTTTAGAAATTATTTTAATTTTTCTCACCCACTGGTGGCTAAAAGTTTGGACCCGAATGAGTGTGCATGGGCTTATGGGATGAATGTTTTTGATTTGCATGCATGGAGAAAAACCAACATTAGAGAAACATATCATGCATGGCTTAAAGAGGTATGCCCTAAAGTTATTTTGTAAATGGGTCGGCGTGACTAACCCATTATATATATGGGTTGAGCTTCCCAACCCGTTTTATGTTTTTAAATTTTCTTTCTTGAAAAAATTTCTAGAATAGTGTCTCATTTGATTTTCTACAAGTAACAACCTGATATATTCCAGTTTTGTTACATTATTATCTGAAATTGGTGTTGTATTATTGCAGAATTTGAGGTCAAATTTGACATTATGGAAACTTGGAACATTACCACCAGCATTAATTGCATTTAGAGGCCATGTTCAACCAATTGAATCTAAATGGCACATGTTAGGGTTAGGTTACCAGAAGAATACAAGCATTGAGAGTATAAAAGAGGCTGCTGTAATTCATTATAATGGGCAGTCAAAACCATGGTTACAAATCGGTTATGAACATTTACGCCCGTTTTGGTCAAAATATGTCAACTACTCGAATGAATTTGTCAAAAATTGTCACATTCTGGAGTAGTGATTGTACTGTACAAGTGCGTAGACGAAAAGGGATGGAAGATATTAATATCTTGAATGGATGCAAGAAATGAGCCAAAATGGTGGGAGGAAGATTGATTGTTTTGGTATGTAACAAGAAAAGACTATACAAATACTTGTTTATTCAGACAATTTTTTAGCTTAAGTAAGGGGTTGGGAAGATTAATGCCACCTGGCGCTTGCACGAGCCTGAAAGAATGCTGGACATGAGAGAGCAAGCTACACCACCACACCCTTAAAGGTTTCAAACTTTAAATTTTTAGATTTTTTCCTATTTTCTTTCTCTTTATATAAGATTGATTTTACACAATTGTGTCAACAAGTATTTGTATTCATGAGAAACTTGTATAATGTGCACTAAATTCTTTTTTATCCAAGATTTCATTCTTTACCTTGCAAATTTCACTCCTTTTTTGAGTTGACGTGTCATACCCTCAAAAGGCTGAAAGTTTTACCGTTATTAACCCTTTGCATATACAAAAATGTTCAAACTTGGATCCTATGCTTCATGAGTTAGGGCTGTTTGATTTACTTTTTAATGGGTCAGTAAGAGGTGACTTTAGACTCAATCAGAGTCAGAGTGTTAAGTACCAGTTTCACATCTTACTCTAAGGTCACCTCTTGCTGAGGCTGGGTTGGAATCTCTTAATCAGTCAGATGTTTTGATTCGGTTGGAGAAAAAGATTGTTGACTCAGTAAGAGATGACCTTATGATTTTACTTTGGTTATTTTTATGATTTTTACTTCATTTAGCAATTAACATGATATATAAATAAAAAGAAGGGTAAAATGGTAAATTTGATCATTCAATATAGCTAGTCAGAGATATAATCAAATAATATAGTTTTAGCCAAATGTACTCGGAGCTCAAACTCAATAAGACTTCTTACATTACCAATAATCTTTCATAAAGCTTTTAGGTTTTGGTAACTACAACAAACAATAATAATAAATAACTATATTTACCCTTATGTATTTAAACTTCTAGATTATCTATTTTACTTGTAAAAGTTCTATTATTAAAATTCCAACAATTACATTGATCTTTTTAATACTAAACCAAAGTGTAATGGTTGCAAACGTTCTCAAACTATTTGTTTTTTTTATCAACTATTAAATACTTTGATGAGTAGAGCATAAAACGGGAGATTTTCATATACGTAGTATTTTATTTCCAAACTTGATTAATTTAATATTTACCCAATTAAATTTTGAAATATCAAATTTATCCATTGACAACATATTTACCCACTTATATATATTTCACAAATACAAATCCATAATATGATCATTATACTTTTCTAATTTTTTCCAAATTATATACCTCCATTATTTTTACCGAACTATAAAATTAAATACGTCGCGGCTCATAATAAATCTAGCACTAATAATACATCCATTTAAAATAAATAGGTAAATTTGATATTTTAAAATTTGGTGGGATCAATATGATATTAATAAGGAGACAGAGAAACATTCAAGGAAGTTTAAAATTTTTGTAAAGTTTTAAGGGATAAATTTCAACCCTTGGATCAATAACCCCAAATAACCACCGCCACCAACATCTCATGTGATTCAACACATCAACATCACCAGCACCTCGTGTATATTAAATCACATGTGATTGCACACCGCCGACCACCACCACCACCCCATGTGTATTAAATCGCATGTAAATATGTGATTCAACACCGCCGACCACAACCACCACCAACCTCTGCCGGCCACCGTCTACACCAGCGGCAACCCCTCGCCATTGTTGGCTGCTTTCAATCATATGTGATTGTGTATCTAATCACATGTGATTGCGACGACCGACGGCTGGAGGTGGTCGGCGGCGGTAGCGGCCGCTGGTGGTGGTGGTGGTTGTATATTGAATCACATGTGATTTGATGATGGTGGTGGTTAAGAGATCTTATAATCCAATGACTAAGATTTATCTTTTAAAATTTCATAAAAATTAAGGAACTCTTCGAATACGAAAGAGATATATGAAATTCTTCATAAAATAATTATATCATACATTTATAATGAAAATTTGAAAGAAAATAAAATAAAATAAAATAAAATAAAATAAAATAAAATAAAATAAAATAGGTCGATTAAACCATAGAATTCGGCGGAGTATTCAAAGGAAAAAGGGAAGAAATTTCTGGCATATTTGGCCACACATTTCCAAAAGTTTCGATAATTCCCAAACACCCCCCAAATTTTCTTCCATTTGCATCCCTTTTCTTTCTTTCTTCAGATTGACTTCAATTGTTTAATTAAGCACCCCACCAAGATTATTAATTCTTTAATCTGGTGGATTAAGAATCCTACAGTCTTTATTCTTCATCAAAATTAGCGTTTTGAGAGACAACCCAGATCAGTTCTTGAGCAAAGTAAGTTTTTTCTTTTCTTTTTTTGTCAATCTTTCAGTTATCGTACAATTGTTTGATCTTACTTGATTTGTAATGATACCCACTTGAAGATTTGAGTAAAAGATACTTTCTTTTGTGTTTGTCGACTTTGATTTTGATCAATTTCCGTGATCTAGTTGAAGGTTTTAGCGTTTGTGTGATTTAATTTTCTTGAAATACCCAATTATAAAAAATTAAACTAATTTGTGGGTATTTTGTTTCTGTGAAGCTAGATAGATCTTAATTCTAGTATTGAATTTACAGTCAGTAGATTTAATTAATTTATGCTTAAAAATTTCCTTCTCAGGATTGCAAATCAGCTAAGAGAACTATTCAATTTCAAATATTTGAAGTTTTCAAAGTGGAACACCATTGATGGTTCTTGACCAAAATCAACACCATCTTTGTTTAGCTTTATAGGGTTTTCAATTTGAGTTAATAAAGATTGTATTTTTCTGGGAGAAAGATTTTGGGTGTTTGGATTAAAAGATGACTGGAGTTCAAGATTCAGTTGAGATTAAATTTCGTTTAATCGATGGATCAGATCTTGGCCCAAAAAGTTTTCCAGCAGCTGCAAGTGTTTCAACCTTGAAAGAAAGCCTTCTTTCTCAATGGCCTAAAGGTTATCTTGTAATTATTAAGAGTTCTATTGTTATTAAATCATTAAATGTGTGAGTTATATTATTTTCTTGGTGTAACAGATAAAGCAAATGCTCCAAAGACAGTAAAAGATATAAAAATAATTAATGCTGGAAAAATATTGGAAAATAACAAAACGGTAGGAGAATGCAGGAATGCATTATGTGATGTACCTGGTGGAATTATAACCATGCATGTTGTTGTTAGTCAGCCTACCCAAGAAAAAGGTATGCCTAATCCTAAATTTATTAAAATTATAATTATTGATTATTTCGTGTATTATTTGAAGACTACATGGGTACCTGCGCAAAGCAGCTGTTAATTATTATCTTTCATATCCTTGTATAAACGAATCAAAATGAATTTGTACAAATTTAGCGGGTTGGTTAAAACGTTCGGCTTATTCCTACCTTCATTTATAGCAAAAGTAACACAAATCTTTCAATAATAAGCAAGTGTGCTGGCTGAATTTTTTAGTCTTTCTATATAGGGAAAGTGATAGCCTGGATCTTCTAAACTGTGAAATCTGCAAAACCCGATACAAATTGATTAATATGATTACGATCCTTTATGGCTACAGTCACACCACTCGAAATTCTCGTGGCAACCTAACTTGAATTAATGATACAGAAACACCACAATAATTCAAATTAGTTCCAAGATCACCTCCTAACTCTTGCCAATAATTAGGATAGCAATGGAAGAATTAAACACTCACACAGAGAATTTAAAAGTTATAAATTTCAACTCTCCTTTCTCATTCATACGTTTACAGCTTATAACAAGAAAAGGAAAAACTAACAATCGAAAGTACTACCCCATGTTCTCCTACACTTTTGGAATTAATAACTTCTTACTTGACTAAATCAAATAAACAAAAATAAAAGAGAATAAAATAACGGTGGAATAAGAACGTGGGGGTGAGCCAAACACAACGTATCCAATCATGCCTCCAATTGAATTAAATTGATCCATTTATGCTGGTTTGGATCCGGGTCCATTGGGCTTGTGACTGGGCTCGAGAGCTCTTGGGCTTGCCTATCATCCTCCCCTTCATCAGAAGAGTTTGTCCTCAAACTTGGAATGGGTACTTCGGGGTCATAATAAGGTTGGAGATCTGCCACATTACATGAAGTAGAAATGTTTCCAGGCAAATTGATTTTGTAGACATTGTCATTTATTTTCTCCAAAATCTTGAACGGACCATCTGACCGAGGACTTAATTTAGATCGACGCTTATCCGGGAATAGTTCTTTCCTCATGTGTAACCATACCAAGTCACCGGGTTTAAACAGAATGTGCTTACGCCCCTTATCTCGACGATACTTTATAAGTTCATTATTCTTGGTGATTCGATCATGTACCTGTTGATGAATCTTTTTAATTTCAGCTGCCAATTCACTTGCTTCTTTGCTAAATTTAGAAGTCGTATCAAGAACAACAAGGTCAAGAGGTGTGGAAGGATTCAACCCGTACACCACCTTGAAAGGACTAATACCCGTGGTTTTGCTCGGAGCCCTGTTGTAAGCAAATTCAGCTCGTGGTAACAAATCTTCCCACTGTTTCAGATTGGTGGTAATGAGGGCTCGAAGTAATGCTCCAAGAGTACGATTAGTGACTTCTGTTTGGCCATCAGTTTGTGGGTGGCTCGATGTACTAAATTTGAGTTTAGTACCGAGCTTTCGCCAGAGTGTTAACCAAAAATGGCTTAAGAACTTAACATCTCTATCACTAACCATTGTTTTGGGTACGCCATGGAGTTGAACTATTTCCTTGAAGTACAAATTAGCCACTTTAACAGCATCATATGTGGTGTGACATGCGATGAAATGGGCCATTTTTGAGAACCTGTCGACAACCACCATAACAGAATCTTTATAGTGCTGAGTACGTGGTAAACCCGTGATGAAATCGAGACTAACATCTTCCCACGGGGCAACTGGTACCGGTAATGGCATATAAAGGCCATGGGGAGACAAATGACTTTTGGCTTGATGACATGGAAGACATCGCCGAACAAGATGTTCAACGTCACGAGTGAGTTTGGGCCAAAAAAAATGAGCTCGTAGCATATGAGCGGTTTTATCGACGCCCAGATGACCTGCTAAGCCCCCTTCGTGAGTTTCTTGAATTAATACAAGACGAATACTATGGCGAGGAACACATAACCTTTGCTGCTTAAATAGAAAACCATTATAAATGTGAAAAACACCCATGGCATGATTCTGAGTTTTCTGACAGCTTACAAATAATGTACCAAAATCGGGATCAGTGGGATATTCGTGCTTGAGGAGTTCGAAACCAATGATTTTTGGTTGAAGATGAGTAATCAGTGAATACTTACGGGATAATGCGTCTGCCCCTTTGTTCAATCTGCCCGACTTATGTTTAATAGTGAAATAAAAATTTGAAGAAATTCCACCCATTTAGCGTGCCTCGGTTGCAATTTATGTTGACCCTGAATATATTTTAGGGCCTCGTGGTCCGAGTGCAAAATAAATTCTTTTGAGATCAAATAATGTTGCCAATGGTCTAAGGCCCTGATTATAGCATAAAACTCCTTATCATACGTTGAATAACGTCGTTTTGCATCATTGAATTTTTCACTAAAATAGGCTATGGGACGTCCTGATTGTGATAAAACAGCTCCAATTCCCACGCCGGATGCGTCACATTCAACCTCGAAAACATCAGTGAAACACGGTAACGCCAATACGGGGGTCGACGAGAGTTGATGTTTGAGCGCTTCAAAGGCTATTTGTGCTTGTGGGTTCCATTGGAAGTGCTTGTGTTTAGTAACTTCAGTCATTGGTGCTACAATAGTACTGAAATTTTTGATGAACCTTCGGTAGAAAGACGCAAGGCCGTGAAAGCTTCTAACTTGTTGAACAGTTTGTGGGGTGGGCCAATCCTGAATTGCTTGTATTTTTTTGTCATCTACCTGTATGCCATGTGCAGATACGACATAGCCAAGAAATGTTACTTGGTTAGCAAAGAAATCACATTTTTCTAAATTACCGTATAGTTTCTCTCGGTCAAGTACTGCAAACAATTGTTGGAGATGAGATTTGTGATCTGTTTCTGATCTGCTATATACGAGTATGTCATCGAAGTAGACAACTATGAATTTGTTCAAGAACGGTTTTAAGACCTGATTCATAAGTCGGATGAAAGTGCTCGGTGCATTTGACAGCCCGAACGACATAACGAGCCACTCATATAATCCTTCTTTGGTTTTAAAGGCCGTCTTCCATTCATCTCCTTCATAAATTCTAATTTGGTGATACCCGCTTCTCAAATCGATTTTTGAAAACACCGTAGCACCGTGGAGTTCATCTAATAAGTCGTTCAACCGGGGAATAGGAAAACGATATTTAATTGTGATCTTATCAATTGACCTACTATCCATACACATTCGCCATTCACCGTTTTTCTTTGGCACTAGTAACGTTGGTACCGCACACGGGCTAAGTGACTCGCGTATAAGCCCCTTTTCTAACAGACCATCAACTTGCCTGCTAATTTCAGTTGTCTCTTGCGGGTTAGTGCGATAAGCTGGTTTATTGGGTAAGACTGATCCGGGGATTAGGTCGATTTTGTGTTGTATGGATCGTACGGGTGGTAAATGTAACACCTCAATTTTCAAAACACTTTTTAAAACATATTTTTAAGTAAAAACATTACAATTCCGATATTCCCCAAAATACGGTTTAACAAAAATCATCAAAGTTTATCAGAGTATTAAAGCCGGTGTTACAAAAACAATATCACAGCCATAGGATAAACGAGAACTACCTACGAGCTCCCGAGCTAAACAACACTAGGCCACTTCTAACGCGACCCTCTAATCCATCGATCCTGAACCTGAGTACATAGCAAAACACAAACATAGTACGTGAGACAAAATTGCCTCGTGAGATACATGGGTTTTAGACCCGATAAACAAATAGTCAAATAATATCATTTAATCTTAAAATAATATTACTAAGTTTGTATTGGGTCACTTTATCACTTTCATCATTGGCCAATGTCAAGATAATCGGAATGCCTCCAATCTATCAAGACCATCATTTCCACGGTAATCGGAATGCCTCCAATCTACCGGGACTCATAGGTATTGGGTAATCGGAATGCCTCCAATCTACCACTAACCTTAAGGTACCGTAATAACCGGAATGCCTCCAATCTACTACGGCCCTAGGGATATCATCATCGTCATCATTTCTTATCTTTTATCGTTATGAGCTTATAACTCCATCTTTTCTTATTCAATCAATCATGTAACCATCATACAAGCAATTCATCATATATCACATAAATGACTAAATTACTTAAAGACTCGATAAAAATCATTTAATCATAAAAACATTTACTAGCTATGTACCCAGTTTGAAAGTTCACATGTACTCACCTTAGCCAAGCTTAACCAGTTGTTGCGTTCTTTAATCACCAATATCACTTCTCGAGATTTGAATGCCTCAAATCTTCCAACCGACAATCTATTATCAAAACCAATACAATGGTTTGCATTAATCATCTATACTAACTACATAATCCATGGCTAGTTAACTACTAGCACCATTTTCCCCAAAATACCAAACCCTAGGTTCATAAATCACCACATTTTCGTGTATCCATGACATGACCACGTTTTCCTTGTTAAAATACCATAGATCTAAGTTATCTCACTTCCATTTAACCATTCATGAACAAATCCATAACTAGGGTTTATGATTCAAACTTCCATACTCAAATCTAAGACTTATATCACAAGAGAGAAGAAGATTTACCTTAGATCTTCAACTAGGAGCAAGAATCACTAAGATTTGATGAAGATTGAGCTCCAAACAGCCCCTTGAACTCCAAAATCGCACACACCAAAGAGAGGAGAAAACTAGGGTTTCAAAATGACATAAATGAAGTTTTCCCGAATTAAATGCTGGTGTCGGGCAGAGTTCGCGATCGCGAACAAGTTCGCGTCGCTAACTCTGATGAATACGCATACTTCGCGATCGGTAAGTTATCGGGAACTACTTCACGCCAGACTGCCCAACACACTGCCCCGACTTCACGATCGCGAACCAACGTTCGCGTCGCGAACTTCACACGCAGCACAGGCTGCAGTTTTTGGTCTTTGGCTCGACCCGGTTTCGCCCACAACTTCCTCGTACGATGTCCAAATGACACGAAACCAATTCCTACGTGATTTAAACGATTTATCCTTATTTATCATATTTTTCCCATAATTTATTTTATTCAAATTTCGAGTCGTTACAACTATCCACCCCTTAAAAGGATTCCGTCCTCGGAATCAACTCAAGGATTTCCAATCCTCATTCCACTCCCAAATTATGATTCGATAATACTTATGCATTTAATCGCCCACTCAACCCGTTATACCCAAATGGGCCAAAGATCCAATCTTGAGTTCCTAATACCCGGGCGGGTCAAAATTTCACAATTTGACCTTAACCTTTCTCATCATTTAACCAAACTCCTTACTCCCATTGGATTGATATGACCCAATCATTACTAATAACCATTTGACCAAAGTGATAGTCAACCCCTTGCTTTGACCAAACTGTCAACGTTGTCCCATCTTTGACTTAAGCACAAAGTCAACAATACCTTGGAAACTTTCCTTATCCATTAGTGGTTCCATTAATCCTCAATTCCTTAACCATCAATCTTACACTCATGGTCCAACAACAATCATATTCGATTCCTAGGTTCCATTCGGAATACCCAATGGTCAAAGTCGCACCCTTTGACTACAATTATTTCCATTAATCCATTACCCACTATCTTACACATGAAGATGATACATTATGCCCTTATCCTTGACTAACCAATTTAAACGAAAGTCAAAACCCCATTTTAACTAAAGTCAACAATCTACTAGTTGACTAACCTTGACTTTATGAATAAGATCAACTTACCTTGCTAAATTCCACATATTCTTTATTACTAAGGCATCGCTTTCCCAGCTTTTCATTCCCGATTTCCTATTTAGATTTCCTTTCTCAATTGTTCCCTTTTTCCTCGATTTCGATTTCCACCATCGATTAACAACTTCCATTTAAATCAATACCAAATCTCTATTACTTTTTAACTTTCATCCAATTACTTATACCTTTTACAATTTCCTTCAAACATCCTTATACCATACTTGAATTTCCCGATTACCGGCTCTAGAGTCTCAATCGTATCTAATTGTGGCCTAACCACCCGATATACATCTTTCACCACTCATTGGCTACTAACCACTTTGCTTCCTAAAGCATTCCTTTTTCATGAACCATTAACTTGTAGGTATCCCCTACTCATACTTCTACTTAAACAGGACCCGTGTTTGCAACACAAATTCTCATTTGCCACATGATTATAGCAATAACTTAACCATAAAGTTCTACATACAACAGATATAACCTCACATTCCTGATACATCAAATCATACTTTAACTACGCCACCGAGATGATCGGAAAGCCTCCAATCCATCAGGGCCCAAACTGTCACAATGATCGAAAAGCCTCCAATCCAAAGTGACTCATCCAAAACTATTCCATCTTGCATACAATCCATGTATGCATCATTACACTTAGCATCATGCTATCATTTTCTTTCACAATTTACTTTCAATTTTCCTACTTATACATTATACCACACGGTATACACATAATCATTTCTAGTGCTTCCCACCAATCTACTCATTTATCAACCGACCTTATTCGATCCATTCTATCATTACTAAAACTTCTAACTTTTCTTCCACCCGGTCATCATGAGTCAACCAATCACAAATTGATAAATCTTGACTTTTGCATAAAGTCAACCATACTTCTCCCAACTAACAAATTCTCTACTCACGAGGTACTACCCGCAATTTATCACTTCCGGTTTTACTCATCATTATTTCCTTAATAATTGTTCCCGTTTCCTTTTTACTTAAGGTCCTCCCCAATTAATCCGAGAGTCGCACCTTTACTTAAAGGTCACACTCACATTTACCGTTTCTTGACCTTCATTTGGTCACTCTTGCTATCACTTAGTATTCCTTCAACCATTCTTGTACCCCACCGATCAATTTCATAACTTTTTATTCTCAAACATCGGTATTAGATCCTCTACCGCAACACATTCTACAATTTCACGAAATTTTTTACCATATCTTGGTTACCAAATAATAAATTGGTCTCTAGGAGTTCTCTTTCCTCATATTCTATAAACCGTAGGCATCTCCTACCCATACATGTCCTAATGCAACCCGCACTAGCAAACCAACTTCTCATCTAACACGTAAAATTATAACAATACAAATTAACCACATGGTCCTACATTCATCTCATTAATACATAAACATTATCATACGGACATAACAATCCATAATTCAACTATCACATCAAGATGACTGGAAAGCCTCCAATCCATCAAGATTCAACCAATTCTCATTAATCGGAAAGCCTCCGATCAAACGGGATTCCATTCTAAACCCTCCTACGTCACATACCATTCTAGTATACATCTTTTCACATCCCATAACTTTACCACTTTCTCACTCATTCAACCGGTCATTTATTCACCATGCAATTAGCACACTCCCCATAACACCTTATCATTTTCTTCCATCTTTAACCTATTCCCCAATGGGCATACTACTTAACGCGTTTCATATAACATTACCTTTTTCATTATCATATGCTTTCAACGGCCATCGCATAATACACGTGCATTGTACCCCGCGGGTAAACTATTAAAATTTCCGATTACTATTTACCGTTTCAATTACACATTGACCACCCTTAACCGATTCATTTCCTTATTACCAAATTTCCAAATCTTTTGTCACCACTGGGTAACCACCAATCTATTTCGTTAACCATATTTCACCGGCCAACCCGGTCATCTTTGAGTCCACCAACCGACTCCGGTCTCACTCGTGACCCATGACTTAGCACCCAATAGCTCAACACTCGCTGCTCCCACCTTTATACATCGTGAGACTTAGAATTAATCCTTTCCCAACCGTAGTCTCACGCTACTCTATGCCACATACCGCCATATCGTTACTATAACACGTAACCAACAATTATTTTCTTACCCTTAATATTGAATTCATCATTACTGTCACCAAGTTTGACATGGCTATATGCCACCTTTTTACCCAACCACTTTCGACAATCAAAAGTCGTCATTCCCGACACTTATTCTTTTCCACATATTTCCCATTTATAAGTTCTAAGACATAACTATACCTTAGTCATTCTTTTGTTTACCATTCACGTGTAACAATCATTACATTATTTATTCGGATTCCCGCCGAATATCCAAATTCCATTTCCAAGGATCCTATTCCAAAAAGAAAAATTTCATCCATAGTAATAATTCTTATCAAGGCTTAGTACTTCATTGTACTACTACATTTCTGTTAGAAATACTCACCATATCTCGTGTCTCATCCTTTTTACATATTAGTATCAACCCTTATATCCTTACTATATGCGACACATTTGTCTATAGTCCTTTCCAATACATGCTTCCACACACATCACTAACCGGGAAGACTATTCCCAAAAATAAATCCCCATGTCGTACGACTCGTTTCCAATTTCTAAAAGCACCAATTCGTGCAACAACCAAACAATTAAGCCATAATCACATAACATCAATCTTCACCTAAGATCTCCGAGGCTGCATCATGAACCCCCCTCTAGATTTCCTTCCGGGAAGACTTCCCCTTTCAACTCACTCGTGAGTTCCTTTCACAACATATTGTACCGCACTCTCTTTCCAAAAGTTTCATACTACACGTTCCACCGTGTCAACGCTTCACCCTTTAATTATATGGATGTCAAACTCATCATATCTTTCTTTCTTCGCTTGCTACTCTCTAGCACTTGCTCAATCCACCGAATCCACCAATCGTGACCTCCGGTTCAGAACTTCCGATTTACTCAACGGTTTTACATGCTATGACAACCTTATACAACATCCTTCCATTTCTTCCCACTAGGTCTAGCTACCTCTTTATGTAGCTACTTCTCACTACGGACTTCGCCATTCGGTGACTCTTCCTTCGTACGGGTATTGGAATCATTCCTCCTACCCTTAATCATACGGTTATCAATAGTCTAGTTCACATTCTCATTCATAACTCTTCCCAATTTAGTGGAGCTCGTCCACTTTTCACATTCATTCTTTCGCCATACCAACGTATTCAACAACAAGATTCAAACGGTCAGCTCAACAGTCAAAAACAACACAATTAGATCAAAACATGGCACTTCTCATAGGGGTCGACCCTATCATACTAATGCCCTACGGTCTCAAAAGACTCACATTGCACAATGCATAACAACTTCTATAGGTCCCCTAGGTTCAACCCTAAACTTAACATAAAGTCTCAAGGTCAACCTATCGATCTCAAGGAATCTTACATTCCTATTGCTACAGTCTAAGACTAGGATGGACATCCAACCTAATTCACTTAAACTATAGCTCTGATACCAAGTTGTAACACCTCAATTTTCAAAACACTTTTTAAAACATATTTTTAAGTAAAAACATTACAATTCCGATATTCCCCAAAATACGGTTTAACAAAAATCATCAAAGTTTATCAGAGTATTAAAGCCGGTGTTACAAAAACAATATCATAGCCATAGGATAAATGAGAACTACCTACGAGCTCCCGAGCTAAACAACACTAGGCCACTTCTAACGCGACCATCTAATCCATCGATCCTGAACCTGAGTACATAGCAAAACACAAACATAGTACGTGAGATAAAATTGCCTCGTGAGATACATGGGTTTTAGACCCGATAAACAAATAGTCAAATAATATCATTTAATCTTAAAATAATATTACTAAGTTTGTTTTGGGTCACTTTATCACTTTCATCATTGGCCAATGTCAAGATAATCGGAATGCCTCCAATCTATCAAGACCATCATTTCCACGGTAATCGGAATGCCTCCAATCTACCGGGACTCATAGGTATTGGGTAATCGGAATGCCTCCAATCTACCACTAACCTTAAGGTACCGTAATAACCGGAATGCCTCCAATCTACTACGGCCCTAGGGATATCATCATCGTCATCATTTCTTATCTTTTATCGTTATGAGCTTATAACTCCATCTTTTCTTATTCAATCAATCATGTAACCATCATACAAGCAATTCATCATATATCACATAAATGACTAAATTACTTAAAGACTCGATAAAAATCATTTAATCATAAAAACATTTACTAGCTATGTACCCAGTTTGAAAGTTCACATGTACTCACCTTAGCCAAGCTTAACCAGTTGTTGCGTTCTTTAATCACCAATATCACTTCTCGAGATTTGAATGCCTCAAATCTTCCAACCGACAATCTATTATCAAAACCAATACAATGGTTTGCATTAATCATCTATACTAACTACATAATCCATGGCTAGTTAACTACTAGCACCATTTTCCCCAAAATACCAAACCCTAGGTTCATAAATCACCACATTTTCGTGTATCCATGACATGACCACGTTTTCCTTGTTAAAATACCATAGATCTAAGTTATCTCACTTCCATTTAACCATTCATGAACAAATCCATAACTAGGGTTTATGATTCAAACTTCCATACTCAAATCTAAGACTTATATCACAAGAGAGAAGAAGATTTACCTTAGATCTTCAATTAGGAGCAAGAATCACTAAGATTTGATGAAGATTGAGCTCCAAACAGCCCCTTGAACTCCAAAATCGCACACACCAAAGAGAGGAGAAAACTAGGGTTTCAAAATGACATAAATGAAGTTTTCCCGAATTAAATGCTGGTGTCGGGCAGAGTTCGCGATCGCGAACAAGTTCGCGTCGCTAACTCTGATGAATACGCATACTTCGCGATCGGTAAGTTATCGGGAACTACTTCACGCCAGACTGCCCAACACACTGCCCCGACTTCACGATCGCGAACCAACGTTCGCGTCGCGAACTTCACACGCAGCACAGGCTGCAGTTTTTGGTCTTTGGCTCGACCCGGTTTCGCCCACAACTTCCTCGTACGATGTCCAAATGACACGAAACCAATTCCTACGTGATTTAAACGATTTATCCTTATTTATCATATTTTTCCCATAATTTATTTTATTCAAATTTCGGGTCGTTACAGTAAACCAGATGGAATCTCTGCGGGGAAGACATGTTGGTATGATTTAATTAATGGTTGGGCAAATGGGTGTCTGGTTGATTGTGTTTTGGTTTCTTCTTCATCTATTCCCAATAAAATAAATTCTTTAACAGGGTGAAACTCTTGTTGTTCGGCTTTTAACAGTGTGCTCAATGATGGTGTGGGTTTTGAATGTGATGTGGTTGGAGCAATTGGAGTGAGGACTATTTTTCGGTTATTATGAACAAAAGAGTAAGTGTTCCAGTAACCATCATGTAGCACCCGGCGATCGAATTGCCAAGGGCGCCCCAACAAAACATGACAAGCGTCCATCGGGATGATGTCACACCAAATTTTATCTGTATATGACTTGCCAATACTGAAAGATAGTGAAACTCGGTGCGAAATGTGTATACCTTTTCCTTGATTTAACCAATGAATAACATATGGTGATGGGTGTGCCTCTGTGAGTAAATTAAGTTTGGACACCATGGTTTGGGAAGCAACGTTAGTGCAACTGCCTCCATCAATGATCACAGAGCAAATCTTATGAGCAATGGTGCACCTCGTGTGAAAGATGGCCTCACGTTGCAAATTTTCTTCTTTGCCAGTGGCACTGCTTAATGCCCGTCGAACCACCAATAATTCACCAACATCGGGGCCAACCATTTCTTCATCTGATTCAACAGTGAGCGGTTGTTCAGGGGTGGATTCGAACTCATACCCGCCGGCTATTTCAAAATCGGTGAGGGTAATAAGTCGTTTGTTTGGACATTCAGAGGCTATGTGCCCAATTCCTTGACATCGGAAGCATTTGCGGGGAGCTTTTGGTTTTTCGGTGGTTTGGTTACTGTTGAGGAACGGCTTAGGGTTTATTGGGTTACTGGGTTTTGTGTTAGTGGTGGTGGGTTTTGTTTGTGGGTTGGGTTTTGTGAAACTGGGCCTGAACTCGTTTTTAATTTTAATCTGTTGTTGAGAGTCGACTTTATGGGCTAAAAGAGTAATGTTTGGTAAGAGTGCAATTCTACAATATTTGCAATTCGTGGCTCTAGTCCCCCCAAGTAGCGGACTAAAGTTTGAGAATCATCTTCGGGTATGTCACACTTCATTAACAGGTACTCAAAATCACGGGAATAGTCCTCGGCGGAACCCGATCCCTGTTTCAAGGAGTGTAATTGAGAGAAGTTTGCCTGTATGTAGTGTGGAGGAAGAATTTCATTTTTGATTTCATCTTTGGCCACGTTCGGATTTTCTCCTTCCCCAAACGTTCCCGTTTCAAACAGACATTAAACCACCATGTTGAAGCATATTTGCGTAGCTTCAATGCAACAATTTTTACTTTGTGGTCGTCGGTGGTCTCCTTGTAATCGAACACCCGTTCTACGGTTCGAATCCATTCTATGAACTCGTCTGGATCTAACTTTCCGTCATATTCGGGTATATCGACTTTTATGTCATTAGGACGCCAACCGCCAGGCTAGGCTGTCCTCTGTTGTTCGATCCGCTGGAATTGGTCTCTTCCCCGTGGGTCTGAGATACAATCAATTCTTGAATTTGATCTTGCATAGCTTTCAACTGTTGTTCCATTTCCCGCTTGTCAGCCTCCATAGCATCCAAAACCTTCTTCAATTCGGAACTGTTTCGGTTTAACCTGGCTCTGATACCAAATGATAGCCTGGATCTTCTAAACTGTGAAATCTGCAAAACCCGATACAAATTGATTAATATGATTACGATCCTTTCGAGCTACAGTCACACCACTCGAAATTCTCGTGACAACCTGACTTGAATTAATGATACAGAAACACCACAATAATTCAAATTAGTTCCAAGATCACCTCCTAACTCTTGCCAATAATTAGGATAGCAATGGAAGAATTAAACACTCACACGGAGAATTTAAAAGTTATAAATTTCAACTCTCCTTTCTCATTCATACGTTTACAGCTTATAACAAGAAAAGGAAAAACTAACAATCGAAAGTACTACCCCATGTTCTCCTACACTTTTGGAATTAATAACTTCTTACTTGACTAAATCAAATAAACAAAAATAAAAGAGAATAAAATAACGGTGGAATAAGAACGTGGGGGTGAGCCAAACACAACGTATCCAATCATGCCTCCAATTGAATTAAATTGATCCATTTCTGCTGGTTTGGATCCGGGTCCATTGGGCTTGTGACTGGGCTCGAGAGCTCTTGGGCTTGCCTATCAGAAAGTCTCAAATCCATTATAATGTAGTATACATAATCAAAAACATGTAACTAATGGTCAAACATATGCCATCAAAATTGCAACATTATGGACAATATTCTAATCTTTTGCTAACCATTTGGTAAGGGCTCCCGAATGACTTCCTAGAAGTCACGGGTTCGATCCCTTCCTGAGTAAACATTTACCAGCTGGTTGGTTTGGAAACAAGGTAAATGGTTAGGTCGCGTACATCTCGGGCTAAATGCTTAAAATTTCCTTTATAAGACGACAAATTAAGAGAATCTTGTTGACCCAAATTGATATTATCATCTTATTTATAATGATGATGACTTGTTTACAGAAATAGAAAGCTTGCTATTTCATGAAAAGATTCTGTTAGTTTTAATATATTCTCGTTCTGATATTTTTCTTGTTCATTTACCAGAAAAGAAAGCGACAAATGAGCTGAAACAAAACAAATGCGGGTGTGTCATATTATAAGAAGCATCCACGGGCCACATTGTGTGCAGGTTGGTTACTCTTTAATTCATCTACTATTCCTGAAATGAAAAATATTATAGTTGGAATCTTGTATTGAAGTAGACAATTTTAATCAGTTTGTTGCAGATGATGGTTGGACAGTGAAGATCTTAAATAGTAATAAAAAAAGAAATCTCAGAAGTTAAAGAAAAAAAGGCAAATTGTGAGGAAAATATGTACTATACAAGTTCAAGATTGACATATTTATACGATTAGTGTTTTTTTTTCAGGTTCATGTTTTTGTGTAATTTGTGGGTTTTTGAATTATACTTTGAAATATATTCAGCTTGATTCTATAATGGTCTTTGAGTTCTGTTGCTCGATAAAAAATTTGTGACCAGATATGAATATACATTAGAGCAAATTACTTCTAAGGTTTAGGTGTTTTATCATTCATTATAACTTCAATCATAAATTTGTTTATTACACTAAATATTTCTAATGTATGAAGTTTATATACTCATGTTCCCCAACACTGTTAATTTTTTTTAAATAATCAACCTACCTTTTTAGCCTTGACCTCTTAAAAAGGACATCACAATAACACAAGTATATATTATGTTGTTTGGATATAAAACACGAAATCTTTTTACTATAGTAGTAATAAACATGTATTATTACATGTATTTAGATCCATACATAATAATTTAATAATCATGGCTACAACTACTACCTCCATCACCACCAAGGTCTTTTTTACAAAAATGCTGAAAATTGCTTGTCACAAAATACAAAAATAAGCATAAAAATCCAAGTAAGAAAATCCACCCTCCACGTGTCAGAAGCATGACCTTTAATCACTCACCTTGCCTTTTGAACTTTCTTCTTAACATTCAACTCCCAGTTTCTGGGTTTTTAATCAATTTCAAGAAACGAATTGCTAAAAAAAACAAAAATAAAGATTCGAGAAAGTAATGGCGGCAGCCATCTCTGTTCTGTCATCTAAATCGACAACCACCATTCAAAGCATATATCTTTTTAAACAACCCAATTCTAATAAATTCCTTAATGGGTGTCCAATTGAGGGCTTTTCTTTAAATTTAAAACAAAATTATATATGTAAAGCTAGAAATTTTCACAGTTTGGTGGTCTCTGCTTCTGCCGGAAACACCACCGGCGCCGCCACCAGCGGAGGCGGCGGCACATTTTATGTCAATTTCACTGGTTTCCCTTTTCCTCTTGGCCCTTTTCTCAACAGGCCCACTATCAGAACTGAGGTAAATAATTTCTTTATTTTTATTTGAAAATCATGTAAGATTGCATCTGGGGTGTGTTTATTTTCTTCAAAATTGAATCTTTCTTCAGGCTGTTAAAGATTGCATATGGCTGTTTGAGCAAGAACAAACATTGGGTTTCAGCAGTGTTTCAACAAACACCAGAATGACAGTTATTAAACTCAAATCAGGTGGATTATGGGTTCATGCACCAATTGCTCCAACCAAAGAATGCATTCAGGTCCAATTTTGTGTCAAATTTAAAGATTTTTATTTTTATTTTTTTATTTTGAAAAACTTGTAATTTTTTTTTTTAATTTCCAGCTTGTGAAGGAGTTAGGAGCTCCAGTAGAGTACATTATCCTGCCTACATTTGCTTATGAGCATAAAATATTTGTTGGCCCATTTTCAAGAAAATTCCCACAAGCCCAAATATGGGTTGCACCAAGACAATGGAGTTGGCCTTTAAATTTACCACTTGAATTCTTCGGTATTTTTCGTGCAAAAACATTAGAACATGAAGACCTTTCAACCCCATGGGCTGCAGAAATTGAACAAAAAGTTCTAAGTTCTCCTGAAGTTGGTAATAAACCAAAGACTTCATTAATTAAAGAGTAAATTACATGAATGGTCCTTTAGGTTTATAGTAAATTTCACCAATGGTCCTTTAGTTTCAGAAATTACACCGATGGTCCTTATTTTTGAAAGGTTTTTCACCTATGGTCCTTTACGAAAGCGTCCGTCTATTTTTCAAGTTAACTAACATCACATGTGATGCACATGGGGGTATTTTGGTCAATTTGTCTTTCCTAAAGGACCATTGGTGAAATTTGCTATAAACTTAAAGGACCATCCGTGTAATTTAATTGAGAAGGGTAAAGATAAATTGACCAAAATACCCCCATGTGCATCACATGTTCTGTTAGTTAACTTAAAAAATAGACGGACTTTTTTGTAAAGGACCATCGGTGAAAAACCTTTCAAAAATAAGGACCATCGGTGTAATTTTTGAAACTAAAGGACCATTGGTGAAATTTGCTATAAACCTAAAGGACCATTCATGTAATTTACTCTTAATTAAATCTTAGTATTACCCATTATTCCATTTTCAAGATTTAGATTATTTCTTGTTAATTCAGGAATTGGACCGTACGTTGAGGTGGCCTTTTATCATAAACGTTCAAAAACATTACTTGTAACTGATGCTGTAATATTTGTACCGAAACAACCTCCTGAATGTATAAGTAATGATTCATTATTGGCGTCTGCTAAAAATGGGTTAGCTGTAAAGCTTCTTAGTAAAGGGAAACAAGTCCCTCAAGAACCGGTTATTGATAATACGATAAATAGGCAAAAAGGTTTGTTATTTATTAAAGAAAGTAAAGTTTGCAGCTTTCTTTTTCTTTTTATTAAAATAATTTATGAATTTGATTTAGGGTGGGAAAGAATGGTTCTTCAAATCTTGTTTCTTGGCCCATCAAATCTTTTGGAACCAAAAGCTAGTTTCTCTCAAATGTCACAGAAATTAATTGTTTCGCCTATTGTTAAGACGTTGGTCTTCAGTAAAGTTCCTGAAAAGGTGTGTTCTTTAACCATTATTATATTTGTTTAAATTTGGTGGCGGATCGGGTTAACGGGTCAAAACTAGTTCGGGTTGAAATTGGGTTGGTTTTTAATACACCCAAAGTGGCCCATGTTGGGTTGCCCTAAATCCTTTGTTATCTATGTTAAACGGGTCAAAAATGTCACCTTTAATTTAATTTAGTCAATAGTCCGTACTGAGAAAAATTTGAACTTTATTATTTGACTTTTGAAATTGACTTTTTTAGGTGAGGGATTGGATTGACAGCATTGCAAGAGACTGGAAATTCAAGAGAATAATTCCAGCCCACTTTTCTGGTCCTGTTAATGCAAATCGTTCTGATTTTTTAGCAGCTTTTGCATTTCTTGATGATCTTTTAGGTGAACGTTATGTTAATCGGCCTTCAATTCAACTTCTGTTTTCGTCAATAATGGGAAAAGCTGCAAGTTATTTCCCTCCAGATGACATGAAAACTTTGTCATCACTTGATCAGTTTCTAGTTTCGGTTGGAGCAGTTAAGAAGACTGTTTCGGGTCGAAAACAACCATAAAATTGAGTGCATAAAGAAGATAGATATTGGTTTGTATAGTGTAGTTACAATCTATATATTAATGGTATACAAACTCTTTTTGGCTAATTAATTATAGGTTCTGTAATTTAGAAAACTATAATTCTATCTCAACAATCTTATCCAAGTCGATTTTAATGCTAAAATGTAACAACCCTCAAAATCGGTTATTTGACCCGTCAATTATTGTAACTCACTTTGTCTTCATACAATCATCTCAATAATAAAAGCATTTATTTTTACATATAAATCTAGCAGAAACCATACATTTGTGTTACACATCTTAATTAAGCACGCATCAGTTGTCGGTCCTTAAAACCGTAATTTAGCGAGTTGGTGACTCAAGGTAAACGCGAACCAAACCTAAAATTATAAAATCTTATAATGATATCTTGGTTCAACTGAATAAACCGGTACGAAAAATAGTACACCAAATACCATACGTGATTTAATAAACATATAAACAAATTAAATAATAAAAAAAGTTCATCTTATCTCCTCTTTATCTCACAGGTACATCTATAGTCCCTCACAACTAACCATCCGATATGCTCTGAATATTCTCAAATTTCCGTTACTTTATAAACAATAAGATACTCATACGTCATTAACATCATCTTTTTAAACCCACATTAACTGCCCACTCTTCACCATTTTCTCCGCTTGAAATCTCTTCATCTCTCTCGTTTTCTATCTTACGCGAAGCAAGCGAACAAACTCAGCAAGTTTCGGGCGATAAGGCAACGTGCTCCGGCGATATCCTTCAAGGATCTTTCTCTCTCGTTTTGCACCTGCACTCTCCGGCGACCAAATTTATTTCCGGTGAAGGTATATAACTTTCTCTTTCGGTCATTCACGTATGTGTATTGTCATCTCGTTTTCTCATCCGATGTTGTTTTCTGCTCAGTTCTATCTCGTATCTCCGGTAACACAAGAAACATATTCGGCCATCTCAACAGTTTTCCGGCGATCAGAAACGTTTTTCTTTGGCGAAGCTCATTCTCTCCGGCACTCGGTCTCTTTTGGTATAATCTCTTGACTGTTTTATTTTCTGTTAATCATTAATTTCCGTATTCTATGATTGCTCGAACCCGACGGAATACACACACTTGTGTGAGTGTTCGTGCAGGTGTGGTATGTTGAGAACCCATGTGGTTTTCTCACCTCGATCTCGAAACAGTAACTCGAAGTCTTACAACCTTGCGTACGTTGGTGTGTGTGTCAAAAATTTTGATTGTGAAAACTTTTTTTTACCGGAAAATATCGCAGCCTGAGCTCTCGGTGTTTTCTTCCTGGCCGATACAAAAGAAAACCCAGTTGAGTCAGTAGGTTCAAACCACTAGTCCATTAATAAATTGTTAACCCAATATTAATTTAACCCAATAATATTTTGTTTTTAATGCAACTCAATTCGAACTTTCAGCCCACTCGTAAATTTTTAGACCATCTGAATTATTTTACATATCACATTTAATAGGAGTTCAATTCATATTTATTTGATATATATATATATATATATATATTTAAACATTTTCTAAAATTCCTTATATTTAACATTTATTTATTTAACTAATAATCAAACAGGTTAACTAATTTTTTATTATTAGTTGTGTCAAAATCGTTTACTTACTATCGAAGTACAACTTATTAATCAAAACTCGCACACTTGAATAAAACATATAATAATATGCAACCATGGTACAAGGTCACCAACGTATCGCTCGAGTTTAATTTCCTCATAAAGAATCATTTTGCATCATTTAGCATAGTCGAACCATTTAGACCGTCACTCATACATGTATTCTTATGCGTTTAGGACGCTAGGGCCATTTGGTTAGAATCCACATTATTATCTTGCATTTTGGAAGCATCGCATCAGGTGAGTTCACAGCCCCACTTTTTACTGCATTTTATTTACTTCTTTTACAACTTTGGGGTGAAAAACATAACAACTGCTTTTTACGAATCTTTACATTATTTATTACAACGTATTTAATAAACCTTATTGTGACTGTGATTTCACAACCCCTCTTTTTACTACATTTTAACTATTTTACTATTGGGGTGAAAAACACATCAACTATTTTATAAATAATTTTCATTATTTATAATCGATTATTTACTTGTGATGAAACTATTTTTGGAAACTTGACAACGAATCCTTATCTCGGACTAGGTTTAGATGTAGTGCATGGAAGTGCGTATATGCTTACATACCATAATCATTAGCTAGTTGCGACTAGGCCATGGATATGCAGATAGTACTATTGGCTGAGACTCACCCTCCCACACGTTATTGATCATTTATCGGTGTTTACCGACCACGAGGAGTGTATATCCATATTGGAAATGCGTTTTAGAGTTGTGTTTTGGTTATGGACTTAGGGTCGAGATTTTAACTTAAAAGGGTATAGCTAACCTTTTAGGGGATCACCGTCACATGTTTCTTCTTGCGATTTTATCGTGCCCCTGTTCTCGGAGCAGGTCATTTTAACGTTTATATCATCACACTATTTTTGCCAACGATGACATACGAAAACTATTATGATTTTACTACTGCTTTTGAGCAGACTATTTTCAACATTAATATCATCACACTATTTTTGCTAATGAAGGCATACGAAACGATTATTTCTACTACTACTTTTTAGTAGACTATTTTTTTAAACGTTTTATATCATCAAACTATTTTTGCCATGAGCGGCATACGAAAACTATGGAACTATTTTGAACTCATTAAAACCTGTGAATTCACTCAACAATTTTGTTGATACTTTTACTTATGTTTTTCAGGTATCTAAGCTAGGCATTGAGTCGCATGCATTGAAGTCAAGCTTTTGTTTTGTAAAGATGTCACCTCCAATTTTTAGTCAAAACTATGTTTTGGTTCAACAATTTTGTTTACATTAAATTTTGGTGACAGTACTTTTTATCAAGCAACTATTGTTTACGATAATCATATGCGATATTTACTCATGATAGTCGCACTCCCGTTCTTCTGCAAACCACTTTTGGCGGGGTGTGACATAAAATTAAAAGGGAAAATGATGCATGTAAGTAGTTTCTTTACTAATTTCTGATGTCAATTATTTGTGGTTAACGAGAATAATCTTTACTCTACTTCATGTGGTGTTGTTAGCCTCTGGAGGAGAACTTTCAAGTCTTATTCAATTAGAGGTTTGATTCAAAGCGTTTATTTTTCTTTTCCATACTTTGACATGAAAACCTCGTGTTTCCAAACATCTTATTTCATCTAAAGACACTAGCGTGAGCAGAAAAAGAGGGTAACCGGAAACGGAACCGGAACCGTTTCGGAACCGGAGGTCCTCCGGACCCGGAACCTGCTAAGAGGTTCCGATTCCGGTTCCCAAAATCATGGAACCGCCTTAAGAGGTTCCGGTTCCGGTTCTCAAAATTAAGGAACCTGGAACCGGTGGATACCCTGAAACCGGCGGTTACACGGTATATTTTTATTAAAATATACTCCCTCCGTCCCACAAAAAAGTTCCCATTTCTCCTAAAGCTTTTGTCCCACAAAAAAGTTCTCATTTCTCACATGTGGTGGGCTCCACACAATAAAATATTATTATTATTAAAAACTCCATCAATAACATCCACTAATTATCTTTCTCTTTCCAAACCAACCTTATATTTTAATCAAAATAATACCAATGACCCCACCATTAACTATCACCTAAAATCTTGTGCCAAAGGGAAATGGGAACTTTTTTGTGGGACGGAGGGAGTATAATATATTACACATGATTAAATTAAATAGATTTTTGATTTATCTAAATGTAAAATACTAGTACAAATAAACATATAAAACGAACTTACTCGTTATAATTGAGTCATAAATTAGGTGATAGTGAGACATTCACTCGATGTGAGGTCGTATATTTGTGACTGACTTTTACATGAATCACACATTTACTATGTTTTTGTCATTCTTATTCACTTATTTCTATTTTGAACAATATTCGTAATCGTTGAAATATATATAAAATCGTTAAACGATATTTGTAATCGTTAGTTTGTGTGATTTATTGTCTTGTTTATTCAGTAAGTAATGTTAAATTTTTTTGAATTAAGATACAGGGTAACCGGAACCTGCCCTGGAACCGGTGGTTCCGGTTCCGGTTCCGAAAATTTAAGAACCTGTCTTCCAGGTTCCGGTTCCGGTTCCTACATCTCAGGAACCTGCGGTTCCGGTCGGAACCGGCGGGTACCCTGTTATGCTCACCCCTAAAAGACACAAAAGAAAAACTTGAATTTTCTTTTGTATTAATAATGGGTCAAAAAAATGTATACATGTATATTGGGCATTAAAGCTAGGTCTTAAATGTAATAAAATTAAAAGTTTTTCTAAAACTCGGTAAAAAAGGGAAAACTGAGAAAACAAAAAGTTATTTAAAGACTATTATTTTAAGAGTTTTGATAATGACTGTTAATAACAATAGATAAGAATGAAAAGTTTTGATTTTAATTTGATTTTCCTTTTTAACAATGGTCGGAAACAGTAGTGCGTTCAAATGTACTCCCTCCGTCCTACAAAAAACTTCCCATTTCATTCTAGATTTTTATCCCATAAAAAACTTCTCATTTCTTACATTTGATGGGTTTCACATAATAAAATATTATTATTACTAAGGACCTGATGTGCTAAATCTAGTTATAAAAATGTGTCCTAAATACTACTAATCTAGATTACCACATTCATAGGCAAGTATACCTAATCGTGGGTAATATAGGTTAGGTAAGTATTTCGGGTTATCGTATCCGTAGGGAACGGTCAAGCTGACTCGTAAGATTAAAACTAAGAAAATTAATTAGAGCAAAATATTTAGTGAGTTTTTATATTAAAGCTAAAATATTAATGGAATTAAAGTTAACTAAAATTACTTGAATAGGAATGATAAATGAACAACGAATTTAAGTGAACTGTTTTCAAGATTTATAAAGGTATTCACCATGATTGAATTCTTCTAGGTCTAAGTCTGGTTGCTAAGCTCCGATTACTTCATTTGTTCTAGAGGTCACGGTACTAGATTCCTCTTAATCCCGTTTAATAAACTAAACACAACTAATATGAATTCCTTCTCTCAAAAGTTGTAATCTAATCACACCTCGGGTTGTTGATCTTAATAGATTTGGATTACCTAAACCCTCTAACCTAGAACTTTCGTTACTACGGTTAGACTTCCGATATATCCTAACTTATTGGAATCTAATTTCAATCCCTATTCCTAGTGAATCGTCATCTAGGTCACTTGAGTGAAAAGATGAAGATATTAATAACTAGTTCAAATGTTGTCAATAGTTAAACTAATTACCAATAAACAAATCAAACGACAAAGATCAAAGGCTTAACCGAAAGATTAATTTACTAATCAACAATTGTTCAAATAAAAGAAAGTTAATCCTAAAATTAACCAAACATATACCTAAAATCCGTAAAACATAGTGAATACAAAAACGACTAGCACATAGACATGCTAGACGAACCAAACATCAAACAACTATAAAAAGTTAAAAACATTGTTAATAAGAACAAGGGATTGAACCAAATAAATGTTGATGCATGATGTCTTGAAATCTGTCTCCTCCCAATTGGTGTTCGTCGATCGTATCTGAAACCTTCGTTCGTCCACAGCCTCATCGGCTGTGGTTTTTTTTCCGTAACCTCCCCTCAAAACGTGAACTCCTCTAAATTGTCACAAAACTCCCTTTTATTAATTCCTGGCAACTACCCCCAATATGTCTCGTGTATGTGGCCTTTAATTAATTTTACTATATGGGCCGTGTTTTGTTTTGAAATTGGCGACCCAATTAAATCGTCACACAAATGCCTTATTTTAAAGCAATCTTCTACTTTGTGCTCTTGGTCCAGCCTACAAACAACAAATACATGATTAATGTACTTAATATATAAAATATGCTCAATTTAAGAATAGAAACGCTAGATATTGTCGAATAATAATATGTATAAATGAGACAATATCAGAACCCCACCACTAACTATCCACTAACTTATCTTTCTCTCTACAAACCAATCTTATATTTTAATCAGAATTATTATCAATGATCCCACCACTAATTATCATCTTAAAACTTATGTCAAAGTGAAATGAGAAGTTTTTTTTGGTACGGAGGGAGTATTAAATTTTGAAGGGTAAGTATTTAAACGTTCATTTACTTTAGAAAACAAACAATTTATACATAATTCAACTTTTAGATTGGAAAACATGTCTATACTTACTAATAAAACACTAAAATCCAATTGGAACCTCTTGCCAAATGGCGATCAACTGGCCTATCTAACTCAACGTTCATTGACATGTCGTGTTTTACATTTTCTGATATTATTTCTTATTTTCTTACAAATTTTTAATCGGGACGACACATTTAATCCTTATTTATCTTTTAATATTAAAAATATCACTACAACATGCGTATTAGTAGTAATCTAATAACCTACAATCATCATAGTTACTTTCTGTTTAAGAAGTAAACCTTTTAGAACATATTTATATGCCCAGGCAAGTTTCATGCAGATAACAGTTGTTTGTAAACCCGGATTTTTATTATGTGAGTTTTATTATTTCAAATTTCTAGTTAAATATATGTGCAAACTTGTGTACGTATGTAATTTGAAAATTCTTTGCATTAAAACAAATTCAGATTTCCTCTTTTGAACATTACATTGCAATTAACCATTGACATTCATTCTTTTTGGTTCCCCGATAATCTCTCTCGCCAACAAATCGAAATCCAAAAAGTCGTGTGCATTTATACATTCCCCCGTTTCTTTAACAATTAGATTAGATTAGATTAGGGTTCTTCATCATAACCACCTTTTCTGTTACACCCACCCTTTTTCCTTCATCATCATAAGGAGGGGGAAAAACTCAAGTAACAGAAAGGTACGTAATCTCAATTCAATTTGTATACCATCTCGATTTTAATTATATTTATATTATAACAAATCACATGTTATGCATCAATCATACCTCTTTAATTCTTTATTAATCAATTTTTTTAGATAATGTGTTTTTAATCCTTGTTAGAACAATGATATCTATACCCTTCAAAAAGGGTATGAAAATTTATGATCTTTGTTAGATGGATTGTAATGGTGAAATCATTAGTTTAGCCAACATTTTTTATTCAATTTAAAAATGATGCAAATTGTGTGCTAAATGCACCTTTTTTTTTTATATGTACCAAGTTTTTTTTTCCCGGCAAACTTTATAACTCTAGCACACACAAAAAAAACTAAGGAAATAATAACCAAATAGGGTAACGAAAAGGGATAATAAAAGCTACGATTAACATGTTAGACCACCACCTAAAGTATATTTTGCTATTATCTGACATTTTCCCTTTGAGACTAAACATTTGGATTATATTTTGCTAATATCAGGTTTAAGGTTTATTCTTGTGGTAATGGCTTCCCGGAAAAATAGAGATGCAAAATCTGTATCTATATCAGGAGCAGCATACACGGTAGCTGTTGGGGGTGCTCCAAGAGGTTATAAGCCCAAAACCACTAATTATCAAAACCCTAAATATGCTGACATTTCCCCTCGTTATCTCAAACCTACAATGGCTTCTTGCCATGATAAATGTAAACATCGTATGCGACAGGAATCGCTAGAATTAGAAAAACATGCAAAAACATCAAGATCAAGAAAAACATCATCAGCCGTCAAGATAACAAAAACAAAAACAAAAACAAAAAAGCCGATATCTTTTCAACAACCCAAAATCCGTGCACCTCAAATTGGTCAAAGAAAGATCAAAAGCATTAAAATTGATAATAAATATAAGGCAACCCGCTCTGGATTGTCGCCCAGGATGACAAAAAACAAACTTAAAAAGTTGGTCGCCAAAAAGAATCAAGAAATGACGAAAACGACCCTCGATGAAGGTGAAACTGCAGAATTAGAATTTGCCACTCCAACTCTAGCAACTGAAATAACTGATTTTACAAATTCTGAAAGCTCTCAATCTCCTGAAAAACAAGCTTCAAATTCGGAATCTGAAGAAATTAATAATGATTATGAGATGGAAGCTTCAGAAGGAAAGTATGAGGTGGAAATGTGCAAAGACGAAGAAGATGAGGGGATAAAAGTAAAATTTAAACAGGGGACAGTTGTTGAACTTGAAAACAGTAAAATTCCTACGTGGCTCAAATTTAACAGAGGAACAGTTTTGGAAAAGGAAGAGGAAACAGAAGAGGAAAAAGTGACTTTAAAGCATCAAGAACAGATAAAGAAAGAAGCAAAAGATTTGCTTAATCGCGTAATTGAAGAAACCGCAAGTAAGCTTGCTGAGGACAAAAAGACTAAAGTAGGCGCGTTAGTTGGTGCTTTTGAAACAGTTATTTCTCTTCAAGAAGATAATACAGATTCACCTTAATGATGATGTCATGATGATGACATGTTTTTCTGATTTTTAATGATATTTTTTGTGCATGAGCTTTTTTAATGATAAACGAAAGTACGAAACATGCGTATAAAGTATAAACACATCGTATGTAACTTCTCACATGGTTTAGGAACTTTGTTCTGCAGTGAAGTCCAAGCCAGTGATGCTCATCTTGCCGATATTAACTGCATAATTATTAAAATGTGGATTAAGAACTGGAAAAATGTATAATTTGTTGTTGGAAATTTGGATTTAAAGGAGTTTTTTTATAATGATTACCGACAGCATCCATGCCACTTAAATTAGGCATGAATCGTTTTATATGTTCTTCTGCTGCTTCATCTGCTTTAAGTGTTTCGCACTCGAATGAAATCACAATTTTGCTCTTTTGTTGTTTTTGGTCGACTAAACTCACAATGTCTTTTTCCCATCTGTTCACGAATAATTAATAAATGAACGATGTTTTTTAATGTTTGTAACAAAAATGTGTAATAAATTAATAATTACTGAAATTCTTAGAATGCTTACCCATGAGCATGATCAACGTTGCATAAACGTGCAGCATCATGGCCTCTTCGTTCAACCACTAAAACTCGTTCTTTTTTGGTCTGTTACATGTAATAACTAACTATAACCATCTTTTAAAGCTACATTTTTTAAAACTATGAAGTAAAGAGGACTTACATTGAAGTCAATTATAGTTAGTTTGACCAAACGATAGTCTTCACCCCTGCTGCATTCCCTTTCACAAGCTAACTCTGTTTCATAGTATATCACTTTAATTAGCGAACAGAAAGAAAATAACAGTAACCACTAAGAGCATATCTAATAGAATTAATTCGAAAATACCGGTTCCATGAATGCCGTAACAAACATTATGAGGAAGATGAACAAAATGACCCGAAATTGACCCGTTTGGTAACAAAGCGATTGATGCCATTCCTTCCATTTTCACTCCCTCAACTGCAACTTCTTCTTCTGATTCACATACACCTTTTTCACCATCTTCTACTTTTTCTGTATAATGCAACAAAACAAACGTATAATCATGCTAGGGTTTTTTTTGGGTCAAATTGCAAATCGATCATCTTCCAGAAGCATAGAAAACAAATTATAGTCCAAAAACAGATAACTGAACTTACCGATTTGTGAAATCACGTCTTTTTCTTCCATTTTTGACAAATCGGTGCGAGCATTTGGGGGTGAAAATGAGGGTTTTACGGTATATGTAGGAAAAGGGTTTAGGCGCGAGAGTATATTTATTGTGTGGTACGGTGTGCATGGACACTTGTACATTTTTTAGATAATTAAAAATTGGAAGTGATTTTTACACCACATCTTTTAATGTCCACACCACAATATATGTATTACATACTTGTACAGTCTGCAGTGATATTTATATGTTGTGATATAGACATAAAAAAAAATATGGTACCAAAATTAATTCCCATTAAAAAAGGGAAGATTTTTAAGGGAATAGGCAAATTGCTGCGAAAACCCTTTTCAGCATAGTGTCCACTGTCCAAACTTCTGCTCAATTCTAGATTAACAGGCCTGCTTATATGTACATATACTTGTCTCTATATTCTGTTTATTTTCTGTATTCAGATGTCAACCTTTTTGAGTAAATAAGCTAAAGCTGGAAACTGAGTTTGATTTATGGCTGGATGTTTGACAACTTCCGTTGTATTTCATAATACAACTCTTGGGGTATCTGAATACTATCACACTCACAAGGTTCAAAATTTCTGGTTCAGACATTAAATCAAACACTTGGAAGGCAAACCAAAAGTGGTATCTAGACTTGACACATCTGTACCCGAAGTTTCAATTGCATATGGTGTTAGTGACCATGATGATTTTTTTTCATAAATAGGCTTCATCGGAGTATGGTTTTCACAAATAGGCTCGATTTTTTTTCGTTTTCAAAAATAGGCTTTCCTGGGTCCCCGAGGCCGGCTTTTCCATTAAAGCATGACTCCTGGAGGCCGGCTTTGCCTTCCATGATGTGACAACTGAGAAGAGGGACTCCCCGAGGCCGGCTTCACAAAGAATGCCTCCCCGAGGCCGGCTTCAGGCCACACCCGACGTCTATAAATAATATCACACAACACTTCACCCACTTCACACCTTTAAACATATCAAAAAAAAAAAAAAATACACTAGTTCTACACTTCACAAAAAAATAAAGCATACTTCAGTTGTCACATCATGGAAGGCAAAGCCGGCCTCCAGGAGTCATGCTTTAATGGAAAAGCCGGCCTCGGGGACCCAGGAAAGCCTATTTTTGAAAACGAAAAAAAATCAAGCCTATTTGTGAAAACCATACTCCGATGAAGAAGCCTATTTATGAAAAAAAATCGACCATGATCCTTCGATTGTCTACGAGAAAAGACTGCAGTTTAGTTTTTGGAAGAAAGAGATGAAAAGAATCTTTCATGGCAGTCTTTTGAAGCTTAGCAGAGCAGATAAAGTTCAAAGTGCTCTGGAGCTTTACGCTTCTATGGATTTCATGGATTTGAGACCTGAATCACATGCGTTTAATGCTCTTCTATCTTGTTTGCTGAGAAATGAAGAGCTTGATGATGCTTTACAAGTCTTCAAATCCATGAAATCAAACGATCCAACAAGTGGTCATAGTTACAATTTTATCTTACAAGGTGTCGCAGGCTTTAAAGCTGATTTCAAATGTTTGTAACCGATGAAGATCACAAGAAGAAAATCAATCAAGTTCTATTCAACATGATGCTAACATTATGTTGCAATTCTTACCAAGAAGCTAGCTTTTATATTATGCATACTACATGAACAAAGATGCTATGTTGCTAATGGTACAAATTGTTATAATGTTATTTATGTAAAGTTTATATGTATGTGAGTTTGTTCATAATCTAGAAAGTTTGTGAGAGAGCTTGTTGACCCTCGGGTGCATCACCAGATACTGAGTTGACTTTCTTGAAGACCAGCTTTTGTTGCGGGAGTTGACCGTTTGAAAACGCTGTGACTTCTGTGTCTACTGATATGGTGTCCTCATCCTTAAAATCTCCTCTCAAGATTCCCTTTGCAAGCTCGTTTTCAACATGTTGTTGGATCACCCGTTTCACGGGTCGGGCACCATAATTTGGATCATACCCGAGAGACCCTAAAAGCTCAACTGCAGCTTCACTTACATTAATCTTCAGCTTCCGGTCCGCTATCCTCTTTTGTACCCGTTCCAACTAATTATCACAAAAATAAAAATTAATTAAAAACAGTTACTTAAATCAAAACTTTAAAAGGGTAAGAAACAAAACGTACCTGTAACCGAACAATTCTGTTGATTTGTGAGCGGTCAAGCGGTTGGAACACGATATACTCATCGACCCGGTTCATGAACTCGGGTCGGAAAACGGATCTTGCTGCATCCATGACTCTTTGTTTTATGGTCTCATAAGCCCGAACAGAATCTTCAGTGTCTAGAATATACTGTGACCCCACATTTGATGTCATAATAATGACAGTATTAGTAAAACTGACTGTACGGCCCTGTGAGTCAGTCACCCTACCATCATCCAAAATTTGTAACAACACATTGAACACGTCAGCATGAGCTTTTTCAATCTCATCAAACAGAATAACCGCATACGGTCTTCTTCGTACAATTTCAGTCAACTGTCCTCCTTCATCGTACCCCACATAGCCAGGTGGCGCCCCTATTAATCTGGAAACAGCATGTTTTTCCATGTACTCACTCATGTCAATCCGTACTAAAGCTTCCTCAGTGTTGAATAGATAAGAAGCAAGTGCTTTTGCTAGCTCGGTTTTCCCGACACCCGTGGGTCCCATGAACATGAAACTAGCGATTGGACGGTGAGGATCGGATAGACCAGCTCTGGACCGTTGGATTGCTTCGGCGACAGCTGTCACTGCTGGATCTTGACCCACGACCCGTTTGTGTAACTCTTGTTCTAGATGTAATAGTTTTTCTCTCTCGGATTGTTTTAGTTTTGAAAGTGGGATACCGGTCCATTTGCTTAATATTTCTGCAATGTCATCACCTGTAACTTCTTCCCGAAGCATCGAATTTCCCGAACTCATATATTCCACTAAATTATTTTCAGCAGTTTCAAGCTGTCGTTGTAACGCATTTAAACTCCCATATTTCAACTCAGCTGCACGGTTTAAATCATACTCACGTTCCGCTTGTTGTATCTCCAGGTTGACCCGGTCAATCTGCACACAATATGATAATTAAAAAAATTGTCAAATTTAATCGAGCAAAAGTAGGTAAAATTACTTAATGGTTGGTCAACAGTTGACTTACTTCTTCTTTAATAGATTGAATATTTGTCATGACATTTTTCTCGTGCTCCCATTGTTCAGTTAGCTCAGCTTGCCTTTTCTTCAATAAAGTCAACTCCGACTCGAGCCTGGTCAACCGATCCTTTGAAGCTTTATCTGTATCACTAGTGAGTGATAATCTTTCCATTTCAAGTTTCAACACCGAACGATTAATCTCATCAAGTGCAGTGGGTTTTGAAGTGATCTCCATTTTCAGTTTAGCAGCTGCTTCATCTACCAAATCAATGGCTGCAAATGCAATTCACAACATACAATTATAATATTATGTTATTATACTCCCTGCAACTGAAACAACCGATTTATTTATTTATTAATTATTAATAGATTCATACCTTTATCAGGTAAAAACCGACCACTGATGTAACGATCAGATAAAATTGCAGCTTCAACAAGTGCACTATCTGAAATCCGTACACCATGATGCAATTCATATCGTTCACGTAATCCACGCAGTATAGAAACCGTATCATCAACTGTCGGTTGGTCAACATAAACTTGTTGAAACCGTCTTTCTAATGCAGGATCTTTTTCAATATATTTTCGGTATTCATCCAAAGTTGTTGCACCGATGCATCTTAATTCTCCACGACCCAACATTGGTTTCAACAGATTTCCAGCATCCATTGCACCATTTGTAGCACCTAAAACGTTAAATTAAATATAAATATTACATTTTATAAACAAAAAGAATAAACTTACAATACCTGCACCAACAACCGTATGTATTTCATCGATGAAAAGAATAATTTGTCCATCTGATTCTGTAACCTCTTTTAGTACCGCTTTCAGTCGGTCTTCAAATTCTCCACGGTATTTTGCTCCAGCAATAAGTGCACCCATGTCAAGTGATATCAACTGAGATAAAAAACAAATTTAAAAAGAAGTTAAGTTAATGCACAAAATATTAGACGATTAACGGGAAGTCCACAGTATGTTACTGCGCACCTTACGGTTCATTAGAGCTTGAGGTACGTCACCTTGCACTATTCTCTGAGCAAGCCTGCCAAGTAACAGTAGAGTGAATTATGTTTATATTAATAAAAAAAATAATTAATTATTATTAACTTACCCTTCGGAAATTGCGGTTTTCCCGACACCTGGTTCACCAATGAGCACGGGGTTGTTTTTAGTTCTTCTAGAAAGAATCTGAATGCATCTGCGTATTTCATCATCTCTACCAATAACAGGATCAAGTTTCCCTTCTCTTGCCATTGCAGTCAAATCTTTACCATATTTCTCTAATGATTCATACTTTCCCTCAGGATCTAAAATTCAAAATATAACGAATGAGTTAACGTCTATTTGTGGTTATCAATCATCATACGCATGAATATATTGTAATATTGCATACATATTTACCTTGATCTATTACTGTTTGTCGTCCTCTGATGGATTCAATAGCATCTTTTAAAGTTTTCAATGAAATTTGGAAATCTTTGAACAATTGTTTCCCAAATCGGTTATCTTGCACATAACCAAGCACAATATGCTCAACAGACACATATGAGTCACCATACTCTTGTTTAAAATCCCTAGCTCTCTGCATTAAGCCTTCCAAATCACGACCTAACATTGAACCAGCTGTCTCACCAATTACCTGTCACATATATATACAACAAGCATCATATAATAAGCATCAAGAAATTTTTTTAATACAGAAGTATTTATTGATCATATATGAAACAATGTATTATCACCTTTGGTTGGCGTTGAATGAACTTGTCAGTAGCTTCTAGAAGGCGAGTATTATCCACACCAGCTTTAGAGAAAATTCGGCGAGCTAGCCCGTTTTTCTGTTCCAACAGGGCTTTCATTAAATGTTCGGTTTCTACAATCTGATGTTTGTTCTCTTTTGCAACTTCAGGTGAAGAAACGATTGCTTGCCATGCCATCTCTGTGAATTCATCTTGAGTAATCTGATAATACATATGGACTGTAAGTATACTTTGGGGGGAGATGAGATAATAAAGAATTAGTTAAAGCCATTTAGATTTTTAAATTTTGATTTTCCTTTTAAATAATAACTAGGTTATGACCCGTGAAAAATCACGTGCTGTAAATAATATTATTGAACTTAACTTTTATATAATACAAAAATTATCATTAATTTTATGATTATTAGATATAAGATAAAAAAATAAGGGTATATAGTTGAATAATAAAATCAAAAAATTGACTATCAATGATTTCACGGTGGTAAATAATATCGAAGATATCTTTTATAGAATAAAATGTAAAATATTGTTTGTAGGGTTGTTATGTTTATAGTGAAATGTTCAAGATATTTTTTGATTTTATGTAATTATAAAGGACAAAATTCAATTATCAATAAGATCTAATAGTCAATATTAATCACATATTTTATACATAAAAGGTATTTGATCATTTGGCACTTACATAAAAAATTGATTTTTTTATTTTTAATATATATTTTTTAAATTATTTTTTTCACCGTTAAAAAACAATATTATTTGATAATTATATGTGATACTTAATCGCATGTGATTTTAGTGTACAATCACATATAGTTGTATATTTAATCAAGTGTAATGTTTTAATACAATCAAATGTGATTCAATATACAATCACTTGTGATTATCACATTATGTATTATTAACAGAAAATTAATATTTTTTTTTGTTAAAATAATAATAATAATAATTCTAAAATAAATAATTTGTTTAGTAAAATGACCAAAATACCCTCCATGTATAAAATATGTGATTAATCTTGACTATTACTTATAATTAATAGATGATTTTATAGAATACAAATATGAAGTATAAGTTTTGCGACTGTTAAAAACACGATAAAAAAATTTATAACGCAAATTTTCTAATTAAATTGTTACTAATGATATAGCATTAGATTGTCCGATGAAATTATAAAATCATAAACTTATATCAACAAAAAAAACAAATTTAGAATACAATTATTAATAAAAAGTATGTCTTATGATGTATTTAACAAATAATATAAGTTAACATAAATTTCTAAACATTAACTTAGAATATGCTCAAAATTTAACAAAAAAGTATGTCCTAAAATGCAGGGGGCGGTTATTGATTATTGTATAAGTTTTTGATGTGTGTCTTGACGTCTTAGTGACAGCCCTTAGGGCTGTCATTATCATTTTCCCCTAAAAAATAAATAACTAAGCAATAATATGCTCAAAATTTGACAGAAGCATGATTATGCCCTAGTGTTAGGATTTATGATTAGCGTTCTTTTATCCGGTTTGGTTGTATGTTGACAATAAAATTAACACTTTGACTTAATATGTAAAATTGTAAAATATTGATAAATAAAAAAGAGAAATGTAAATTATATTTCTTCTTATCTTTTTCTCCTACCCATATATTTATTCACTTCTAAACTTAATATGTGTAATTCAATAATTATCTTTCTTCATATCAATCATCGATTTGACATGTATCATGATCAAATAGGTAGGCATATATTTAGTAAGAAAAGGTAGGAACCAATATTACTTCTCAAATAAAAAATACAGTAACAAATTAAATTCTTAAAAATTGACTGTATGAAAAATTGACTGTATGGTTAAAGGTAAAAATATTCCGTTTGTTTTTAGTGTAAATGTTGACTAAAAATATTTTACATCACGTAAATATTAAAATGCACTTAATAAAAGACGCATCGCATGAAGCTTTTAATTAAATTTCTTTTTTAAAGGCTGTGTATTAAACTATCATAATATTATTTAAAAATTTACATCTGCGACTGAAAGCTTTCCTTTATAACATTATGTATTTCGGTATATCCTAGTGTGAAAGTAAATATATTAACAAACGGTGTAGATTCAATTATTTTAAGTGTGGCGATGAACGTAAATCGTGTGAGTTATTAATTAGGAAAGTTTTGAAGAAATTGGTAATTAGTTGTTACTTAAAATATGGAAGGGGTAAATAGGCGGGAAAATAAAAACTGCGTCCAATTAGAGGCTGCCATGTGGCAAGCTTGTAGTCTAAGAATATGACAAGTGGCTTTAAAAAGTTTCTTTTATTATATATATATATTAGAAACAATTTCAATATTAAAATTAGAAAGTTTTAACATTTTGAAGAGTAAAATAGTCAAATTATAAACATTCAGACCTTTGTTTACTTTAGATAACAAACAATTTTATATGATTCAGCTTTCAGATTTCAAAACATCTATTATTATAATAGGTTATTTTTCAGATTTCCGACAAAAACCTCAAAACAAACAACGCTTAAGGTAGCAAGCAAATACAAGATACAGAGCTGTGATCTTCTGTAAGTATCTTCACCTATGGACTCCCAAACTCAGCATTTACATTTTACTTTAGAAGGTCAAATCAGAATCCTAATCCAATATTTTAAGTTGCTGTGGAAGTTTTGAGAAGAATCAATTTAGGAATGGATACAGTTTCCAAAATGTTGGTAATATATTTAATTAACTTGAATCTCACAATTTAGGAATTGAATCCCCAATTGGCCAATTCCCAAACCTAATTATCTAAAGCTCAACGAGTACACCACCTTTTGCATCGCAATCCAATTGATCACTAACAACATCATAGAAACGATAGAATTGCGACTGTAATTCCCGGAGCAAAGCATGAAACTAACGAAAATGACAAGCGTATACAAAAGTAAGAAGTAATACATCAGTAGGTAGGGCAGGGCAGTAGTTTTCTAACCTTTTTAGAAGCATCACAACGAACAACCAAGGATCGAGAACTGTTGCCACCACCAAATCTATCACCAATCCGAGTGCGCAAAAGCACATCATTACTCCAGCTCTTCAATTTCAAGGAACGTAGAGTAGTTCTTCTAGGTTTAGAAAATGAATTAAAGGATACAGATGGTTGAGTAAACAATGATGTTCTATCGATGGCGGTGGAGGACGGAACCTGGATGCAGACGCCGGAGAAGGATGCCATTAATGGCGGTGAAGTGTGAGTCCAGTGAAGTATAAAAAAACCAAGTTTCTTCAGAATGGAAAAGGTAAAGAGGGATGGAGTGAGAATATAGGAAAGATAGCGTTCTGGTAACTTCTATGAAGAAAAAAGAGAATTGAAAAACAGTAGTTATATAAGGAAGGAGATGAAGAAGGTAGAGGATGGTTCAAGAGAGCGCGAGATTTGTCTAGTTCTGTTACCCAAACCCAACCCACAATAAATTAAAACTAAATTTTACAACCAAAATTATTGGGAATTAATCCATTTGGAATTCCATTTATTCATCTATAAAAAAAAAATAAGTGAATTCGGTCAGTTTCGTATCATATTTTTTTATGCATCTACCATAATACATATGTACTCCTGCAAATCTATTAATCTATTAATTATAATAAACGAAGCTTAAGATGCCACGTGTCATGTTCTTAGAACCCATTTCGCCAAGTGGCAGATTTCTATTGGCCATAAGTTTATTTTTCCCGCCCATTTGCATGACTTAATTTTTCAGCAACATTTAATATGCAATTATTTCCTTTTTTAAAAAGCAATTATATTTATTCATCAACAATTAATAGCAATTATGTTTCCTATTTAACATGCGTTGTCTTTAAAATACAATCAACATATTCTACTGATGAAATATTTCATGATGAAACGAATGATGGTGAATTAAATAGAACTTAATTTTAGAAATACGTAAATAACCCCATAATAAACAGAAACAAATGAATCAAATTTAGTAATGATCTTAAAACATTAACAAAAAACTATATAAATTGAACATATTTTAGTAATGACATCAAATATTCGGGGTTTTAAACACAATTTCTGGAATTTATTAGTTTTGAAAAATACGTGTAACAACCAGTTTATTCGGAAAACATATAACAATTGCTCTACAGGTAACAATTGCTCTATTTGGTTGTAGAGTGTAGACGACAAATTGAACATGAAGGTTTACGTGAAAACGGGTTCTTAATGCCCTTATTTGTTCTTATTGACTTTTTTAGAGCTCTTATTATCAAAACTAAAAAAATAATCCCAGATTTTGTGTTAATTTTTAAAAGTTAATATTGAATTATTTAGTAAACGGCTCAACTGTTTTATACCAAAAATATTAATCTATAAATAGAAAATAATATAAATTCAACTAACATAACTTACATAGGATTTAAAAGATAGTTAAATGTCACCTAAAAAATTCAAATATATCTTTTATTTAAAAGATAGTTAAACGGGTCAACTGTTTTATACCAAAAATATGAATCTACAAATAGAAAATGATATAAATGAATTAATTCTGTAGAAGGAATTAATAATTTAGGAAATACGAGTATGATATATTGTTTAGAAAATGTTTGTCTTTTATAAACGGGTCAATAATTTTGTGCTATTTTGAATTTCCGTATATGACATGACGGTAAATTAGTTATATTTTTTAGAAAAAATTTCTATATTTCAGGAATTCAATAAATGCTTATTTTTTTAATTCTGGTAATTTTGTATAGTCCTTATAATTTTATACTGTTTAAATAACTTTTGTTAATTTTATGATTTCATACAGTTTATATAGACCTTATTTTCAATAAATAAATTTGTAAGTTCACATACCATATTTTACGTTTAAAGGAAGGGTTTTGATAATGACAGCCCTTAGGGATTTTATAAGACATATATAAATTAATTGTACATCTATATGTAACCGACTCCTGAATTTTAGGAATTACTCAATTGTACAATTTTCAATGCACTTAAAGACAGCCCTAATAGCTTTCATTATCAAAACCCTTAAAGGAATTACATTTTTCTAATTCTACTAATAATAATCATGCAATAAACAATAAATTTTAGTATTTTACAAAAATTATAAACGAGTAAAATTATTGACAGGCCGTGATTTTTTCACGGGTTATAACCTAGTTGAATAAATATATAAAACACTTATTGTAATAAATAGACTAAAAGATGTGATATAAAAATCACCCCCTAAAATAATATGATCAAACTAGTGGTTAACATAAATCGAACCGAACTATATTTCAGTATTAAGAGACTTGCAACAACTCATTGTTTGGTTTTTTGGTGTTGATTACTTTGTTTGTCAGTGTTACTTAGGCTGGTAGGTATGGATATGAAATATCACGGTGTGGTCTTAGTTGGCAAGCAATCACAACGTGGATGTACATGGAACACCGCCCCCGGCACCACGATGAGTTTCATGAAGAGGAAGTTGACACGACCACATTGAAGCACATACGTGAAGGCAAGAAACCCGTGGGAACAGAATACCACCCCCTCGACATGTTGTGGGTATGGTCATGTGGTGAGTATTTCCTCTAAAATAATATTGTGTGATTGCTTAGGTAAGTTAGGTGGTATCTGATGTGACAATAAATTTGGTGTGATCATGTAAGCTCATGTCGAGTAGCCTTAAGTGATATAATTGACATGCACTCGTCACTTGAGGTTCGTCGATTAATCGAAGAAAGCGAAAAGGTGAAATATGAGATTTCACTGATACAGTGAAAACTTGTACATTATACATACAATTTTATATTTAAAATACGTTGTTGATAATGATGCGTCATTTTGTAATTGTGACGATGGTGTCATCAAACTAACCCAAAAAAAAAAAAAAAAAAAATGTTATCCAACCTTGAAAATATTTTATAAATATATATTGATAAGTGTACATGTATTTCAAAATTTACGACAGAAAGAATGTAAAATTTTCGAACCAGGAATACTTTTAAAGGATACATATATTATTCTATGTTTGCTAAAATAGAATTGTCGTATTATGAAACTTGCAATATAAGTATGAATATACCAATTTTTACTATATAATGTTTCTTTAAAACATACCTGCCTCAAACAATTGTTCTGCATTTTTCCAATGGCATTCAGTTTTCCTCCTAACATATAATAGTGTCTGTCTTAGAAGTCACGTCTTTAACATTACTTGATAACAAGGGTAATGTTCAGAAATCATTACGACAACGGTTTTGTTGCATACATCAAGAGTAAAACTCAGTCATCTCGAGGGAACCCGTCATAAACAGGAATATGCTTTAAGGGGAGGGGGGGTGGATAGAGTAAATTACACGGAAGGTTCTTGTGATTTGTCACTTATTACAATCTCAGTTCTGTAAGTTCATTTACAAAACTAGACATCCTGGTGTATACCGTTAAATTTGGGTCGTTAAAATTTTTTAAATGATCAAACTACCATTTTGGCCTTTTGTAATTAAACAAAGATAAAAGGAATGCATATCTAATAAATGGTAAACCGCAAAGCTTTTTTGGAATGAGCTCTTTTCATGGTGCCTTCGGCTACCGTTTATGGACCAAGCTGACCGTTCAGATGTGTCAAGCCAACAGATGCATGTGCACTAGATGCAAACGATTTAAGGTACATTACAAATTATTTTCCTTGCCCGTTTGTTAATGAAAATATGAAAAGGCGAGCAAGGTATTATTATTCATCAAACTGGGCTGCATTTAATATAAGACTTCAACAATATGCTGCTATATTCATGTGGTTTAGACCACCTTGAATGAGAAGAAACTATAACATGATAAACAACACTAATTGCTTCTTCTTTTTCTTTAGTGTGAATTCTGATACAATAGTTGTAACGTATTATCTTGTTACAAAATCAAACAATAACTTTTTCAACTCTCAATTTATTGCAACTAAAACATATAACGTGACGAAAAACCATACCATTTATCATCTTTCCGAAATCAAATCAAACGAAATTCCATTCTCCTGAAGTCGATCTTGCAGATCAGTTGGGCCAAAAATGATCCCGGGAGGAAAGATGCCACCTTTCGGGAGATCTTGGCGCTGCTTTAGAAGAATGAGAGCACACTGAATCAAAATAATCGGGGTAGTCAAATACCCGATTTCGGGGCCCGTTAGTCTCGTAACAATCTCCATATCAGGTGTTGCGGTTCCCCGCGAAGCGTCACTAAACCCGGTACCAACAAACAACATCTTAAAAGTGGCACTTTCCACTTGTTCCTCGGTTGGACCCGTTTTCGAGAAGGCCCCGAAACTGAAGATCGAAGGGAATTTCAACAAAAGCCACCTCCCGAAAGAGAACGAGCCTAGCAGCCCGATTGATATCCCGACTGCAATGAACCCAAAAATGCCTAACAGATTCTTGGTGGCGATTTTGACCCCGAAATGTGCGGGTTTAATTGTGGACCAAAAGGAGGCTCGTTTCTCGGCTTGTTTGGGATCCTCATTGACACCTAGAAGGCCAGCTGGATTGTCTGTAAGAGCTGAGAGTGTTCGCCGGACAACAATGGCGTCTGCCGATGGGAGTTTAACCGCCCAAAGGCCGAGCTCTTTTTGGTTTTCTATGGTGGATCCTTTTTTAGGTGCAGGGCCAGGGATCTGAGAAGAAAATGGAAGATTTCATTCTATTAATAATTGAATCAATGTAATTACACTAGAAAACGCAAAAGTGTTGCCTCACCGGAGGTCGAGATCTTTTGGGTCTAGACCGCCGCAACGCCGCCAGCTTATCAGCATTGGCCACCCCCAAAACCGCCGACTCAAACGTCCCAAAATTACCCACCATCCTTTTATCAGATTCAAGGCTCAAGTAAGCTTCAATCCGATTGGGTACCGCCGGGGAGACCCACTGTTTAGAATTAAACATAAACCCTAACTCAGCCGGAACTGAATCATAACCACAAGCGGAAATGACCAGACTACCCTTCTCCACCGCCTTCTCGTGGTAATCAGCTTCCATCCTCTCCATAAACTCCGGCTCACCACAAATATCCAAGTAATCGCAGCCGGCTTCAACACAGGCGGCAACGACAGGGTCACCATAACGACGAAATGGGCCGACGCAATTGAGAACGAGCTTAGCTTGGGAAGCCATACGGCGGAGAGAGGGTGGATCGGAGGTGTCGGCGGTGAGGAGGGCAACGGTGGGGTGAGATGGGGAAGCCCATTTTAGGGTTTGGGTGAGTTTTGAAGAGTTCCGACCGGCTAAAGCTAGGGTTTTGAGAGAGGAATTGGGGGCATTAAGAAATTTTAGGGCTTCTCTGACAACGTACTTACCTGTGAAACCAGATGCTCCGAAGATGATGATGTCGTAAACTTCAGTCATGTTTTGGTTTTGGGAGAGGAAAACGAAAGGGGAAGTTTATTGGTGTAGAAATGTGTGCCAGATCTTGAAGGTGATATGTGGCTTTTTTTTTGGAAATGGCAAATATATATCTCTATCTCTACTATATTATACAGAGTTTACTCCTTCCATAATTAGCAAGGCTGAAAATTCAGCCAACACACTTGCTAATTATGGAAATTATCACTTTAATAAAAAAATATGAGGAGGTAAGTTTCGAACTTGCGACCTTGAGGTAATATGCATGCGGACAAACCAGCTGCACCACTCTACCAATGCATTTATTTACCAAAACAGATGACTATTTAACAAAACGCTTTGGTGATATGGGCTTCGGCCCAACACAAAAGCATTTCAGTGCCCATCAACGAAGTCGGATATGTTAAGTGACCCATGCGATTTCCAGTCAAACCACCGTCAATTCCACCATTGAACGAAATGGGACTCCTCGATTCCATCGATTCTCTCATCTCTACCCCCATCGATTGCTTCATCCGTCTCCCATGCCTTCTCGATTCTGCAACTCCTCGATTATTTAATCGTGCATCCTTCTGCAAACGCCTCCTCGATTCCTTCAATTTGAATAAATCTTCACCCTATAAATACGATTTAAAACACAGAGCTAATTCGAAATCTCAAGCAACGATAACGATTTTGAGGTATGTATAATTGTTCCATATTTGGTTACTGATTGAACTCCAAAAGGGTTTGTAAATTGAGTATCGTTATCGTGGAGGGTTACTATTTCATATCATTATCGATGAGGGTTTCTAATCTGCGTACACCTTTTGTTTGGGCGTTTTGTTTTGAACTTGTAATAACTTTGAAATTGTTCATTATCTTAACAGGTAATTGGCTTCGTTCAAAATTTACTCCTACCATCATGTTTTGCTAATTTCTCTTCTCGTGGATAACTCTAAGCGATAACTTTTAAGCTCCACTACCATCACCATCACCATCACCATCACCTTCAGATATCGGTGCTGTGAAAAAAATGTTAGTAGCCATTGATGAATCTTCATATAGAGAAAGAAATTGTTTTTTGAATGAGTGAAGAAAGGGTTGGAGATAAAGTTACCTTTGACCTTTACTAAAGCATTAACTGCAAATTTTGTGTGACTCAGTTGAAATCCATGAACACATGTTTTTCATATTCCTATCTTTTTCAGATCCTTACACTTGAATTAACATATATTCTATAATCTATATATTATAAATGATGGTGTTGGTTCTTTCTCTGTTTGTTGGTTGTGTAACACTCTTATGAATGAAATGAATAATCTATGTGTTGGTTGTGTATATGAACAAGACTCTTGTAAATGAATATATTAAGTTTTTTTGCTCAATCAAGACTCTTGTACGTGAATAACCTTAGTGCTCATGCATATTGTTAAGATACTGGGATGTATGCTGGTATCTGTTTGGGTGTTTTATATAAAATGTTGTTTTTTTTGTTAGAAAAATGGGTGGGTCGGGTTTCGGTAATGGGACTGTTTTCGGCGTTTAAACGTAAATTCACCATACCCTTTTGCCTTTTTTTATCAGTGCTGATGGGATGCTTTTTGAAGCACTCGAACTTTGTTCACTTTGTACCAGAAAATGTGTATATGATGCTTTTGAAGCACTTGAAATTTTTCTCTTTGTACCAGAAAATGTGTGTAGGATTTCTAAGCGATTGGATCAAATGTGCATTATCAAATACTCAAATTCTGAGCCCACTCATCTTGCCACCCCTAAATTTAAATCTTTGAGTAGAATGTTTTAATGGTTGTGCATGTTAAAAATAGACATCGGTCAACTTTTAACCCATTTGACATGTTATTCTTATATCTTACTTTTTTTATTGACCTGTTTAAGATGAGAAACAATGACACGCAACCTGATTTTTGAAAAAATTGGTGGGCACAAAATGTAATTGTTATTGTTTTTAATTATGTTCTAAGCGGTTCAAGACACAAAAGTCGAAAAAACCCCGTTCTGAACGATCGGTTTCTACAAAAATCGTTATCAAAATAAGTACTCCCTCCGTACCTAAATAAAGTTCTCATTTCTCTTGGGCACAACTTTTTAAGAGATAGTTAGTGGTGGGGTATTTGATATTACTTTTGATTAAAATATAAGATTTGATTGGAGAGAGAAAGTGTTTTAGGAGATAGTTAAAGGTGAAGACGTGAAGTATTGATAATAATATTATTATATTAAGTGGGACCCTTAAGTTTGAGAAATGAGAACTTTATTTAGGGACAAAACTTGAATGAGAAATAGAAATTTTATTTAGGGACGGAGGGTGTACAAATCTTGATACTTTTGACCCATTTGATCTAATCTTATTGTTTTGATCTTATCAAGCGCCCAACATATTATACGTTTTTTTAAAATGTTTTCCTCTTTTTTCCCTAACCGAAATTTTGATAAAATTGTAGATCTACACTGATGGTATAAGTGGACGTAAGTTCTTATCAAAGCCACAAGTTTTTAGCCATCTTGCAAAAATAAAAGGTAGTGCAGTCGTATAGAGAGAAGTATCAAATTTGTTAACATGTGCCTCATTTTCAAGGTTGAGAAATACGCTATGAAAGCTGATAAGTCCCAGAAATCTGAAGCCACTGAAATCAAAGGAAATATAACCGAAAAGAAAATTGAATCTGCCCGATTGTGAAGATATAAGGAGATGTGGCAAAATGTTTAATGAATCGGACCGAAAAGCTTATTTCCCAAATTTGCTCAGCGCAGAATATAGTTACACAGGGTACCCGCCGCATTGCGCGGGTACCTGCTAGTATATAAAAAAAGCCGAGCTTAGCAAGAAACTAAGACGGAGAAAAATTTACATGAAAGAAAAAAGTGGGAAAATTCCCCAATCAACCGAATTATAACATATTTTACTCCTATATTTTAACCATGTACATGAAGGTGATATGTTGCTACTGCCCTGTTTTGTCAGGGTTCCAATCAACCAATGGTATGCGAGATGAGAGTTAACTAAATTGAATGCATTCACGTTTTAGTAGATGGTGTTATTAACAATTTAACATGATTAATACTGTAATACTACATCCTCGTTTCAAAATATGGTGTATATTTTAAAATTTTACCTTAATTAGTAAAAAAGAGTATGATTCACATCCACTAATTTTCTCATTTAATAAAATGAAATCACTCATTTATCCTTACTTTTACTTTTAAACATCATTAAACTCAATTTAATCCAAATATGTGGGACTCATCTTCCACTAACTATCCAATTTAATATAATTATTATCATATTTTGCCTTAAAAAACATGCAACCTCAAGTGTATCACGAAGGAAGTACTACTTTAATTTTTAAACTTTCAAATAATTTTTTATCTAATTTTTTTGACGATTTTTTGTAATACTTTTATGTTAAACTTTTGTTTACTTATTGTTTTAACCCGCTAATATATCTTGACAACCGTCTTACACTTTTTTATGAACTGCAGCTTATTAAACAAAACCCCCAATACAATTCCAAACAAACATAAGGAAGAAATTATACAAATTTATTCATGCAGAAAGACGAAGAATCTGTAGAAACTCGATAGACTAACAAACCTAGTAACAACAGAAAACAGACAAATCTAGTCAAATCATGTAAGGTTTCCGGCTCCGAATACGACTCCTGGTTGCGAAATTGAGGCGAAAGGCCCGATGTAGAATCAATCAATCAAAAAAACTATTATTAATCGAATGAGGATTCTTCAACAAATCATTTGTAAGGCATATAGATATGTCTGCATAGAAGATGAAATCAATTGAAATGTTTGCTATAAATAAAAATGAAATTAAAAAGAGAGAAATGTTGTGTGACAAGGGTTTGAGGAGGGAGAGGGGGTGATGAAGAAGGAAGGCCTTGTGAATGGCCACGCAACAAATCATAAAAAGGTTCTTATCACTTCTTCTCTCTCTTACTTATAAAAGCAAACCTTACAAATAATGTGATATTACTTTTTCATATACTTAATTTTATGGGTTTTGATAATGACATTCCTAAGGGCTGTTTTAAGATATGTATTAAATACTAGTATTTTAATTTTCAACCGACTCTTGAATTTCAGGAACTACTCCATTATACAATATTTTATACACTTAGTAATAGTCTTAAGGGCTGTCATTATCAAAACCCTAATTTTATTCATTATCTTTTAATTTAAAAAAAACGTATTTGATTTTCACTAAATATTTGTATTTTCTTCTTTAATCTATAATTGACATTTATAATTTATTAATTTTCATTCTTAATCTCTTCGTATAATTTATACACTTGTATTAGTCAAATAAGAATAAATATATATTTTTATGTCCTTTTAGACCTGCAAAAATTCACGGTGAGAAAACTACATCGTTTAGTTAAATTAATAAATTACAAGTTAGAATGAGAAATGGTATTGATTTCTACAATTAATGCCTACTCATATGATCAAAATGTGTAACCCACTAACTTTTTTTGCTCGTATCATTTTTTATTTTGATACTTATCTTAATCATATAAGTAGACACGTAAGTAGAGTCAATAATAAGCAAAAAAACCATATCTCTTTTAAAATTACATGTTAGAAAATATTGTCATATTATAAATTTAGGGTTTTGATAATGACAGCTCTAAAGACTGTCAATAAGAAAAGAATATTCTGTTTTAAACAACCCTTAATAATTAGATTATAAACTATTAATCCATACTTATCATCATTAGTCAAAGTTTCTACTATTTTTATAAAAATATTCATTACTTATGCAACTAATTTAATTAAAAGCTCTTCCTAAAAATATTCCCTTATTATTATTATTATTATCAAAACTTATAAATCTAATCATTAATTGGACTAAAATAGGACATAAATTTGAAGTTAATGTAATGAAAATTCGTTGTCTTTTTTTTTCTTTCGTTTAGAAAATCGGGGTTTTTTAATAGCTTTAAAATTGATTATTCCAAGCGTACATCAAACGGTTTAAGAAAATAGCCACCGTAAAAGGAGTATTTGCTCGTGCCGGAGACAAACAGCGGAGGGCGGCGATTGCCATTTTTTGGATCAACGAAACAACTCTGACCGATTCTCTCTCGCTTTCTCTCAATTACTCCAATCAGAGTGACTAAAACCTAATAATCAGGTAAGTTTGTCCCTATTCTCTGACCTAATTATTGGTATTATGACTATTATCAACTGTGATTCGTTGCTTTTACCTTAATTAAGTGAACATGAGCTTTGAAAAGTTTGCGATTGAGGCTTCTTAGATGATTCGCTCACCGAATCATTCAAATTAAGATTGATAATTTCAGCTTATTTATCTGGTATACAAATTAACTTGTAAATTAATGGCTGACTGATCTGCTGAAGATAAGTTAGGTTTATAATAGTTGATACTGTACTGTATACTTTGATTCTACTGTTGTATATGTATCATCTATGTCACAATACGAATCACGATCAGATCTACCTTTCTAATCATTACCATTCTCTTCTTTATAGTTAATTTTGAACTTAAAAACTCGAATTCATGAGGATAGAATTGGTTGACGTACAAGAATAAGGATCTCAATTGTTGCCTTATAGTTGCTGAATTTGGTGTTTAATTGAAAAAGAAAACAAACTATTTGAGGTGTTTAATTACTGTGAGTTAACAAACACAATAGCAAGTAGAACTGTAGAAGACATGCTGTCAGTTCTCAAAAATCATTTGCTGACATGGAATTTTTGTTAATATTCGCATACATGTTAAGAATCCTTAAGTGATGCTTCTGTTTGTTTTCTAAACTTTTGGTACTTTTTGTATGTTTTTGAAATGAAGTAAAGGCTGCTGACATGGCATCTAGGCGGAACATTAATTACAGTCGTCTTGCTGATGAAGACAATGATTATATAACAGGGAGTACAGGAACATATGACCCGCGGTTCGATTACTCACCAGCAAGTTTGGATGAAATCCCATGGAAATCCATTGCACTTGCTCTGTTTCTACTCACTCTCGGTTGTGGGCTTCTTCTTCTCTCGTTTTTCATCTTCACGGGTCACATGGGTGGAGATAAATCACAGGCATTCGGGCTTTTAGGACTTGGGGCTCTCACATTCCTCCCAGGTACATTAATAATATTTTAATTTATTGTTTTCTTTTTCTACTCTTTGGTGTTAACAATTTGTTACTTTCTGACAATGATGATGATCTTTAGGGTTTTACGAGACTCGGATTGCGTATTATTCATGGAGGGGTGCACAAGGGTATCGATTTGCATCGATCCCTGGCTATTAAATAATTAATTAAGGATGTAACATATAATATACTTTTGTCACCATCTTATTATCATGTAGATTGTTTTCATCAAATTTGAGTTTTGGATATTATGTTTGTCTAAGGATTTAGAAACAGCTACTGTATTTTCAGTTTCTTTCTGTTTGTGTTGAGAATTATAGGAATGCTTTTGTGTATACTTTTCTGCTAACTTACACGAAAACCCTAACACGAATTCAGTAGTTTACGCCAAATTATGGATTTTGTCCTTAACTTTTCAAAACACCAAAAAACCACTCATAATTTATATAGGACCCTAAAATAGAGGTGTATTCTAGGAAGTCCAAGGGTTTTGCATAGTCTCAAGGAATAAATCCTAGCCATTGGATCAAGATGGTCAAGATCAAATCCCCCACCTAACAGCTACCTACAGCCGCCGCCGGCGGCCACCTCCGGCCGCGGTCCGCCGCGACCACCGCTGATCGCCGCCGTCCGCCGCCATCCGCAGCCGGCGGCCGGTGGCGGTGGTGGTGGCTGACAGTGAAGGTGCTGGTGGTAATGGGGTGGTGGTGGTATTGATGTATTGAAACACATGTGCTTCACTAAAACACAACATATTACTTCGAAGCACGTGTGCTTTAGATCACGAAACACATGTGTTTCAAGTCACTAAAACATGAGTTCCTAAACACACAGGGGAGCATACGAAGCACATGTGCTTGACGTTATGAAACACATGTCCTTCACTAACAAGAAAAAAAAAATCAAAACAAGTGACGAACATATCATTATGAAGCACATGTGCTTGACGTTATGAAACACATGTGCTTCACTAACAAGAAAAAAAATCAAAACAACTGATGAACATATCATTATTAAGCACATGTGCTTCATAAAGCCAAGCACATGTGTTTTTGTTCCTGAACACATGTAACTTACAAGCAAGTCATTTGTGTTTGAATCACGAAGCACATGTGCTTGACGTTATGAAACACATGTGTTTCACTAACAAGAAAAAAATCAAAATAAGTGACGAACATATCATTATGAAGCACATGTGCTTCATAAAGCTAAGCACATGTGTTTTTGTTCCTGAACACATGTAACTTACAAGCAAGTCATTTGTGTTTGAATCACGAAACACATGTGCTTGACGTTATGAAACACATGTGTTTCATTACTTGAAACACATGTGCTTGGCTGTACATATACACTCATTTATTTTCAAAACACATGTGTTTGAAACACACGTGCTTCCAGTCACGAACACCACCACCGGTCACCACTGGCGGCGGCCACCTCCGGCGGCCATCCACCGCCGCCGACCGCCGCCGTCCGCCGCCGCCAGCCGCCGGAGGTGGGTGGGGTATTGATGTATTGAAGCACATGTGCTTGTATGGTTTGAATCTTGATCTTGACATTTAACTTTTTCTTGATCCAATGGCTATTAATTGTCCCTTGGGACTAACTAAAATTCTTGGACTACCTTGAACATTAAAATATACTACATTAGAAAAATTCTTTTAGAATTATCAAGCATTAAACAATACACAATCATTACAGCTTTTCGGGGCTAAATTCATCGATTCATCCCAATTCTTACAAATCTATAAGATCAATGGTGAATCATTATATCCTATCAGAAACAGAGGATTAACAAGTCCCAAACAGCTGCAACCGCAATCACCATAGATATAAGAAACTGACACCCTATAGCAACTGTAAATCTTGAGGAGTGATTTTTAACAGGTGAGGCACGTGGGGGTGGTGGTAGATTGATGACATGCACGTGCAATTTCATACCTCCATAACAAAAGCCTTTGCTGCTAATGAAATAGTAATCACGAGTAACATTGAGTGGGACCACATCTCGACCAGCACCAGTTGTGTAATTGTGAAGCGGGTGCTCAGCAATGCATGTTTCGTAATTAGTTTTGTTGACTTCCAGTACATCGTTCTGGTTCCTGTCATACACAAAAACTGCAACAGGATACACTATTAATCAATGGATGCTGGATATAATTGATGCAATTAATTACAAGTTATGCAGTCCATCGAGAATTTCTGTTATGCATCGCGAATGCTTTGTATCACGAAATCAGAGAGGAATTGTGGAATCTAGAATGTTCTTACCTTATCAACTACCTTTAACTAACTAATTAAATTCATTGCGATGAATCATTGAACCTTATGATTACTTATAAGATTCTTCGTTAATTCACTGATATAATCATTGTCATAAACATTACAGGCTTGTTGATTCCAAATCATATACAATTAGGGCAAAACAACAACACAATATGTGCTTTCATAGCCAGCTAGCTAATTATTAGTGCAATCAAAATGTGGCAGAACATGTTAATTACTGTTATATGTATCGCGATTAGAGAAGATGTGTGTGTTTGAGGTGTGCCTTACAGAGCCAATCGCCGAGGTAGAAAGTTTGGTTTCCGGCCCAGAGTGTGTAGTTGACGTTGGAAGTCCAGCCCATGTTTCCTCCGACGATGTACCGTTTGGCGGAAATTTCCGGCAACATCACCATAGCAGCGGCACAAATCAAAATTCCGATCGCCGGAGTCAATCTACTGCTGCCCATTCCGTTTACCTGAGTGAAACTATTGACACTGACTGACAAAGCTTCCAGGTTCTTCCAGGCTTCTGGAGTTCTGGTTTCTATTTATAGCACGAAAAAGACATTTTTGGGTCAACAAGGATCTTTCTACCCCTAGGCATACATTAAGCATCATTTAATACTCCATAATTTCCTTTTATATTTACTATTTCATATTAATTACTTGCTAAACATCTTGTAGTACCTATTGTACCCTTGCTATAATTATAAATAAGGAGTTTTTATAAATTAAATGCAGGGGCATAATTGGCTTTTAATGTTTGATATTATGTGCCCCTAGGACATAAGTTAGAAAAAGCCTATTAAAAATAGTTGTATAATACCGTTGAAAAACTATTGATCACACGTTTAAAGCCATGTTATCATACCACTTCATTGTATTTTAAGGGGATTAATCTATAAGGAGTGATGTTCGGTACCAAAGTTTCTAAAATATTAAATATTAGAATAAATTACAGTCTTTGTCCTTGTGGTTTGTCCGATTCTGCGTTTATGCCCCTGTACTTTTTTTTTTCTGTTTTCTTGTCCCTGAGGTATGCAAAATTCCGTTTTTTGTCCTTCCGTCCACATTCCGTCTCTTTTTAGCCGTTAAGCCCCTCACATGCTGAAAACATGAGGGCATTTTGGTCTTTTTTCATTTTCTATTTTTTTTCACTTTTTTTTTCTCTCTCTTTTTCTTCTTCTTCTTCTTCCTCCTTTGATACCAATCTTCTTCATCATGCTGAGTAATGGAAGCTCAAGAGGCTTGCGTCAATCTTCTTCATCGTGAAATAAAATTTGTACACAACCATTAAATCTTACCATTTCTTCCGTCCCTCCTTTACATTTTGCTAATAAACCCAGGACTACAACTGCTCTTTCCAGCCCGGAACTCAACGAGTTCATCAAAATCTCCACCGCCCCACACTCCATCGACCGCCGCCGGTTATCCGGAAAAGAACAGAGTGCGTATAACGCGGTGGCGGCTTCTTTCCGTTCACGCCCACCACCGTCACTTAAAAGTGTCAGTAAACCTCTAATCGCAAAAGGGTATGCTCCAATTGTAGCTTTATTAACTTCCACCACCGCGAGACTCGTCAACACCGTCGCCGCCGTCGCGCGGCAGTCGGCAGACTCGCCGCCGCATAAAGCAGAAACGATACTGCAAATTGCACCTTCCGCCACCAAACCCACTTTATTATCATCGTCCAAACTCAAATTCAACAGCAATTTCAAAGCTTTTTCTTGTAAATTAATAAAATCTTTCCTCGAAACACAACCCAACACAGCTGCCACAGCTCCAGATTCCGTCAACCGTTTCCGAACCTCGAAATCACGTTCAGAAAGATGACAAAGTTGATCAACTGAATCGAGTTTAACCTCCGGTGAAGACGATTTGCAGGTCAAATTGGAAATTAGGGTTTCTGGGTCTGGTCAATTTTGGTTGGGTTTGGATAAGTTAAGAGCGGTGTAAGTGGAGATAAGACTGCGAAGGGCGTGATTAGGGATTAAAGAAGGTGAGTCGGACAGGGGTAATTTGGTTTAATGAAGATGATGGTGATGAAGATTGGATGAAGAATAGGTATCAGAGGAGGAGGAGGAGGATGAGGAGGAGGAGGAGGAGGAGGAGGAAGAAGAGAGATAGAAAAATAAAAGTGAAAAAAAAAGAAAATGGAAAAAGACCAAAATGCCCTCACGTTTTCAGCACGTGAGGGGCTTAACGGATAAAAAGAGACGGAAGGTGGACGGAAGGACAAAAAAACAGAATTTTGCATACCTCAAGGACAAAAAAACAGAAAAAAAAGTACAGGGACAAAAACGCAGAATCGGGCAAACCACAGGGACAAAAACTGTAATTTACTCTAAATATTAAAATAATTTTAAATACCAAATAAATATGTTATTGATTTCTACTAAATCTTTATATTTATTTTACTATTTATTTGATCATCACAAGTGTTCGAGTCGAAAGATAAGATTAGAAAAAAATATATTATTGGATTACATATATTGATCATTTTGTTAGTATAAGTTTGAAGTATGAAGCTTGATAAGAAATAATATAATTTTTCATCATCTAATTATTAATTTGTTATCATTTACTAGATTACTGTAAAATGATAAATTAATAGTAATAATTTTAAGAATTTTGCTAAAAGCTAAAATAATTATCATTAAGAGCATAATGTATTTCACATGGTTGATGTCATGTACTATACCAAACTATTTGGAACACAATACAGTTACACTCTACCACATCAAATCTAGGCTTAAATAAAAAATTTGCTCACAAAACCACAACCGCCTTTTTATTTCAAGAGAAATACATTTATGACTTGTACATTTAATTTAACAAACCCTTCACCAAATGATTAAATTTGAGATACTATTCTTTTTTTTAACTGAAAATTTAATTTACTCTTAATTACCACCTATGTTCATGACGGGACTTGAACTCCTGACCACAAAGTTGAGAGGCAAACACCATACCGCTAGGCCAAACGCCCTTTGATACTATTCTATTGAAGATATCATAATTATCTTACACTATTTAAAGTACAAAATGTTGCATTAAACATAAAGTACTGTTTTTAAGTACTACAAAATACTCATCAATTATTCATGTGATAGGAGATGGAAGAACAACATCTGTATGGCATGATACATGGGATAGTGTTGGTCCTCTTAACATGCTTATCTCAAAATGAAGATTGTATAATGCCAATTTAAGAGGTGATCTTACTGTACATAATATGATCAATAATGGGCAATGGGGATGGCCAAATGAATGGTATCAATTGTACCCTTGGTTGATGAATTTGACAGTTCCTAATCTGATTGAGGGTAAAAAAGATCTAATTCGGTGGAAACAAAGTGATGACACATTAACTGAATTCTCTGTGAGAAATGTTTGGCAGGCATTGAGTACTAATGATAATATAGTTAGTTGGAGTAATTTTGTGTGGTTTCCACAGGGGAACCCGAGACATGCCTTCATTATGTGGATGGCAGTGCAGAATCGATTGCAAACTCAGGATAGAATGATGGCTTGGTGCTCGGGGAATAATTTGATTTGCCCTCTGCGTAAAAAGATGAGTGATTCACATAATCATTTATTTTTTGGATGTGATTATTCAGCAATTGTATGGGACAGAATGAAAGGGATGATGTATGTGCAGCATATCCCTAATACATGGAACAATATTATTGATGAGATGAAAGTTTGGGTATGTAATAATACAATCTATAGTGTGGTAAAAAGAATGGTGCTGGCAGCTACAGTTTACCACATTTGGAAAGAAAGAAAGAAATAAGAGATTGTTTGGCAATTGCAGCATGGATGCCAAAAGTCTGATCTCCACTATTATTGAAGGTGTGCGGTTACAACTGTTGTGTGTAAAGGTGAAGAATTCTAAGCAGGTGTTAAGAGTGGCAAGAGATTGGAATGTAAAGATGCAAATTAAGTTTGTATAGGCTGCTGTCTAGTTTGTATTTAGATAGGTGTGGTTGTATTTTTGGTGATTTCTGATCTGTATGTTTGGAACTCAGTTTATTTGATAAATATATTCATGGTTAGCTAGTTAGAGGGTGATGACAATACCGTAGGCCCGTAGCTCTTTACTAGTTTGACCTTTTTTTAAGAAAATAATAATAATAATAAATACTCATCAATTTCTATGGTCCATATGTATACAAATAAATGTGTGAACAATCAGGTCTATTGATTAATTAAAATCTTATATATGAATAAAATGTGACATGTATTACTACTAGTTTCAAACCCGTGTATCACAAATAGTATAACTTTTTTTCATTATTATTATATTATTGAATTATTAATCTTAACTAAATAGTTATATCGTTCGTGCGTGAATTGATTATCGATTTTTTTTTATCAAATTTTATGACACATGACATAACTTGTTTAATCATGTAATTAATAATGTATAAATAGATAACATGGTTACAAAGTAAGTTAATTCACATTTTCACACAGACATCTTAAATGTTAATTATATTTATATTAAAATTGTTTTAGTCACAAAGGAAATGCAATTTTGAATTTCAACAAAGCTAAAATTAAGGAATTTATTAATTGATTCATTCCATCACTTAGAAATATTGGGAAGGAGCATTGTGTAAAAGGCTTTAATGCGTTAAAGTCTCCCACCATGAGAGAAGAAGACGGATGGTCAGAGGTTCGCAGGAGGAGGAGCAGACCAACAAGAGATGCGGCAAAGCAGACAAGAGATAGCATGATAACTTCTTTCTTCATCACCAACTTTCCGGAGGATTGGGGTCACACACAGCTAAGGAAATCGTTTGCGGAATATGGAAAACTAGTTGATGTTTTCGTCTCCAGAAGAAAGAACAAAGCTGGAAACATTTTTGGTTTCCTACGCTTTGAAGGGGTTGGAAATCCGGCCTCCTTAAATTCAAATACTTAAGGGCTCATATCAACATTGCTAAATATTCCAGGGACTCATTTAGGGAGGCGACGGCTCCCCCTGTCAACATGAAGCTTAAAATCCGACGTTCTTTTGCCGATTCCTTAAGGGGAAATGCTGAAATCGTTGGAGCTCCCCCGAATGATATCAACCCCATTACTTTGGTATCGTCCGATGAGTCTTTAAGACTGATGGATCGCTCTCTTATTGGTAAGGTTCAGTCTTTTGGCAAACTATGGAATATATCCTCTTTCATCGAAGTGGAAGGTTGTGACGACATCACAATAAAGTATTTGGGAGGAAGCCACAGAATTTCTGCCTAACCGTGATTGCTGGGGTAACTGGTTTGACTCTCTCATCCGCTGGACCCCTCAGTTCATCATACCTGATAGGATCGCTGCCATTATCATCACGGGTATCCCTCCCCATGCCTGGTCCTCTAACACCTTTGAGTCCATCGCAAAGATATGGGGGAAGGTTGTGATACCAGAGGAATGCATTGAAGATAATTTTAATATGGCCATTGGTGTGCTGACTTCTCAGAGGGAGAGGATCGAATCAAGATTCACCGTTTCCATTGACAACATTAACCATCATGTTTATGTTTATGAAGATTATGGGGAGTCAGCCAAACTCTGCCCACCTCTAAGTCAGCCCAATTCATCAGATGATGATGACAATGATTCTCTTGAATCTGATTCGATAACCTCTATGTTTTCGGATGATGATGATTTTCGAGACCTGGAGTTGAAAATGGATGATGCCTTCTCGGCGGCAGATTTTCCGGCCAACAAAAATGACGAGTCAAAAACGAATAGTCACGATCTGGAACGGTTCCGATCCCCTGGTGTCTCGAACTCTGAAGCGCCACCTAAAAATAATTATGGTGATGATTACGATAAAGATATTAATTCTCATGTTCCCCCATGCAATTTGGGCTCGATTCCCACTATGGAAGATAACTGTGTTGATTCTTCTGGGCCTCTCCCTTTGGGCCAACAAGGTGATGATGGCTATTGTGAGAATTTGGGCCCCCATGTCTCTCCCACTAATGGGCCTTCTATTAGTGCTAAAACTAGGAACACCTCTCGCAGGCCCCCAATTCCCCTTAAACCTTTTACTGCTTTTTCTCACATGGCGAGAATGAAATCCCTAAAATCAAACTTCAAGCTCTCAAATCGGGAACCTACCTTCCCTATCACAGCTTCTTTCGATCTTAACAGGCATCCTCAACCACTTGAAAGCGATGCCAATAAGCTTTCTGGTTCGACTTCTGTTTCTCAAGAAATCGCTGATACTATGGAGGTTGGTTCTATGGTTGGGTTCAATATGGTCGGGTGCGAAATGGATATTAGGAACGTCATTTCAAACAAAGGTGTCTGTAACGTTTCTCAATGATTGTGCTTTCCTTAAATATCAGGGGTATAGCTTCCGAATCGAAGCTGAGTTGGATCAGAGATCTCCGGATTGTGAACAAATTTCAATTCTTAGGCCTGCAAGAGACGCATTTGCCGAACGATGCTGATTTAAGATTGATTCGTTCCTTCTGGGGAAACGGCAATTTGGATTTTGCGTTTCTTAATTCTCGGGGTAAGTCAGGAGGTATCCTCTCTGTCTGGGATACTAATTTCTTCTCCAAAACTGATGTTATTTTGAATGATGGTTTTGTGGGTGTGTGGGGCGAATGGGCGGGCAACATTAAGTGTGGTTTTTTAAACGTTTATGCCCCCCAGTCCCCTGCTCTTAAGAAAAGGCTCTGGGGCAACATTTGTGATGTTCTCCACTCTCATCAGGATGTTTTATGGATTGGTATGGGAGATTTTAACGAAGTCAGATTCCCAGATGAAAGGAAAGGTTCTATTTTCTCCCCAGCTGGTGCTATGGCTTTCAATGACTTTATCCGATCTTCTGATTTGATTGAAGTTAAATCTGGTGGAAGGCGATTTACTAGAATGAGCCCGGACGGGGCAAAGCACAGCAAACTTGACAGATTCTTTGTCTCCAACAGTTTCCTTGATAAATGGCCTAACCCTAATGCTATGATCCTCCCCAGGCTGCATTCTGATCACTGTCCTCTTATTTTCAGATCAGACGCGATTGATTTCGGGCCAACATACTTTAAAATTTTCAATTCCTGGCTTTCCGACCCATCGCTTGATGGTGTTGTTCGTGATTCTTGGGATGCTTCCCTGCCCAGCCTCTTATCACCAATGCAAAAATTCATGTTCAAGCTTAAACAAACAAAATGCAATATCAAAGCTTGGAAGAAAAACCGTATTTCTAACAGAAAATCCCAGATCAGCGACCTTTGCAAGTTGGTCAATTCCATTGATCTCAAGGCTGAAAATTCAGCTCTTTCTTCCCCAGATAAGGTGACCAGAAGAAACTCTCTCCTTAAAATTAAGGAAATGGAACATGCGGAAAATCTTGATCTGAGACAAAAAGCTAGATCCAAATGGGCGGTAGAAGGCGACGAGAATTCTGCCTTCTTCCATGGTATTATTAATCAAAACAGACGTGCAAACTTTATTCATGGTTTAAACGTTAATGGAACATGGGTGGCGGATCCAAAAGGCATCTTTGATTATGTTCACAAATTTTTTACAAGGAAATTCAAATCAAACAATCATATCAGGCCTAAGTTTTCTTGCTCCAATTTCAAGCAGCTTTCCACTTCTCAAGCCCGCTTCCTTGAGCTTAGCATTGGGCCCGATGAGATCAGGGCTGCTGTTTGGGACTGTGGGGAAAATAAAGCCCCCGGGCTCGACGGGTTTTCTATTGAGTTCATTAAAAAAATTTGGGATTATTTAGCCCCTGATCTTCTGTTTGCAGTTAACCATTTTGAATCAACGGGATCTTTTGATCAAGGTTGCAACGCCTCTTTCATAAGCCTTATTCCTAAAAAAAGTGACTCCATTTCTCTTCAGGACTTTCGGCCCATTAGTCTAATCAACACATTATACAAAATTATCTCGAAGGTTCTCGCTAGAAGACTTAGCCTTGTCATCGATTCAGTGATTGGTCCCGAACAAAGTGCTTTCATCAAGAACAGAAGCATTCTTGATGGACCCTTAATAATTAATGAAATTATTTCTTGGGCCAGGAAGATTAAACGCAAATCTTTACTCTTCAAAATCGATTTCGAGAAAGCCTTCGATTCTATTTATTGGGATTTCATCGATGATGTTCTATCTCAAATGAATTTCGGTGAAAAATGGAGGCGATGGATCAGAGGTTGTTTAAACTCTGCCTCTGTCTCGGTTCTTGTGAATGGATCGCCGTCCTCAGAATTTGGCATGGAAAAAGGCGTCCGCCAGGGTGATCCTTTGGCGCCTTTCCTGTTTATCCTTGCAGCCGAGGCCCTCAATGTTGTTATGTCCGAAGCAACTACTAAAGGAATTTACACCGGAATTCAACTGCCGAATGCGGGCCCCATGATTACTCATTTGCAATTTGCTGATGACATCTTATTTATAGGGGATTGGTCTTTTTCTAACGCTTCTAACCTGATTCGTCTTCTCAGGTGTTTTCAGATTTCCTCGGGGCTCAAGATCAACCTCAGTAAAAGCTGTATATTGGGTCTTGCTGTCAGCGATGAGGAAGTCGCAAATCTGGCTGCAAATTTCCGGTGCAAAGTCGGTGAATTTCCTCTTTCTTACTTGGGTTTACCGATAGGAGTCTCGATGAATAAAACTGCTCATTGGGCGCCTATCATAAATAAATTCATCGGGAAACTTTCGTCTTGGAAATCCAAGACTTTATCGTTTGGCGGCAGATTGCTTTTAGTCGAAACAGTTCTTGGCAGCCTTGGCAGTTATTTTTTCTCGCTTTTTAAAGCCCCGCTTAAGATAATCAAAAAGCTTGAAAGCATCCGGATGAGTTTTTTCTGGGGTTCGGTTGGTGGCAGCAAAAAATTCCATGGATTAAATGGGATACGGCTCTCTGCGCTAAAACGAAAGGGGGGTTGGGGATTGGCAGCCTTAGAAGCCAAAACCTTGCTCTTCTTGCTCGATGGTGGTGGCGGTTTCACACTGATTCTGGTTCTCTTTGGAAGCAAGTCATTGTTTCCCTTCACGGTAGTGACGGAGGTTTAAATAATTTCAGCAAGTGCGGTAATTTCCCCGGAGCCTGGAGAAACATTCTGAAAATTCAAAGGGATTTTGGTAAATTAAATGTGCCCCTTAATCTCCGGTTCAGAGAGCCCAATCGCAGCAATGGCGGACAGGGTAATTGGGGGTGGGCTCTTGACGCTAACGGTTTTTCGGTAGCCTCCCTCAAAGCTGCGTTCGATGACTGTTTTCTTGAGGCCTCCGGTTCCCGCCCCCTTCGGTGGATCAATTGGGTCCCTTCCAAAGTCAATATCTTGGCGTGGCGAATCATTCACAACAGGTTGCCTACTAAACCCAATCTTCTCAAGAGAAATATTACTTGTCTTTCCCATCTCTGCCCTCTTTGTGAATCCCGGGAGGAAGATTTGGATCATTTGTTCCTTAAATGCTCCACTTCGAGGCAGATGCTTCATGAGTTGAGTTCGTGGTGGAATGTTGACCTTCTGCGCTTTAACACTGTCTCTGAAGTGCTTGATTGGGTGGAAACGGTTAACATGGGAGAGACAACAAAGAAAGCCTTTATCAGTGTTTTGTATATCTTTTTCTGGGTTGTTTGGAGATACCGTAATGGCAAGGCCTTTCAGTCTTCGGTGAGGTTCCTGGATTTTTGCAAAGGTGGTTATCTTCAGGCGATTTCATATTTCTGGATAAAAAATAGGGCAGGTTCATGTAACTTAGCTAATATGTGGTCTGCTTGGGTGTCATCCCCTATGTCTTGTTTCTAATTTGTTCTTGTACTTTTGTCTAGCTCCTTGCTAGTCTTTTAATTTAATGCTTGCCGTTCAAAAAAAGCATTGTGTAAAAGACTAGAAAGTAAAATACTCAAAAAAAGTTGCAACTCTAATTGCAAAATAAGAGATATTGATGGGAATAAGCAAAATGATAGTCTCATATTGGTTGAAATCATTGAAATTGACTAATTAATGATATCATGAATCTAGTTTTTTAGTAGGTAGTAAGTTTAGATAATCGAAAATAAAATTAGTTATTTTGTAATTAATAAATTTAAACAAAATTATAAAATAAGAATAATATTCATTCTTAATGATATTAACAGATCGGTTCTCAAAGTTTGAACTAGCATCCGACATCATAACACAAACTTCCCTACATCTTACTAACAATAAAATCAAAAACTCTTAAGCATTTACAAACTTCCCATTTTGATGATTTTCTACACAATGATCGGACCACTTATCTTGTTATTATTATCCACGTGGAAACCGTCGTGTTACGGGTCAAAACGATTATAATCGTTTAAGATACCAAATATTAACTTAATCAAGTCTTCTTAACAAATACTGAACTTGAACTTCTTTAGTTAATGGCATGATCCAGTCCCCATACAGATCAGCAACTAACATCGGGTTAATTTTGTAAATGGGCTCTAGTGCAATTTCAGTGGGCCCCATATCAACCACTTGCCCGTAAGTTTTCGCTTTTGTTTCAACCCGTCTCTGGATTGACTCCTCTACAGCAGGATATGTTACTAAATCCATCAGTTTTCCGCTATCCTGCACGTATTCAAAAAAATATATATATATATAGGAAATCAATAGATTAATATGCACCCAAACTTTAAAGCATATAAAAAAATCGTTACTTGTGCTCTAATTGCAGCTTCATAATCATGTGGTGAAGCTTGAAACTTTGCTTCTGCTACAAATTTACCATAGTGGATTCGTTTAGAGAGAGTCTGTAACAGTAAAAGTTGCATTTTTTACGGTCATCAGTATATGGAAAAATATAAAATAAAATAAACTGGATTTGGTAATAACTTAATATGTGTTACCTGCAAGCAGATGGTGTCACAGTTTGCAGTGGATCCACAATTACCATCATTTCCTTTCTTGACTAATCTAGGTACAATTTCCTTGAAGTACAAATCCCATATTTTGGTGTTGATATTAATTGAATCAGCACTGTGATGCAACACCTATATGTATATAATCAGGTGATTAGCGACCAGCGGCGGACCTATAACGAATATTAAGGGGTAGCACAATTTTTTTCCATGTAATATATAATAAGGTTAAAATTAAAAAAGTATAAGTTCATTAAACATTACAAAATGAAAAACTAAAATAAAAACTAGATACTTCCTCCGATTCAAAATAAGTGATACACTTGGGGTTTCACAGTTTTTGAGGCAAAAGATTGTAATGATGATTAAATTAGATTAATTGGATGGTTAGTGGAGAATGGATCCCACACCTTTTAAATAAAGTAAGGTTAATGATGTTTAAAAGTAAAAAGTAAGGGTAAAGGGGTAATTTCACTTTGTTAAAGTAGATAGTTAGTGGGTGTGGGTCCCATTTTTTATGCCAAATAAGGAAATTTTTCAAAGTGTATCACTTATTTTGAATCACCCCAAAAAGGAAAGTGTATCACTTATTTTGAATCGGAGGAAGTATTACATTTTAAAGTTGTCATCTTCGTTGCCCTGTTTTCCGAATACGGGTCATTAAATTTTCATTTGTAACCTTCATAAGTGTTTCATTTTCTACATTACAAATCAATTGGTTTATATTGTTTGATATTTGTTTTTGATGATTCCAACTGAGAGACAAAAAAAGTATTGGTTTTTTGTTCAAATTGTCATAAAGTGGAAAGTAAACTTCATTTATTAAATTAAATTGACATTTGAGCTCACTAATAATCTAAATAACATTGGGGCTTTCAAGTTCGGATAATTTTTTGCTGAAATTATAACTGAAGAGTAGCCAAACACTTTTTAAGGGGTAGCACCGACATATATTTTATTTTTTTGCGAAAATATTTACACAAATTAAGTGGTAGCACGGGTCCTCCCGGGCTCCAAAGAGGTCCGCCAGTGTTAGCGACTAATTAAGTTGGTTAATTAGTTAAAACATGAATAAAGCTAATTTGTTACCTTAGGGTATTGCAAAGGGGGCAACATGAGTTCGGGTAAATCGTTGGGGAAAAAAGGATGTTCATCAGGGTTCTTGTATCTACCAGCCTGTTACAAATCCGAGTTTTATTTTATTTTTTATATTTTGTAATAGCAAATAATATATGCATTTGAGTTACCTTAGCATCAACCTTTTCGGTTTCTTGAACCATGAAGTCGACTAATGAACCTTGAAAGCCATCCATGAAGAAAGCTTTTGGGTCATATGTATCTTCATTGTAACGATATTGAGCTCTTTCCACAAGACTAAAAATAATGCTATCTTCTTGTCGGATTAAAGAACTTCTCAAGATTATAAATCTCACTTTCATCTATTCTACTTGCATTCTACAAGAATCAAACTTTGATGAAATTAGGATTAATTAAAGAATAATAAATGCAACAATTTAGCAGATAGAGATTACAAGCTTCTCTGAGACTGAGTCAACAATGCTAAAAAGAAATCCAATTAGAAAAACTAATTATGTTGCGCAAGTCATCATATTTTGCTAATTAAAAATAAGCACTGACGTAAACAAAAAGTACAATTAATCATGGATGGGATCTCGTGACAGAACTGACATAATCAAATAATTAAATTTTAACAAAGTTTTACTATTTTTTTTAAAGAGTCCTTGAATGGTACCCGAGGGAGGCAGAGGCCTGAATAGATTGGATTCTGTTCTTTGGAAACCCTGAAATGAAAGTTGATTTTTTTCCACAATTTAAGGGAACTTGGGACAGCAAATCGTGAAGATTTTGAAACATCAATGGCAGGAGACAGTTGGGAACCCCATAGCTTGGTTTCCATTTTTCAGTTAAGTTGAGCTGGTTTCAAGTGGCTTTGATGAAGAAACAAAGCATATAAAGTTGAAAATGGAAATTGGAAAATATAAAGAAATGCGAAGTGAGAGCTACCCAATCATGAAGAATATTCAAGGGGGTTGGTGAGGGTAGGTAAGGGAAAACTGAAAAGAGTAGGTTAAGAGATGTTTGTCCATTTGTCGGAGCTTCAATTATTTGTAAAAGTGGTCAAGGTTTTTTGACATGTGTAACAACACATCAAAAATAACTAGTCGGGTACCCGCGCAATACGGCGGCGGGTACCCTGTGACTATATTTAGCGGCGACCAATTGGTGGTAGTAGTAGTGACGGCGAAAGGTGGCTTGTCGTGATTGTAAGATTCAGCGATTGATAAAGAAAAATTTGTGTCAAGGAATATATAATTTAGTAGCTTAGTTGTTAGGACATTGTGTTAATAATGCAAATGTCGCAAATTCATGTCCCGGAAGTTGCAAATTCTTGATAAACACGAATCGTTTTCAAAATAGTGTGTTGGCTGAAAACTAAAATTTGCTAATTTAGGAAAATCTAAATGCATTATATATATAATAAAGATAGAATGATGTGATGTGATCTCCAATTTCCTGCCAGATTCAAGATGAAACAAAGCACCAATTTTGGATTTTGAACTTGGGTAAATTGATACAAGTATACTGTTCTTTACTTTTTAAGTATTTGTTAAACTTCATTGCTATTAACCAAAAACCCAACTCATATATATTAAGTGGTGTATTTTGCAAATCTTCCTAAAGTGGCTGCAGGTATTTATAGTACAGATATAAAAAATGGGGGGTTCAGATCATATCAAAGTGACTAACACATTGAAGGAATGGTGTTTTTGCGAATCCATTTAATTTCAGCAGATAATTCTTACCCAGTTGATTACATAAAGCGAAAATGGCACGTGGCTGGAGATGTTGGTTGCAGATGTTGGGTGTTGGTGGTGACAAATTAAACTCTTGGTTTAAGAGATTGATTAATAGTTAGATAAACAATATAGTCTAGTAATTCACTTGGTTAAAGCATTGTGTTAATATCGCAGAGATCGCATGTTCAAGTCCAGCATAAGTGTTGACTGGAATATAGTCTTACTAATTTGGGAGGGTACCAAATATTGTAAAATAAAAAGAAAAAAAAATATATGTAGTCTTTTATGAAAAAAAAAATGATATAAACATGCAAGTACTTAACTCATTAAGTAAAACAAAATGACAGGATCATTAAAGTAAATTGGTACAATGTATGAAAAATCTCATATGAAACAATTGACTAAGATTGTTCATGCAAGTAGCCACTGAAAACATCTTCAAAACGAAAACACCAAAGAAAGTCTTCATTGTGTGTCCGCTAACAAATTGTATCGGAATTGTTGGAGATTAGATCAGCAACAGACTCAAATGAACAATTACTCCCAGTTTCCCTTTGAACTGTTTCAGCTAGTGACATTGTTGTATGATTTGATAATTAACTGAATCAGATAATTAATCTTTGTGAATGATTTGATCAAAACCAGATTCTTTTTTCTGATTTCCTTTAAGCTAGAGGTTGTTCCACTTTTAAACTCTTTAGGTGTGACTTGATCATCAACTCATTCAAATCCTTTGCCCTTTATTTCATCAGTCACACCAACAACGTTTAATCAGTTATTACTGACTTAATGTCAGACGAAGAAAAAAACAGCATGTTTCTCTTCTACACCACTAAAATAACAGTAGCAGGGTACCCGCGCATTGGCGCGGGTACCCTGTGACTATATTTGGTAACGGCCAATTGGTGGGGTAGCGACGGTGGGTAATATAATTTTTTTTAATTTAAGATATTAAAAAGATAATTTTATATCAATTAAGGAGTAGCATATTGTTTAGTAGATTAATTGGTTAGGATATTGTGTTAATAACGCATGCATCACAAGTTCAACTCCTACTTTATACTATTAATACATTTCGAGACTACAAGCAAGCAGATTGATAGACAACTTACTTTTATGAGTTTATCAAATCAGGAATTCAATATAGTAGTATATATTTTTTTTTGTCAATTTCCTTCATACTTATATGAAACCCAAAATTTACAGATCTTGATATTTAACATGTCATCATTAGCACAACATTAGATTTTATGTTATTTTAGGATAAAAAATTTACAATAGTGGCATGAGGTCACATAATATTCACGGAAAACAAGCAAATCTCATCCATAACATCATAGCAGTAAACATACAACATATGTATCCATCCATACACATGGCAATAAATAAAGAGACAACAACAATCTCCAAGATCGGGAGGTAAAACAAATAAAAATTAAAAAGGAAATTAAACCACCAACAACAAGACATAACAACCGAAAAAGGCCAAAAGAAGATAAAAAAAAGTTTAAAGCCACATAATCTCACTGATAATACATGAGTTGTCGGGCAGCAGCAGCAAAACTCAGGTAACCACCATAATAAATTACATGACTTGCTCCAGCAAGAGCCATATTCATGGTTGCGTGTTTAAGAGCCATATTCATGGATGCTTGTAAAACGAAAATCTTTTTTTCTTTCCAAGATGTATGTCATATGCCATTCGGAACTCATCCAGGATGTCAAAACTCAAAATCTCCCAGAACCTGCAATAATAATAATTAAAAACAAATGCGAAAAAAATATCTACAGAATGTAGTCCAACCTTAAAAACACAATCCATGTTTCGACCACCTACATTCTATGATGTTAAAATAAGAAAGTGTAATACCTTGATTGTGCCGATGTAGCAGGGTTTGTTGGAGCATCGTTACGATCTTCAGATTATTGGGTTCCATTTGCTGATCTAAGAACGTATCAAAACGAAATAAGCATAAAACAGAATTGCGTTGTCTGTTCATCGTTTTCATTACAACAAAAACGAATTTCATGGAAATCCATTAAAACAAAACTGAAATCGAAAGCAAAACGGGAATTGCAAACGTGATCAGAGTTAACGTTAAGCAAAAGATGGATTGTTGTGTAAACCTCGAATCAAAATGTTGATTTTTTGCGGGTAATTAGGGAAAATCAGTATGTTTTGCTCCCCATTCCTTTTGTATTTATAGGGTTTAGAAATCTGTAAGTTGAAGAGGCTAAATTCTTGAATTGAGGTGGGTATTTGAAAGGGGTAATTACAGAATCGAGGTGGTAGAGAAATCGAGGTAAAGGGCATCTGTAAGCGTGATTGCATGTTTCGAGTTGGGAGATGAAAATCGAGGGAGGCTAGTGTGTCTAATACGTACCTGAAAGGGCGTGTGTATGTGAGACAAGCAGGTCGAAGGCGGAAATTTAAGTGAGATGTGTTCTTAATTTTAAAAGCAATCAAATGCTAGACCAAGTGGTTAAGTGCATGCCCTATAAATGAGAGGTCATGGGCTCGAGGCATGGTTGGTTCTTTTTTTTCTTCTTTTTTTCTTAAAATCTCAAAATGGAAAGAAAATGGCTGAATTTTCAAAATGGTATTTAAAGAAAGGTTTAAATGCTTTATAAGTAGTAGAGATATGGTGTGATAGCAGTGAAACGTTATTATTATTTTAAGTTGCACATTTCAACCAATCACAATATACGTAGCGCCAGTGCTATACCGATGAATGCAATGTTGTTTGGCTGTCATCATACGGCTTGGGCGATCTATGACATTGCATATCGTGTGCTCCAAATAACAAATAGTTAGAGTAGTAAAATCATCTACAATATACTTATACTTTAAAAAATAGAGATAACTATTAAAACAAATCTTTTTTTTTTTTCTTTTTAAAATAGACTCATGCAATTTGTTTTCTCAAAATAGATAATGTGACTTTATGTTTTTTTGTGACTCCAGATTTGCTTATGCGAACCAGATGATTTTTATGCGATCAAACATTTTATTGTGTCACTAAATGTACAATCAAATACTATTATTTTTACGCGTTGAACCATTATTTTACGACTAAATGAATTTTATTAAATAAATTTTGTATTTATTATTTTTCTACTTATTCCTCCAATTATTTGGATAATGTCATCGTAATTGATACATGGACGAGATCTCCGGCCTCTGCTTTTCCATTATCTCCGATAATCGCCCAAAATGCAAGTTCCCGCCCCGATTCGAGCGCCGGCGTGGGTGTCCACGCGCCGCCTCCTCGAACAGAAGCTATCAGACCTCCATAAATGCAACGACCTAAACCAATTGAGGCAAGTTCATGCTCTCATATACAAATCAAATCTTCACCAGGATCCATTCGTCATCCCCAAACTCATCACTGCGTTTTCTCTCTGCCGGAAAATGTCCTCCGCCGTCAAAGCCTTTAACCAAGTCCACGAACCCAACGTCCATTTATACAATACCATGATTCGAGCTCACGTTCATAATTCTCAGCCTTCACAAGCGTTTGCAATTTTTTTCTTGATGCAGAATTCAGGTGTTTTTCCAGATAATTTCACTTATCCTTTTCTATTGAAGGCGTGTAGCGGTCAGAATGATTTTCATTTAGTTAAAATGATTCACACTCATATCGAAAAATTCGGTTTTAGTTCGGATATTTACGTGCCTAATGCGTTGATTGATTCGTATTCGAGATGTGGTTTATTGGGTGTTGGTGCAGCTAAAAAGGTGTTTAGCGTAATGGATGAAAGAGATACTGTTTCTTGGAACACAATCATTGGTGGGTTAGTGAAATTAAATCGATTAAGTGAAGCACGCCAACTGTTCGATGAAATGCCTGAACGAGATATGGTGAGTTGGAACACCATATTGGATGGTTACGCTAAATCAGGACAACTAAACGATGCATTTGAACTGTTCGAAAAAATGCCTGAGAGAAATGTTGTCTCTTGGTCCACAATGCTTACAGGTTACAGCAAATCTGGTGATATGGATATGACAAGAATGTTGTTTGACAAAATGCCCGTAAAAAATATGGTTTCTTGGACAATAATAATCGCGGGCTATGCACAAAAAGGGCTTGCAAAAGAAGCTGTCGATTTATATGAACAAATGGAAGAAGCAGGATATCGACCCGATGACGGTGCTATTATAAGTATTTTAGCAGCATGTGCAGAATCCGGTCTCCTTATTTTAGGTAAACGTGTTCATCAATCCATAACAAGAAACAGATATCAATGTAACACCTTAATCCAAAACGCGTTAATCGATATGTATGCTAAATGTGGAAGCTTAAACAAAGCATTAACCATCTTTAACAATATGATTAAGAAAGATTTAGTCTCATGGAATGCCATGATTCACGGGCTAGCAATGCATGGGCATGGTCACGAATCATTAAAACTTTTTACAAAAATGAAACAAGAAGGATTCACACCAGATAAAGTTACATTTGTTGGCGTTTTATGTGCGTGTACACATGGCGGTTATATTGATGAAGGAATTCAATATTTCTACACAATGGAACGAGATTATGGTGTTCTTCCGGAAATCGAACATTATGGTTGTGTAATTGATCTTTTAGGGCGTGGCGGGAGGCTTCTAGAAGCTTTTAGGTTGGTACAAACAATGCCAGTTGAACCAAATGTTATAATTTGGGGCGCTCTTTTAGGGGCGTGTAGGCTTTATAATGCGGTTGAACTTGCTCAAGATGTGTTGGAACATTTGGTTAAATTAGAGCCGAAAAACGCGGGAAATTATTCGATGTTGTCGAATATTTATGCTGCAACGGGAAATTGGGCGGGTGTTGCTGATGTAAGATTGAAGATGAAGAATACTGGTAATGAGAAGATCTCGGGTGCTAGTTTGATTGAATTGGAAGATGGTGTTCATGAATTTACTGTTAAAAATGGGTTGCATCGATCGAATGATGAGATATATCAAATGGTTGATGGATTGAGTGATCATATTAAAAAAATCGGTTATTTCCCTGATGCAATTTACTAAACTGTTGTATGTATAATTATACTGAATTCAAGTTCTCAAACCATAACATATACAGTTAGTACAAAAGATTATATTGATCAACTTTCTTGTTTAATCCCATTTTGGTGATATTTATGATACCATGATGATTGACGAGTCGTTCGTCGTGGTAATTTACAAAATATGGGAATCGCAACAGATTGTCTCAGCAACCTCTTGTTTAATGGGCCACCTGGATACTGTTAGGCTCAATACCTTTTGTTCCAAATCTAGTGAAAGTTTGATTCAGTTTCATATTTATATAAATAAAAGAATTGTAATAGTTTACACTTTAAACATTTCTCAGAAGAATACTAAAAGCACTACATATCATGATGAACTATAATTTTGTTGGACTATTGGTCAACTAGATAAAACAAGATTCAAAATTTCATAATCTTTTCATTGAGTATTAAACATCAAGTACTACTCATTATGAAGTGACTTTAGTATTTTTAAATAGTTTTCTTAGGTTACTTGTAAAAAAAACAAAAACTGTACTTATAAGCTTTCTTTATAAAACATCGAATTTTTAAAGGAAACATCGAATTCTTTATAAGCTTTCTTTATAAAACATCGAATGTTTTATAAGCTTTCTTTATAAAACATCGAATTTTTAAAGTTTGAATTCCCTTTTGCGTTATAAGATTTTCTTTATATCGCGCATGTTAGTGAAAAGAGTAATGCTATGTTTTCCAATATATTTTATCATTTTAATAGAATATTAATGACATGTATTCATACTTTTTATCACTTACCTCATATTCTATTCGTCTTCTCATGATCATGTTATTAGAGCATTAAGTATTCGGGATGGCAAAGTTACCGGAAACTGATGGTGAAAACCGAAACAGAAGTTTCGGGTCATGTTCAGGGATGTTTTATCGGTGATGGGGTCAGTTATGAAGCTCAAAACAATTTTTTTAATATGGGAATAGTTCGGACTTGATTATAATCCCCTATCCGGACCACCCAAAGTAAATTATACTTCCTCCGTATATACTTCCTCCGTATATACTTCCTCCGTATCATAATAAGTGATACACTTCAAAAGTTACCTTATTTGGTAAAAATATGAGACCCAACCTCCACTAACCATCCACTTTAATAAAATGAGATTACTCTTATACCCTTACTTTTACTTTTAAAACTAATTAATATAACTTTATTCAAGAAAAGTGGGACCCATCATCCACTAACTATCTACTTTAATATATTTTAATCATACTTTAATATATTTTAACCTTACTTTAATCTTTTGCCTCAAACTCCATGATCTTTCAAATGTATCACTTATTGTGATACGGAGGAAGTATATACGTTATACTTCCTCCGATTTAAAATAAGTGATGCACTTTTCATATTTGGGTGTATCAAAATAAGTGATACACTTTGAAAACTTACCTTATTTGGTAAAAAGTAGTGAGATCCACACACACTAACTATCTACTTTAATCAAGTGAAATGACATCTTTACCCTTACTTTTACTTGTAAACATCATTAACTTCACTTTATTCAAAATTTGTAGGGCTCATTCCCCACTAACCATCCAATTAATCTAATTTAATTATCATTATCATATTTTGCCTCAAAAACCGTGAAACCAGCAATGTATCACTTATTTTAAATTAGAGGAAGTATTATAATAGGTGTGTAGTATTATTTTACTATAAAATGTCTGGTTTATGACGACATTATAATTTTAGTTTTCACTTTTTCTTTATTGGGAAATTAACGGGGAACATGGTTTAGGTGATTTAAGGGAAAGACAGGACATCGATGGGAGTTCCCCATAAAACCTCCGTATGGGATTGGACCGTTGTTGGGGGGGGGGGGGGGGGGGTCCGGACGGGGATGACAAAAACTGACACGAATCCACCCCGTTGCCATTCCTATTAAGTCTGATTTGATGAATCACACTATCAAAGTATGTCATAACAATATCACATCAGATTTCTTTTCCTACCATCTCGACTATAGTCACCTCCACATCCAGCACACCACGAGCCATTCCCCCTGCTATTAAAAATGATAACTAGACACAAAAATGTCAGAAAATTACATTCTTCTACTAACAAATATAAACGTCTTTCTAACAATGTTTAATTGCATACCGCATTATCGTTCACTGAATGTAGTAATATTTTTTTAAGTACATCTTTGAAGCCTATTTAACATTTATCTTTTTTAAAGATATACACAATCACTCCAGAGATTAGATAAACATATATATATCCACATACTTTTATATGTTTAAGTTTTAACATCCTTTTAGTTGACACACTTGATGATATTTCACGCATCTAGAAAAAGTGACTTCACTTTTTTCATTTTTATGAATTATTACAGTGACAATTGTAAGAATACTGGACATATGAGGTAAAACAATATCATTACTTTTTACACTTTATGGGGATTTCACGGTCCTACTAAAACACTAAATCTTTCAAAAGTCAAACTAATTAATCTGTTGGAAAATGAAACTTTTACCGAAAAAGTAATCTGTCATTCAATCTACTTTTTACTGAAAAGTAATTACGTTAATTAATTATTTTCTTTATACTTCCTCCGTATCACAATAAGTGATACACTTTTCATTTATGGGTGTTTCATAATAAGTGATACACTTCAAAAGTTATCTTATTTGATAAAAATGTGGGACCCATCTTCCACTAACTATCCACTTTAATAAAGTGAAATTACCCTTATACCCTTACTTTTACTTTTAAAACTCATTAATATCACTTTATTCAAAAAAAGTGGGACCCAACCTCCACTAACAATGTACTTTAATATATTTAAAATCCTACCTTAATATTTTGCCTCAAAAACCGTGAAACTCCAAATGTATCACTTATTGTGATACGGAGGAAGTATAAAGAACTTTTAACTTTTTTTAAGTATACTCTCAATTTTTAAACAGTCAAATAATTATCTCACAACCATATCATACATCTCTCTCATCAAATAATTTTAAGTTTTAACCTCATTTTCAATTGCATCTCAAACAGATCATCTCATTAGGTATGATCTTCGTTGTCACTTTCAAAATTACAAAGAGACAGTAGAGACGAGAGAAAGAGATCGATAGAAAGAGACGATGAGAAACAGATCGAGAGAAAGAGACGATGTTAAATAGATCGAGAGCGAGAGATCGAGAAAAGAGACGACGAGAAAGAGGGACAGATGAGCTCGTTCAGATTCGATGAAAACTGTCCTTGATGAGCTCGTTCAGATTCGATCGAGAGAGACAGAAGGAGAGAAAGAGACAAAGAAACGAGAGAGGCAGAGAGTAATCTTACGGCGGAGGTGCGGTGGAAGACGGTGGCAGATTGCTTTGGGCGGCGGCGGCTGCAATGTTGGAGAGAGTAGGGTTTTAGAGAGAAGAAACTTATGAGTGCTATTAGGGTTTTTATTTTAACTTATTTGAATGGGTAGAGGGCTCCAGGGTTAATATGGGGTTAGACCAATCATTAAAATAATTATTACTCCCTCCGTCCTAAATTAATTGTCCACTAGATAAAAGACACACAATTTTAAGAAAGCGCAATTATTACACTGTCCACCAATCAAATCTCATATTTACCCACTTATAATTCATATGATTGGTTGTAATTTGAAATTGACAATTATTTTGGGACAAATTAAAATAGTAATGTGGACAATAAAAATAGGACGGAGGGAGTATCTTTTTACTTATTAGTGTATTTAGACTTACCCTTTCACATATGCCACTCAACCCATTCAAAATATCATATATAGTTCCTCCGTATCAAAATAAGTGACACACTTTTCATTTTGGGGTGTATCAAAATAAGTGACACACTTTTAAAACTTTCCTTATTTGGTAAAAATAGTGGGACACATACCCACTAACTATCCACTTTAATAAAGTGAAATTACCCTTATACCCTTACTTTTACTTTTAAAACTTATTAATATCACTTTATTCAAGAAAAGTGGGACCTATTCTCCACTAACTATGTACTTTAATCTATTTTAACCTTTACTTTAATCTTTCACATCAAAAAACGTGTAAGCCAATTTATATCACTTATTTTGATACGGAGGAAGTACAATGAGTGTGAGATAGAATCCCTATGCTATAAAAGACTTGTATTTGTATAATACTTGGGATAATCCTATTGGCCCATATATAAAAGGAACATCTTTAAAATAATACTTAAGTCTTCATATATTATAACAAGCCAATTGCTAGTAATTTCCAACTTTCATAGAGAAATTACGTGATATTTATATCATAAAATTTCATTATATTTTATAAATTTATTAAATAATTATATAAATGTATTAAAACATAAATTGAAATGCGTGAATAAATTTATGTTTTATGTATTAGTAAATTCAGTCAATACTTATTAAACAATTCTTTTAGACAAAACTATCGTATAAAGAATAAACAATACCATCGGATCTTGTACAATAAAAATCTTATTTAATTATTTATTATGATTATGATTATCATTATAACAATAATATTTAGTAATAATTTATGTGAAGCCAAAAAGGCCAAAAGGGATGGAAGGTGGAAAGAATCTAGAAATGTGAATTGATATATGTATCTATAGGTTTCTCTCTCTATATCTATATCTACATATCTTTCGCTGAAAATCAGACACATATTTATGAATTATTTATTCAGATTTGCTGGCCATATTCGCAAGAAATTAATGATGGAATCAAAGCAATTTATGTGCCCGGAGACCATATGTTGACAAACACAAAACTTCCATCCTGTGAGTGATAAATTCCGGGATTAACTATTCTGACATATCAGTCTACTATTCGAACAGAGTAACTCAATTTCTCTTACTTCCATAAATAATAACTCAGACAATTCTGTATTTCTCTCTCTCATAAATAATAACCTAGACATCCCTCTTTCTCCCTCCATCCATCTCCTAACCTGAGCAATGCCGGTAAGCACCAATCACCGCCGGAGTCCACCAATAACACCGCCGTTCTCCACCACCGACAACACCGCCGCTCTCCACCACCGTCAACACCGCCGCTCACCACCACCGTCAACACCGCAGCTCACCACCACCGTCAACACCGCCGCTCACCACCACCGTCAACACCGCCGTCAACACCACCGTCAACACCGCCGTCAACACCGCCGCCCAACTCTGTTTTCGATCTATTTTTCTGTTTCCGTCGAAGACCACCACAACAAGTCGAATCGGAGAAATCCGCCGCCGCCACCACCAACTCGAAGCGACGCAGACGACATCTCACCGCGAACTTCTGGTTCTGTTACGCTCGTTTTCCAGATCCGTCGGACGGAGGGAGGTGTGTTTAGTTGCAACGGTGGGTAGTGGTTGCTGATGCGTGATTGGTTTTGGGGCGGAAGCGGTGTTTCCAGTTGGTGGAATGGTGAAAACGGTGGAATGGTGGGTTTCCAGATCCTCCGAAAGCATGGTGGTTGGTGGGGACGGTTATGGTCGCCGGTAGATATGGTGGTCGCCGGTGTTTGGTGGTTTCCGATGGGATTGTAAGGAGGGGCAAAATTTAATATCCAATTAAAGGAGAGGCAAAACTTAACTGTTAAAAGTTGTTTATTTCAATTTTCTAGGTTAAAAATATGGGTGTTAATTACAAATTTCAAGATTAATAATTATACCTTTTGACTAGGTATGTTCCAATGATTTAGAGGTATGTCAAAATAGTAGGACCCTAAATTCCATTTCAATTTTCAATTTCTATTTCTAGAGAGAGAAAGATAGGGATCTATCAACTCTTATCTCAAAATCACTCTCTTTCTCGTATCTATTTGATCAGAAAAAAGTGGCCCAGCGGATCGGAGATTTGCCCCTTTTTTATTTTCTATTTTTGTAACAATGATCGTTTTCCGTGGTTGCTTAATTTAATCCAAGTCACCTGACACTTCAATTATCCGGTTTTCGTTAATTGTTTCGTTGATTTAAATCATTTGATAGAAAACTTGTACTCGTGTGAGCTTAATTTGAAAGAAGATTCCTGCGTTTTAACGGAGAATCAACGGCATGAGGTAGATTCTTCTCTAATCGTTTTTTAGTTAACTGTATATTATTATAATTAGCTATATATATTGTTATGAATTTGATTTAGGTTAATTTCAGTTTCTTCAATGCTTGTTCTTATAATTCCTGCTGTGCGTTTGTTGAACATTATGTGTTGAATTTTTGTTAAATCTGCTCAATTAAGCTCGATAATCGAATTTACGCTAATAATTAAAATACTTATGTCTACAATTCCTTATTTTAGATAATTGTTTGGTAGGTGAAACCTCAAAGCTACTTTATTATAATCTATTATTGTGAGATTACATCCTCAAATTATTGTTTGGTGAGATATATCTATGTGCTGATACTTTGTATCTAAAGTTTGTTGGAGCAAGCTTATGTCTTATTTTATTATCTTCAAAATTACTCGTTGTGATTGACATAATTCATATTTTTCCAACAATTAACATTATTTTACAATTATGTTGGCATAATCAATGGTTTTGTAACTTGATATTAGTGCAGAAATGGCAACTAAAGTACAATCTAAGATATATTTTCCTGGTACCATTATGGATCTAAACAAGGGTTTGTGCAATGGTATGTGGGACCCGTATCACAATAACAGGACCGAAAGGAGCCCGTATTATGACCCGTACTTATTGAGGCAAACCGTAGATGGATACCCAGGATATCCAAATTCAAAAGAACAAATAAGACAAACTATTTTAAAACAAGAATCGGTCTTCAGGAATCAGGTCTGTTTTATTTAACACTTTTTTGAGAAAAACTTTGGTTAAAATTTTCATGTTGCTGATGTTTTTATATTTTTCCAGCTTCAAGAACTTCATCGTGTGTATAGAAGACAAAGAGACTTAATGAACGAATTTACAATGCATAATAAGAGAAGAGTGATTGACTTAGAATTGCCTGCTGATGTGGAAGATGATGATGAAAATATTCATACTTTGAACATGAATAAAGCTTATAATTTAGCTGATCTTAATGAACCAATCGAGGCAGATGAAACATCTTTTATTAACAAAAACTGTGATAAAAGCCAAGATTTATCTGCAAATTTAAATTCGGGAATTTGGTTCTTACAAACTGAACCAAAGAAAAAGTTCGAGCAATTATCGAGAAAAAGAAGGATATTTGGTGTTGAACTCTGTGAAAGCAGCAATTTTGATTCTTCACAATCTTTTTCATCGAAGCAAATTCCGGATAATTTTAACAATTCAAGATTTATGACTAATGGTATAAACTCCAAAATTCAAGGAGTTGTTGATGATAAGAAAAACCATGAAAAACAGCTGCCCCATTGGCTTATGAAAACAAAAGAAAACGAAACAAAACTTTATCAGATGAATCTGGATTCCTTACAGCAACATTCTCAGCAGTTTTTCAAGAAAGTTGAAACCGATAATCGCCGTGAAATTACAAAAAATCTCGGGGTCCCCATTATTGACATACCCGATAACTCTAAAGATTCAGATAAAGAAAAGAGAAGTCACATCGATTTAAATTTATCTTTTGATGAAGAAGATGATGATCCTTCATCATCAACACCATTAATCCCAGAATCTGTAATCAAAGTTGCTTCAATGGAGATCGACTTAGAAGCACCTGCAACACTTGAAACTGAAACAAATGGTGTTTTAGTTAATGAACACGATGAAGTTGTTAAAAATGCAGCTGAGGCTATTATGGTAATTTCAACACGTGACCCACCAACCGACACTTTACTAGAGTGGTTTGCGGAAGTAGTTACATCTATTGTGAATATCGACAATGAAGAGTGTATGGATGAGTTTGAGTACATGAGTTTAAAACTACAAGAAACGGGTAAAATGTACGAGTGTTATGAACCGATGATTATGGAGGATAATAAGGAAGAAGACGAAAACTTGTTGAAAAAACGGGCTACTCGTAAAGGGCCCGGAAAAAGGGGTAGACATAGGAAAGATTTTCAAAGAGATGTTTTGCCGGGAATTGTTTCGTTATCGAGGCGGGAAGTAACTGAAGATTTACTGACGTTTGAAGAAGCGTTTAGTGGAATCGGCGTTTCGTGGCAGTCGAAGAGGAAATCTGGTGGTGGTAAGAATGGCAGAGGCAGGCGGCGATTGGCGGTTCTCAGCCCACCATCGCCGCCAGAAGTGGCGGTGGTTGAGCAGAGTCTTAGTGGGTGGGGTAAAAGGACGAGACGTTTGCCGAGACAAAGATGTCAAAGTGGTGGTGGTAATCATCATTCTCTTGCTTTGAAGTGTTGAGTAAAACTGCTAGCGGTTTTGGAGATGATTGGTGTACATAATTTACAGAGTAGGAGGTTTCTTTAAACAAATCATTTCTCATGTATAACTGATGATCAAACTTGCCAATCAACTAAGTTGGGTTGTTTGGTATAAACGGAAACACAGTCTTTGATTAAATGATTGATTGCTAATAGACTAATAGTTTTGTGCTTTGTCGTTGTTTATTTGATTGTTGTATTTATTGGTGAAAAATTCAATAATGTCGTTTTGATGAGGATTGAGGAATCAAAGAAGTTAGTTTTTCGATCCAATATACTATGTACACTCTTTTAAAACTAGGTTATTGTTAAAATAATGTAATTTATTTGTATAAATTATATTTTTGTAAAAACCTAGTATAGTCGTAGAAACCTAAAAAACATTATACTTCAAAATTCTTTTTTTAACGGCAAATTTTAATCTATTTTTAATTACTATCTATGTCCATTATAGGACTCGAAAAATTTAAATTTTTTTTTTCAAAATTCCATTTATTTGTATGAATGTTTCGGTGAGTTTATGTGTTTAAAAATTTTATTTTAAAAATAAAAAGATTTGATTTTTATAATAACAAGTGGCAGTTTAGCACTTTAGCTGTTGGAGCTGAGGGAACTGTTGGGAACCAGATTCTCACTAAAAAAAATGCATAAAATCACTTCTTGGGTTTGCAATATCAATCAGATTGACACTAAATTAAAGCTTTTAGGTTTCGAAGTTTATTCTAATTATGTATCGCAGCTCAATTGGAATCCAAATTTTCAACAAATTTTCGAATTTTAATCTATTTTTAATTACTATCTATGTCCATTATAGGACTCGAAAAATTTATTTATTTTTTTCAAAATTCCATTTATTTGTATGAATGTTTCGGTGAGTTTATGTGTTTAAAAATTTTATTTTAAAAATAAAAAGATTTGATTTTTATAATAACAAGTGGCAGTTTAGCACTTTAGCTGTTGGAGCTGAGGGAACTGTTGGGAACCAGATTCTCACTAAAAAAAAATGCATAAAATCACTTCTTGGGTTTGCAATATCAATCAGATTGACACTAAATTAAAGCTTTTAGGTTTCGAAGTTTATTCTAATTATGTATCGCAGCTCAATTGGAATCCAAATTTTCAACAAATTTTCGAATTTTAATCTATTTTTAATTACTATCTATGTCCATTATAGGACTCGAAAAATTTATTTATTTTTTTCAAAATTCCATTTATTTGTATGAATGTTTCGGTGAGTTTATGTGTTTAAAAATTTTATTTTAAAAATAAAAAGATTTGATTTTTATAATAACAAGTGGCAGTTTAGCACTTTAGCTGTTGGAGCTGAGGGAACTGTTGGGAACCAGATTCTCACTAAAAAAAAATGCATAAAATCACTTCTTGGGTTTGCAATATCAATCAGATTGACACTAAATTAAAGCTTTTAGGTTTCGAAGTTTATTCTAATTATGTATCGCAGCTCAATTGGAATCCAAATTTTCAACAAATTTTCGAATTTTAATCTATTTTTAATTACTATCTATGTCCATTATAGGACTCGAAAAATTTATTTATTTTTTTCAAAATTCCATTTATTTGTATGAATGTTTCGGTGAGTTTATGTGTTTAAAAATTTTATTTTAAAAATAAAAAGATTTGATTTTTATAATAACAAGTGGCAGTTTAGCACTTTAGCTGTTGGAGCTGAGGGAACTGTTGGGAACCAGATTCTCACTAAAAAAAATGCATAAAATCACTTCTTGGGTTTGCAATATCAATCAGATTGACACTAAATTAAAGCTTTTAGGTTTCGAAGTTTATTCTAATTATGTATCGCAGCTCAATTGGAATCCAAATTTTCAACAAATTTTCGAATTTTAATCTATTTTTAATTACTATCTATGTCCATTATAGGACTCGAAAAATTTATTTTTTTTTTTCAAAATTCCATTTATTTGTATGAATGTTTCGGTGAGTTTATGTGTTTAAAAATTTTATTTTAAAAATAAAAAGATTTGATTTTTATAATAACAAGTGGCAGTTTAGCACTTTAGCTGTTGGAGCTGAGGGAACTGTTGGGAACCAGATTCTCACTAAAAAAAATGCATAAAATCACTTCTTGGGTTTGCAATATCAATCAGATTGACACTAATTTAAAGCTTTTAGGTTTCGAAGTTTATTCTAATTATGTATCGCAGCTCAATTGGAATCCAAATTTTCAACAAAACCAGCCCGTTATTCCCTATCAAATCTCACTCTGTTTTTTTCTCCAACTCAAGTGCAAAAAGAATAACATCAGCTTCATCAATTTTTACAGAAAAGTTAGCTTCTTCATTAGATAGGTGTTCCGATATCCATTATTTGAAAAAGCTTCATGCTTGTATATGTATCCAAGGTCTCGAAAACAACACTTTTTTGGGTTTTAAGCTTCTAAATTCGTACGTTTTTTTTTGTTTATTGACTGAATCAAGATCAGTTTTTAGTAGAATCATTAACAGCAATCTGTCTCTTTGGAATTCAACTCTTATTGGCTATTATAAAGCTGGTGAATTTGATGAAGTATTTAGGGTTTATTCAGATTTAAAGCTAAGAAAAATCGGTATAAATGGTTCAGCATTTACATTTATTTTGAAGAGCTGTATTCAATTGTGTAGACTGAAACTTGGGGAATCTATTCATGTTGATATTTTGAAATTCGGTTTAAATACAAATCAATTTGTGGGTTCTTCTTTGATTGGGTTTTATTCAATGTTTAGAGATATGATAGATGCACACAAGGTGTTCGATGAAATAACTGAGAGAGATCTTGTTGCTTATACATCTTTAATAACTGGATACACTCAAACCAAAGATCATAATGCCGCTTATAAAGCATTCTCTATCGTTCAATGTATGCAAATCGAGAATCTGCAACCGAATCGTGTAACTTTAGTGAGTTTGTTACATTTAGCAGGACATTTACAGTTGCTAAATCATGGTGAATTGATTCATGCATATGCAATTAGAAGAGAAATCGGTTGTTATGATGAAGTTTTTGAAACAAGTCTTATGGATATGTATATAAAGTGTAGTGCACCAAATAAAGCTACCATTGTTTTCAGTAAAATGGAGAAAAACACAACCGCTTGTTGGAATGTATTAATTTCCGGTTATTTGAAATCATGTCAGCCTTTTGAAGCATTAAATCTTTTCTCTCAAATGGTACAAAAAGGTCACAAATTTGATTTAGTCACTTTAGCAAATGGGATTTTAAGTTGTGCGAATTTGGGCTTGTTAAAAGTCGGTAAAAGCATCCATTGTTATATGTTTAAAACCATGGTTAAGCTCGATGCTGTTGCAAACACAGCTCTTATCGACATGTACTCAAAATGTAACAAATGTGAAAAAGCTAGGCAAATTTTCGTTACCATGAAGGACAAAGATGTCATTTCCTATAACGTGATGATGTCAGCCTATCTCCAAAACGGGCATGCTCATGACGCAATCGAAGCATTCCATAACATGAGAACATCGGGTTTGACCGAAAACGAAGCCGCCGTGTTGACTTTAATCTCTGCAGTTTCTAATTTAAAAGATATAAAAATGGGTAAAAGCATTCACGGGTTCGTTATTACACATGGGTTCGAGTCAAAAACCGATATTGCTAATCAAGTGATGTACTTTTATGTAAAATGTGATTATATCGACTATGCTAAACAAGTATTTGACCAAATAAAACACAAAGATTTGGTTTCTTGGACATCAATGATGATGGGTTATGAAAATCTTGGTCATTCGGATAAAACAATAACTTTATTTCACAAAATGATGCAATCGGGAAAAAACCCGAGCCCCGATTCGGTTACTTTAACATGTTTGCTTCAAGCGTGTTCTCAAATCGGGTGTTTAACCCAAATAAAAGAGATTCATTGTCGTGTGATCCGGGTATCAATGGAAAATGAAATAACCGTAATGAACTCGTTAATTACTACTTATAGTAAATGTGGAATGTATACAACAACAAAATATTTATTTAACAAAATGAGTATAAAATGTTTAGCTTCTTGGAATACAATGATAGCTGCATCGGGTATGCACGGTGATTGTATTTTCGGGCTCGAATTAATCAACAAAATGAAAAAAGACAAAATCGTCCCTGATGATGTCACCTTCATGTCAGCATTGTCGTCTTGTAGTCATGCTGGTTTGGTAATCGAAGGTTTAAATCTTTTTAAAATAATGAAAGAGGAATACGGGCTGGTTCCGCGAGAAGAGCATTACGGGTGTATGGTTGACTTGTTGGGTCGGGCTGGTCAACTTGATGAAGCGTTTGACTTTTTGAAAAGTCTTCCGTTTCAAGAGTGTGGTTCTGCACTTCGGGCACTTGTGGCTGCTTGTAGAGTTCATGGGAATAATGAAATGGGTCAGGGTTTGGGTCGGTGGTTATTGGAATTTGACCCGGAAAATTCGAGTTCGTACGGGTTGGTTTCGAATGTGTTTGCGGGTAGTGAAAAATGGAATGAGGTGGCACGTGTGAGGGATAGTGCAAAACGAAGAGGTTTAAAGATGACTAGTGGTTATAGTTTGATAGAAATAGATAGGTAATAACCATAATATAAGTGGTTTGCCAACAAAGTGTTCTTCGAGAAAAGATCTAGAAATTTCTCACGATTTCAGTGTTTGTTTCAGCTTATTTTTCATAAGCTTATTTTTTTCCTGACTTATTTTCCAACTCAGGTCAGAAACTAAGTCAAAGAAATTGAGTTATGAAAAATAAGCTAACACAAACACCCCCTTCAACATGACGAGTAATTTATAACATTATGTTCAATGACGATTTGTCAGAATACCTAAAATTTATATATTGTGTATTCGTTCACAAATCAATAGTGTATTCGGTGATTTCTTAATATTCCTATAACATAATCATAAAATACATCCTTAAACAGTCACAATTTACCAACAAAAAAAAAAAAGGTTTAACACTGCCATAGCCATGACAATGAGGCTATGAGTCGAAGATGGCGAGAGTGATGGAGTCACAAGCTGAATAATACATGATTGCAACTAATGATAATTTAGAGTAGAACTTATGAATTCTTGTAAATAAGATACTTCGTATAAACTATCAGTCAAATTTGGAGTGAAGTTTAAAAAATACATACTAGATGTAACTATTATATAGGATGAAAGTAGCCGAAAAGGAGTTTAAATGTTTAATACTTTAATTAGAAAGTCAAGAAAAACGGACTTGATTTTAATGAGAAGTTTAATTTTGAGTTTTGGTGATATGTTATATAAAAAGGTCCTACCGGGAGTCGAACCCAGGTCGCTGGATTCAAAGTCCAGAGTGCTAACCACTACACCATAGAACCACATTTGTTAGCTACTTCTAAGTTTTAATATATAACAATGTATAACAAATGGCAGAAGTGGAATCATCTTTAGAAGTTTAATTTAATATGTTTTGCTGCCATCCATCTTTGTGGTAAATGATATAAGTGGTATTTGAGAGTAGATTAGTATTTGTCATTTAAAAAATTTAGCTAAGTAGAGTTGGGGCCCACAATTTTTCACACAGCAAAGTGTTCGGAAATAGTTAAGATACATTTCCAAACACCCTTTCCGGTACTGATGCTATTATCAAAGAGCATTTTGATGTCATCTATTAATATGGATTTTTGTTTATTGAATGTATGTTTAACCTCACGTTATAATATTGTTGTGACGTATAAGTGTCAACTTTTATATGAGTTGATATAATGGAACGTCTGAGAATATCCAAAGAGTAAAAGACAAGATTCATAATATAACAAATTAGCATTCATGCTAACAATCTATGCATATATAAGTGATTAAAACTCGTTCAAAATGTTTAAATCTTACACTAGATACTTCTACATGCGCTATAGTGATGGTATATCGTCAGTATAACTTATCCGGATGACAAGTCGTCGCCAAATATTCATTTATATTATAACTTAAAAATAAATTTTGGTCAAAACTTTAGCGACGACTTGCTGTAGCGACGACAAATGTCGCCGCTATAGGTGTCGTGAGGACAAGGGTAAATTCTTGTGGTGATGTAGGGATTATGGGCTTATTTCATTAGATGCATCATTGGATGGATCACAATCTTCTAGATAAATTGTCTTCAAAATGATAGAGGCTTTTGGCCTAGCCAATAGCCATATGATATTTATCTTACATTTTTGTAGTCAGTGATTCAAATTCCATAATGAATATATGTAGTATTTAAGGGTAGATTAGTATTTTTTGTTAAAAAAAACTACATAAAGTCTTCCAAAATGAAGTAGTTACCATATCATTCTGTGTAATCTAGATTATCTCAAATGTTCAAAGTCAGTACAAATTCACAAAACCAACAACCTTCATGACCAATGAACATCAAAAACACAAGTACTACATGACCATCTAGATACGTACCAAATCAATAAAAACTAAAAAGAACTAAAATTATATAACAAAAACTCGAAAACTAATTAACAAAACATATAGTTGGGAGATCAAGAGAGCTCCATAACGATAATTCTCCATCAACAACATTAGAAATATCATCATCTCCTTCAACATCCTTCTTCGGTTCTTCATTCTTATCAAACCCTTGATTTAAACTAGTCCTTTGCAATTTTGACTTTTCTCTTGACTTTGTCTTAGACTTTGACCCACCACCCAATCCAAGCTTCAACTTCAAACACTCGGGTATGCCATTAAAAGCATAAAGTGAAGCAGAATGTTTTCGTTCATATTTCATCCTCTTCATTGCTTCAGAAATCGTTAATGGCTCTTCACCTTCCCCATTATAAACTTCTTCGTTAATCGTATCGAATGCTATTTCAAATGGAAAAAAATTACAATTTGTTCCAATTTCATCAATGAACCCAAAATCAATCACTCCTATATCACCACCTTCTTCTTCTTCTTCATCATCATCTAATACCATCAAACCTTCATTATTAATCACATCCACATGATCTTCCTCATCATTATGATGATGATGATGATCCAAAAATTGGCCCGTATCATCGGGTAACATAATCTCGTTATTATCAGGAACGATGAACTCATCCGTATCATTAAGGAAATCAGCAAAGATTGTATCCGACAACTCAACCATATCATCTTGATCAATCTTACGATCATCATGATGACGGTTATAAGTGGTTAGTTGAGATGATGAGTCAGCAGCTGACATGGCGTTGTTTCGTGCTTTAAGTCGATGAAGAAGAAGATTAGTGATTTTAGAAGGGAGTGCAGGTGTGGTGTAATTTGATTGATTTGTAGGCCAGAAATTAGTTCTTGTATTTGCTCCCCTTAATAAACAAGCAGCTTCATCATAAGCTCTTGCTGCTTCTTCAGCTGTATCAAATGTACCTAACCAAACCCTAATTTTCTGTATTGTGTCCTTAATTTCCGCCACCCATCTGCCGGAGGGCCGCTGCCGCACACCTACAAACCGCTTGCGGGCCCGCCGTGTGCCGCCTAGAGCTGCACTTGACTCCTTAACCACCTCATGATCCCACACTATGTTTTCTTCAGGATGATTATTGATCATCATGGTGTGTTCTTGATCAGTGGGAACTTTTCTTTTTCTAGCCATTTTTTTTATTTTATTTTTTAATTAGTTGGTGATATATAATGTGAATTGTGGTGGATTTATATATAGGGGTGGAAACTGGAAAGAGAAGATCTTCCAGTAACTGCTGAAAGAGTCTTCTATTCTTGTACACACTTCTTTGTTATTTTCAATATATTATTATTTTTAATTTAGTTTTTGGCACTTAGAGAACCATTTGGAGGGTTTTCTTTGATTGGAGGAAGACAGATTAAATTAATTTAATGTTTATAATATTCATATTAAAAATATAGCTTGACTTAGTCCAAAGAGTGTAAACTACCCAATTTCCTCTTTCATGCTCTTATTCTAATTTTTTAAAAATGTATTCTTTTTGTTTAATATGTGAATGCAAGAATAGTACGGTACATGTACTAATACTAGTGTCATAACCCGCTCGATGGGCGGACTAGCTGTAAAAATATAATATATAATGATGAAAAAAACGTAAGAAATTATATGGTCAACTATTATTAAAATGATGATTAAAGGTTTTGTTGTACATGAATAATCGGTAAAAATAAATCAAAAAAGAAAACGAAATTTTATTGTATAAGACGTTTGTTGTTGAGTTTGTATAGTTACCATCTTGGTCGAAACAAATAATTTTCAAGCATTTGTTTCTCTTTACTCTTGATACATCAACATATACCTGGTCATGTGAAAATACTGATATTTGGATAAACAAATCAACCCATGACAATGTTCGCCCATGGTTTTTTTAATAGTCATTGAAAAACGTACTTAAATAGGAAATTGTCTTCGGCTCAATTTGAAAGGCATAGTTTTGTCGTAAGGACTAATAATCATACATGAGATAACACAAATTGTACAAACTTTGTCACGATCTTACCTTCAATTATATTAGCCTAGTTCTATTGCATAAATCTACTTTCTGATCAATGTTTTGCATACACATTACATGATCATCTATCTTTAACTTCAATATATGATGCGTGACACCTGACATTTTTATAGTATACAAGAACTATGTGGTGTAAAGATCGAGGCTAAACATAGTATCATCAACAATTTTATGTGTGAGTGTTGATAATAATATGTTTAGACTATAATATTTTTGGATCATAATATTTTTAAACATTGATTATTATAACTTTCGATCATAATAAAATTGGATTATAATAAATTTGGATCGTAACATTTTGTGATCATAACATTTTGTGACCATAATTGTTAGGAATATTATTATTAATATTCATTAAAGATTTGATATGTCAAAACTATTAAACTACAAGTACCTAAGTCGATGATATGAAGTTCAAGATTCAAATAAAGATTTAGGAGATAATCATAAATTGTAAAAGATATAGTATATCTTGTTTGAATTTAAAAGATTTAGTTATTATCTTTTCCTTGTAAGTCTTAGGTTTTCTAATATATAAAGAAATCTAATGACATAGAATTAGATGTTCTTGGAACCCACGTTTTAACGTGTTTGTGTGTGTCCTCTAAGCCTCAAGGTCGTTTGATCCTGTTTAACGAAAAACCGTTCTACATATTTATATGTAGAATTGGGGCTTTAAGTAATCATTGTACATAGAAGATGATGATGAAACCTTGTTTAGCAATACAAATATGTTTATATAATTCCGCAAGTTTGTTATTTGTATATGCTTATTTCAGATAAGAACTAACTATTCTTGAGCCTAAAGATCTATGTTTATGAAGAGTTATTCGATCTTCACAATTGGTATCAGAGCACGGTGGCTCAGATCTGGAATGAAACAAGGATGGTTCGATGATCAGAATCAAGCATACAAAGTAAGAAGATATTACGGTTTATTTAATTATTTTTGATTCGTACATACAAAACAAGCATACAAATTATCCTCAATGGTACGAAGAATTTGGGCTTGGTTGGTGGGCATTAATAAGAAAAAGGGTATGCACGGCAGAGGCAGAGATGAAATTAATTGAAAGGAGAAGAAGATTTAAATTCAATAATACTATTGTCCTTCTATGCAAACCAAAATAAGTTTGCCCGTAAAGGGGGTAAAGGCATAAATTAAGAACCCTATGTCTACGATTTGGGTCTTCTTCTCGTCGGTACCGGAGTAAAGCCACAGTGCGAAAAACCCATCGATCAATAATCAATTCTCTTGGAGAGAGTCTCCGAACCTAAAGTTATCTCCGAATTCTTCTAGGGATTTTGACCAACACATTGATAATGGGCGGCAGTAGGAGGAGTTCGAAACAAAGACAAACCGATTCCGAATCCGACGAATCCGAAGATAATCGCCGTAGCAAGCACCGCCGTCGTCGAGAATCTGAGTCTGACGAGTCCGAAGATGATCGAAGGAGTAAGAAGAAGAAGAAGACAAGTGAAGAAGAAATTGCAGAGTATCTTGCGGAAAAAAAAAAAAAAGCTCAAAAGAAGGCAATGAAAGTAGCTAAGAAGTTGAAATCTCAGAATGTGTACGATTATGCTAACGATTCAAATCCATTTGGTGATTCCAATCTGAACGAGAAGAGATGGTGGATTTCATTGTGATTTACTACTGGCCCTTTTCAACTTGACTCACTACTGATCTTGGTATATCAATTTACTACTGCTCCTTCCATATATCATTTTACTACTGGTCCATACAAAGAAGCATAATTTACTACTGATCTCCTCTATTGCTACTGATCCTATGAATTTCATTATACTACTGATCTTCAAGGTTGATACTGATCCTTTTTAAATTACTACTGGGCAGTAGCAAAACAACAAATTCATTACTGATCCATACCAACATTACTACTGATCAGTAGTATGTCTCGATTACTACTGATCCGATGCTAAATTCCGATTTTACTACTGGTATACTTTTACTACTGATCCTATTTATCAAAGTTTACTACTGATCAGTAGTAAATAAAAGGCAGTGTTCGAATTTGTTACTAATCAGTACTAAACGAAGAAATTTTTTTCTGATTTCTTTGAACGATACATCATATTTTGGAAAGCATGTTACACACCATGTTCATTCCATACCACGGTTTATTGATCGTATCTGATAATAATGTGAAACGAATCACATTATTCACACACACAGGTTGAAGGCATGATGAAGATAAAGGAAAGTTTTATTTGCTACATATTTGATCTTTATCAATTGATTACAGAAGATAATTGATTATATTTTATTTGAAGATGAAGTGGAAAGTCTTACTACATAAGATGTTATGTATTGTTGTAACTGCAATTCAACCGAATCTTAACGAAAAGATCTGTTGAAGACTAAGATAAGCAAGTCCCTCATACAAGATATGACGTTGCTGATTACTATATTTAGACGGAATGTGATACTTAGTTTGAGTTTCTACTTCAACTTCAAATAGAAGATAGTTAGTTTTCAATGTGATTGATATAGCCTTGAAGAACACAAGAATGATATCACACTTTTAGGGGAAGAAAAAGTGTTGATCATTCAAGGGGAAGTTCAAGTTTCTCGGATTGATTTGATTATGTCAAAAAGGGGAAGAGACTTGAAGATTCCTAGCTAATTCTATAAGTTTTGTCAAATCAAATAGGGGAAGATTGTTAGGAATATTATTATTAATATTCATTAAAGATTTGATATGTCAAAACTATTAAACTACAAGGACCTAAATCGATGATATGAAGTTCAAGATTCAAATAAAGATTTAGGAGATAATCATAAATTGTAAAAGATATAGTATATCTTGTTTGAATTTAAAAGATTTAGTTATTATCTTTTCCTTGTAAGTCTTAGGTTTTCTAGTATATAAAGAAACCTAATGACATAGAATTAGATGTTCTTGGAACCCACGTTTTAACGTGTTTGTGTGTGTCCTCTAAGCCTCAAGGTCGTTTGATCATGTTTAACGAAAAACCGTTCTACATATTTATATGTAGAATTGGGGCTTTAAGTAATCATTGTACATAGAAGATGATGATGAAACCTTGTTTAGCAATACAAATATGTTTATATAATTCCGCAAGTTTGTTATTTGTATATGCTTATTTCAGATAAGAACTAACTATTCTTGAGCCTAAAGATCTATGTTTATGAAGAGTTATTCGATCTTCACAATAATAAATTTAAATTACATTTTTAGATCATAAGATTTTTTTCGTAAAATGTTTGAACCATGACATTTTTTTTGTTCAAATTTTTATGTCTATACTCATTTCGTAAAAAATTTAATTTTAAAAACTTTTATTTTCTTAAAACTTTTGTGATTATAACATTTTGTGATCATAATAAATTTAAACTACACTTTTAGATCATAAGATTTTTTTTCGTAAAATGTTTGAACCATGACACATTTTTTTTCAAATTTTTATGACTATACTCATTTCGTAAATAATTTAATTCTAAGAACTTTGATTTTCTTAAAATTTTTGAGATTATAACATTTTGTGATCATAATAAATTTAAATTACATTTTTAGATCATAAGATTTTTTTTCGTAAAATATTTGAACCATTGTTGGGTCACATTTATTGTAACCAATAGTCTAGGGACCATTTTGTATTTAGTCGAAACTTTGGCTAGGTATATATAGTAAGTAGTAATCTAATTTGCATAACCTTTGCCCAAATTGTAGCAGCCCCCCATCAATAGCAAAATGTTCAAATATTTCATCCATCTTAATCATCCTATATTATCACTTGTTTATGTTTAATCTATGAATTAATCATTGAATTCACAATGTACAACCATGATATTTTTTTTTCAAAATTTTATGACTATACTCATTACGTAAAGAATTTAATTTTAAGAACTTTGATTTTCTTAAAAATTTTTGTTTACAAATAAAAAACAAAGCTATGAGCGAAAAACGAAGCGAGGGAAGACATGAATATGTTTCCATATAAAGAAGAAGTTAATTGCCTATTATGCCCTTTGAGTCAGCGTCCATGTCATCATTAAGAAGCAATGTTATTGATACATGTCATCAAATTAAAATCATGTCCTTGCTCCATATATAGGTGGGAGATATTATAGTTCCGTTAATAGTGATATAGCCGTTTACATCTTATATCTTTCATTTAATACAAAGGAATGAGGTATTTCTTATATTTTTTCCAAGCTAAAAACCATATCTAGGTTCAATCATATATTCTGAAACAAGATTAATTAATATTCAAATATCAAACCCTCATTGTACTTAACGATGGGATTTAGTATCATTATATAAGCTCATACACAAACTATCTTGAGATTACCTCATGCTAAGAATACCTGAAATGATCTTTTAGAGGTTACCGATTTGATCTATTCAAGTGGCGAATCTAGGATGAAAATCAATCGGGGTCCACTAATAGTTGAGCAATTAACAAGTGAGGTCAATAAAAAAAATTCTATTAAAATAAATAAAAAATCAGATTTTTTGTACATGAGGGGCCCCACCAAGTGGGGGCCATGCACCCCCCCCCCCCCCCTCAAATGAATATGGATCCGTCATTGATCTATTCCCCGAGTAAACAAATACCACATGACCTGATAAAAGTTTAAAAATAATCGTGATAATGATTAGATCGCATTCAACCACTTAGACTAGCCATTAAAACAGGGACATCCTTTATCAAAATCATCACCCACCTTAAAAAAATAAAATAATGGTGCACCCTATTCACGCCAACACAAAAAATCCTTAAATCAAAAGTTGTCTTATTATTATATGTATGTATGTAGGGTCAAATAGGTCATTAACCGTACTTAACATGGCAACCCCACAGGTCAATTTATGAAAACTTAGATCACATAAAGAGACAATTGGAGCAATTTACAAGATGAGTTACTTAGTCATCCTATTATTGTTTTTAAACTAAATATATAATTCATAGCTACTAATTCTGTCATGATTACATAGTTTATCAAAGTAAGGTGTGTAGTAATAAGCTTACTGAGCCAATATTGTATCTAATGGTAACAGCAGAGTTAAATTCCTGAGTAATTTTTTTAAGGGCTAATACACATCTTTAAATTTACACAATTTTTGTCCGTAAACTGAACTCACAATCTTATTGGATTATAACCTTTAATGATTTCATTAATACATAATCAGTATCTAAAGAGGAAAATGAGAGTTTTGAGGATGGTTTAAATTACCACAATCGACAAAACGATCGTAACTAAACGATTCAAAAATATATTACTGATAACATGGTTAAAGTATCAACGTATTATTCTTGAGGTAACGGCCAATAGAATTAACAAAAGAAGAGACGAATAAAAGGTTTGAAATGCCAAAAACATCAACTTCTAAAGTTGTTTCTTCTGATTTTAACTTCTACCTCTTGATATTTACCATATACATCATTCACAAATAATTGTGATATGCAATTATGCATGCCTCTTCTCAAGCTGCCACGTGGATCAATTGTTTGTTTCTATAGTGAGATTAACAAATTGGGGTTTAAGGTTTTAATTAGGTCAAATGACAAAGTTTAGAGTGATCTACTAGGAATTCCCCTGGAATTCAAGTGTATGTTTAGTGAATTGATGAACTTTGATATTCAGATTTTGAATCCTAAGAGCATGAATTTGAATTAGTTCTCTGTCACATTCGTCTCTTGTCTTAGCCTCTTCTCAATCACGTATTCTTTCACATAACCTCATAGTATGACTGTGTAATTTTATGTCCCGATAGTTGCCATACACTTGCACATTGCATTTGTTCTTGTAAATGGGAATAACATAACTAAGTCTCAATTCCTCTTCGTGAGGTGTAATTGAATGTGAGGTTTATTTCTTACGTGTAATACTAAGGGATAAAAAGTAATTGAAATTAACTCATTTAAATTATTTACTCCTTCCATCACATAAAAAAATTCTTAATTCTAATTCAAATTTTATCTAACAAAAAAAATTCTCATTTCTAAAATTTGAAGGGTCCACTTAATAAAATAATATTATTACTAATGACTCCACCAATAAAATGATTTCTCTCTCCAATCTAACCTTATATTTTAATCAAAAATATTATTAAGAACTCCGCCACTAACCATCCCCTAAAAACTTGTGCCCAAGAGAAATGAGAATTTTTTTTGTGGAACGGAAGGAGTATTATATTGCATCGATTACACTATCTGCATGTTAATAATAAATGTAGTCAAGTAATCAACATATATATTTGTAGTAGTATTTAGTTACAACTCAAATAATCTTAGCTGAAAAATAATACTTCTTACGGTTCAAAATAAGTGATACACTTTCCATATTTGGGTGATTCAAAATAAGTGATACATTTTAAAATTTTACCTTATTTGGTAAAAAAGTAGTGGGATCCACACTCACTAACTACCTACTTTATAAAGTGAAATGACCCTTATACCCTTACTTTTTACTTTTAAACATTATTAATCTTACTTTATTTAAAAATTGTGGGACTTATTCCCCACTAACTATCCAATTAATCTACTTTAATCCTCATTATAATCTTTTATCTCAAAAATTCTGAAACTATCACTTATTTTGAATAGAGGAAGTATTTATATTTCAATTAAGGGTATTATTTGCATCTTTTTGGACATTGATTTATTTTCTTGATTTGAAATAAAAAGAAATAATAAAACCAAACCCTGTACAAAGACGCCGATCTCTACAAACACATCTCACGTTTCTGTTGCGTCAAAAATAATCCCAAAACAAATTTGAAAAACAAAATCAATACGAAAACGAAGATCACAACTCTGTATTTCCTCACCTCGCAAGTGGCCGGAGGTCCCCGCCGGCGTCGGATATCTCTCACCTTGTCCGGAGGATGCTAACAACGGTAAACTTTTCCTCCGATCCATGCTGTTCAATTATGCATTTTACGAATCACGCCACAGTTTTTACTCGATTTATGAATTCTGCTCTGTTCATTTGATTCGTTGAACACTGATGGTGTGGGATCTGTAATGAAAGATGTTTGTTATTATTAGACAAAATTGAAATTGAGATTGAAATGAAGTCGCTATATAAGTTGAATATTGTGAGGATTTGAGGTGTTTTATGTTATTATTTGAACTTAATTAGAACGAGATCGAGGTTTTTACTGTAATGCATAGGAGAATGATCTATTTTATTGAGCTCAGTGTGGTTAATTGTACTAATTAGGTACACAAAATTCTGAGTGTTGTTTATAAACTCATGTGTCTCATGCTCTTGGATGTTAACTACTTTAATTTGCAATCAAGCTGACTAAAGAATGAAAACCATTAGTCATGTCTTTTGTATGTTTGATTTCTAGCCATTATGTATTTATGTTTGCTACAGCATTTCTAATTGGTATCCCAGAGATTAAACAGGACCTAATAATTAAAATACTGCAGGAACTCTATTATTGTTAGACTGTTTATAAGGAAAACTAGGGCTTGAAATTATGGGTTGCCCGAATCAACAATTCAAAACCGTTGTTGGTCAAGAATCTACAAATGCTTCCTGCAAAAGTTGTTCAGCATTCATGGTAAATTCAGAAATTGGTGCAGTTTTATCTGTTATGAGAAGAAATGTACGTTGGGGTGTTCAATATTTAGAAGATTCAGATCAATTAGATAACTCATTAATCAAATCATTCAAAGAAATTAGAAGTAAAGTCTTCTCATGGCAAAACAAATGGCATGATATAAATCCAGTTATATATCTACAACCGTTTTTAGATGTAATTCAATCTGATGAAACTGGTGCACCAATCACAGGTGTTGCATTATCTTCAATTTACAAATTTCTAACCCTAAAAGTACTTGATCTCAATACAGTTAATGTTGCTGAGGCATTACATTTAATTGTTGATGCTGTAACAAGTTGTCGGTTTGAAGTAACTGATCCTGCATCTGAAGAAGTAGTTTTAGTTAAAATACTTCAAGTTTTACTTGCTTGCATGAAAAGTAAAGCTTCAGTTAAATTGAGTAATCAACATGTGTGTGATATGATGAATACTTGTTTCCAGATTGTTCATCAAGCAAGCTCAAAAGGTGAACTTTTGCAGAGAATAGCCAGACAAACAATGCATGAGTTAGTTAGATGTGTTTTTTCACATTTGCATCATGTTGGTAATGAGGAACGAGATTTGAGTCATGAAATTTCTCCACCTGTCACTGATGAGGTATGAAAAAATGATCTAATTCCCTCATTTTTTATTAAATTTGAGCTAACGCGTGTCAAGGCCACAGAAATTTTCAACTTTTTTCATTAAGACCACCCAAGTATGTATATATGTTCATTTAAACCAACTCTAGCCAAATTTATGCCAGAAAATCATAAGACAACAAAAGCGAACCTAATTGTAACATATTAGAATAATACAATAATAAAGTTAATGTAAAATACCGAAAAATATGTCTTTCAAAAATAAATAAAATTCGTTACATATATGTGCATATTGGTTTTTTCTATCTTATATTTTCAGCCTTCCAAAAAATAATTAAATGTAAAATACGAAATAATTAAGTGATTTAGAAGGGTATAACTAATATTTCACTCTGAAAATTTGATTGTTTTATTTTATCATGTTAAAGTTAGACCCAGTTTTATAATATTATAGTTTTCTGGTTAAATTTGATTGGAATTGGTAAAACCGTAAACTGAAAATAAATACATAATGTTGGGGTGGCTTATAGAACTATTTTGATAAATAGTGGCCTTTTTGAAAAAAGTTGAAAACTTTGGTGGCCTCAACATATATTATCCCATTAATTTTTAAATTATGGATTATATCTTCTCTTCTTTTACAGATTGGCAGTAAAAAACAGGACAATGGTTACACTGATTCAAAAACTGAATTTAAAACAGTTACAAATTCTGTTGTGGGCTCCACAGGTACCCTTGCAGTTAAAGTGGATGAAACTATCGGTCAAACTAGTCAAACTACAGAACCTTATGGAATTCCATGTATGGTGGAAATATTCCAATTTCTTTGTTCTCTTTTAAACACGGTTGAAAATACGGTTGTGGATCCCACCAGATCAAACTCAATATCATTTGATGAAGATGTTCCTTTATTCTCCTTGGGTTTAATTAACTCAGCTATTGAGTTAGGTGGAGGTTGTTTTAGCCAGCATCCTGATTTATTAACCCTAGTTGAAAACGAGTTATTTCATAGCTTAATGCAGTTCGGTTTATCTTCTAGCCCGTTAATTCTTTCAACGGTATGTATCATTGTTTTGAACTTATATCATTTTTTAAGAAAGAAACTGAAATTGCAGCTGGAAGTTTTTTTTTCTTCTGTTCTTATGAGAATTGCACAAAATAAAAATGGAGTTAAATATCAACAACAAGAAGTTGCAATGGAAACTATAGTTGACTTTTGTAGACAACCGAGTTTTATTTATGAAATGTATGCAAATTACGATTGTGATATTTCGTGTAGCAATATTTTTGAAGATTTAGTCAACTTATTATCAAAAAATGCATTTCCCGTTAATAGCCCGTTATCAGCTATACATGTTCTTGCTCTCGAAGGATTAATTTCCATGATTAATTGTATTTCTGAAACAATCGGGAATGAAATACCAGTTTTAAAACACAGGTTTGAAATTGAAGATCATGAATCGTTTTGGAAATTGGAATGCGAGAATTTTGAAAACCCTAATTTCTGGGTACCGTATATTCATAAAAAGAAAAATATGAAGAAGAAACTGATGGTGGGTGCTGATCATTTTAACCGAGATCCTAAAAAAGGGCTAGAATTTCTTCAAGGGATGCAAATGTTACCCGAAAAACTCGATCCCACAAGTGTTGCGTGTTTCTTAAGGTACACAATTGGGTTGGATAAGAATGTTGTTGGTGATTATTTAGGGAATCATGACCCGTTTTGTGTCGATGTTCTTCAAGAATTTGGTAAAACGTTTGATTTTCGAGAAATGAATCTCGACACCGCGTTACGTGTTTTCTTGGAAACTTTTAGGTTACCGGGTGAAGCCCAAAAGATCCAACGGGTTGTTGAAGCTTTTTCGGATAGATATTATCAACAATCGCCAGATATTTTAGCTAATAAAGATGCTGCATTATTATTATCATATTCATTAATATTATTAAATACAGATCAACATAATGCACAAGTTAAAAGAAAAATGACCGAAGAAGATTTTATCCGAAATAACCGGAGAATAAACGGCGGAAACGATCTTCCCCGTGAGTATTTATCCCAACTTTACCACTCGATCTGTGAAAACGAGATCCGTATGACACCGGGTCATGGAGCGGGTAACCCGCCCATGACCCATGATAACTGGGTCGGGTTGCTTCATAAATCAAGACAAACCGTACCGTATATCATGTGTAATTCTGGTGAGCTTATTAACAGTGAAATGTTTGCGATTTTATCGGGCCCGATTGTTGCTGCTTTATCTGTGATTTTGGATCTTGTTGAGCAAGAAGATGTTTTAGAAACGTGTATAAATGGGTTTCTAGTTGTTGCTAAAATTGCGGGCTGTTGTCATCTTGATGATGTGTTGGACGGGCTGCTAGTTTCTGTTTCTAAATTTACAACCCTTTTGGGCCCGTTGTCTGTTGAAGAGTCGGTTTTCGTGTTCGGTAACGATGTTAAAGCCCGAAAAGCAACAATAACTGTTTTCACAATTGCAAACACATACGGTGATTATATACGTTCGGGTTGGAGAAACACGGTTGATTGCATTTTAAGTTTACACAGATTAGGGCTTTTACCGGCCCGTTTAGCCAGTGATGCAGCTGATGACATGGACCAAATTTCCGAATCCGACCCCGATAAATTCGTCTTACTCTCACCACCAGCACCCAGTGTTCTAGCTGCAACCCATTCTCGAAAATCATCAGGCTTAATGGGCCGATTTAGTGACTTTTTGTACTACGATACAGAAAAACCAGCCCAACAACCGTCTCAAGAACAACTTGAAGCCCATAAAAATAGCGTTGAAACTGTAAAAAGTTGTCATATTAATACCATTTTCACTGAGAGCAAATTTCTTCAATCCGAATCTCTCTCGAATCTGGCCCAAGCCCTGATTTTAGCTGCGGGCCAATCACGTGAAGATGGTGCGGTTTTCTGTTTGGAGTTATTAATCACTGTTACATTAAATAACCGAGATCGGATTATGCTTTTATGGCAAGGGGTATATGAGTACATAACCAATGTTGTCCAGTCAGCAGTGATGCCGAGTACGTTAGTTGAAAAAGCGGTTTTCGGGCTTATTCGAATCTGTCAACGGCTTCTTCCTTATAAAGAAAATTTAACCGATGAACTTTTGAAATCACTTCAATTAATATTAAAACTCGATGCTCGTGTTGCAGATGCATATTGTGAACATATAACACAAGAAGTTATGCGTTTAGTGAAAGCAAATGCAAGACAGATAAAATCACACGTAGGTTGGCGTACCATAACTTCCCTGCTCTCCATCACGGCCCGCCATCCGGAAGCTTCCGAGCCCGGTTTCGAGACTTTGGAATTTATAATGTTAGACGGGTCCCACTTGTTGCCCGCGAATTTCGTCCTATGTGTCAATGCGGCCCGGCAATTTGCTGAGTCGCGAGTTGGTGATGTCAAACGGTCGGTTAAATCGGTTGATTTGATGGCGGGGTCCACCGGGTGTTTGGTTAGGTGGTCCCGTGAAACTAAGGAATCTGTTGGTGAAGAAGCTGAAACCGCGGTTAAAATGCATCAAGATATTGGTGAAATGTGGTTAAGATTAACACAAGGGTTAAGAAAAGTGTGTTTAGACCCGCGTGAAGAAATTAGGAATCATGCGGTTTTGATGTTGCAGAATTGTTTAACGGGGTTGAACGGTGTTCATCTTGAAAACGAGTTGTGGTTATCGTGTTTTGATTTGGTAATTTTCACTTTGGTTAATGATTTACTAGAAATCATGCAAGAAAAATCACAAAAAGAGTACCGAAACATGGAAAGTACGCTTATTTTGTCGTTAAAGTTATTATCGAACGCGTTTTTGCATTCGTTATCGAGTATTTGTCGGTTGGTTTCGTTTTGTAAAGTATGGATCAAGGTTTTAAGCTGTATGGAGAGATTTATGAAGGTAAAAATAAGAGGAAAAAAGAGTGATAAAATCCATGAAACAGTTATTGAGCTTTTGAAGAATAGTTTGCTTGTGATGAAATCTAGGGGAATTCTTGTTCCAAATGATGCTGTTGGTTCTGATAGTTTTTGGCAGTTAACTTGGTTACATGTGAAAAATTTTGCACCGAATTTGCAAACCGAGGTTTTTCCCGAATCCGATAGTGAACTCGAAAAGTCGGTTTCTGATGCTAATTCATCGGGCGGGTCTTGATGGAAAACGAGTTTTGGCCTTTGGGTTTTGTTTATTAGAATTTAAACAGTTATTATAGTCTTAGGTTTTCATATAAGGGGGTGATTTTCCTACCACAACTTTTAAGGTATATACCACATCCAATGCTTAATATACTTATACAGTTAGCTGTAAAATCTGTACCGTATGGTATAACCATTAAAACTTGTGGTAGCAATATCAATTATCTTTCATATATCTGTATACTTAGGTTGTAATTTGTAAATTGTTTTCAGAAATACTAAAGTTACCCTTTGATAATGAGACAGCCATCTGACTATTTTGATTGACGATAAATGTATTTGTAAGTTACTATAAATATTAGAGAATTGAAAAACATATGATCTGTAATCTCCCAATAAAATATATAAATTGAAATGCTACTATATTATCGGGTTGAACGCGAACCTGTTAGGTTAAATAAATCTTAACTTGGCACTATAAGGTTAGCAGGTAGACCCGTTAAGGCATTTATAACCCGAATTAACTTGATCATATAAACCTTAATTGGGCGCCCTTTAGGGTCGGATCGTAACACTCACTATTTGCATGGTAGATCACATAACTTTTTGGCAGTGGATGCCCACTTGTTTTCAAGCATCAATTAGTTTCGTTATTACATTGTGGATCCTGAAATCATATAAATGGTCGTAAAATATCATATATTGCGCTATAAATAAATAAAAACTCGATGATTAAAAGACAACATAGATATTCCATCCTCATCTTAAAAAGCACAAATTACCATCCCAGGGTGCGTTAAGATGTACGCATATCCTTGCATAAGTTTATCTCATGGGAATGACCACTAATCATGTAAAAGAATAAAAATTCCAGTTAGAAAAACATATTCATGAATAATGAGGAAAAATAACTAACTGTAAGTTAGAATGTATGTAACTTGAAGATAAAACATTTGGGGATGTAGCTCAAATGGTAGAGCGCTCGCTTTGCATGCGAGAGGCACGGGGTTCGATCCCCCGCATCTCCATTTTTCCTTCATAAATATGCATAATACTTATTGTTATTAAATTAAATAAATATTATTTAATGATTAAACTACATAATATCAATAAACTTCCGGTTTTATGCATATATTTTTAAAAGTATTCTTCGTTACATGTGAAATGTGTTCCACTTTGTTAATATCAATTTACTTCTTTATACATCATTCCTCGATTTTCAAAGGCGAAAACACATTTTATATCCAACAACTTAACATGCATAAAGAAAATATGACATGGAGCTAAACAAAATACATCGCTACGCCATTTTCCTGTTCAAATTAAAAGATGTTACCATACACGTTTTCTACTTAGTCATCTACTCCCTCCGTCCCTAAATAAAGTTCCCGCTTCTCTTGGGCATAAATTTTAAGGAGAAAATTAATGTGGGGTCATTAGTAATAATTTTGATTAAAATATAAAGTTGGGTTGGAGAGAGAAAGATAGTTAGTGGATAATTAGTAGTAGGGACCTTGATATATATATTATTTTATTAAGTTTACCCCATCAACTTGAGAAATGAGAACTTTATTTAGGGACAAAAATTTAGGGAGAAATGAGAACTTTATTTAGGGACGGAGGGAGTACTATCTTCATCTACTCCTGGATAAATGTATATCTACATCTCACATTGGTTATACCTCATCTTTTGACAAAATTGGATTTTGTTGTTGTTGCCGCTCTTCATCTCTGTCACATATTTATACATTACCATACATAAGTAAGAAGTGGTGTAGACAAAATGTGTGCTGTGATTTTCATACATAAAAAGTGGTTCATGGATAGAAGACAAACTTAAACCCAACCCCAAATCATACACAAAACTTAGAAGTTAGAACCTATAAACTTTGCTGAAGACGACCTGAGGATGACCCCAAGTGTAAATATGTCATCGTTATTCCAAGAAGTTTGTGTATCATATACTTTCACCTTTTGTAAAAGTATTTGTGTAACAATAAATTAAATTAACATACTAGATTTTTTAAACCAAAGAAAACAATTAATAAAGAGGCTGTGTCTCAGGCCATTTATGTGTTCTACTCAAAAACTTCATACCGATAAAAGTTTTTGTTATACCTAATGTTTGTTATACCGATACGTTTTTGTTAAGAGAAATGATATTTAGTCCTACCATTTAGACCTATTCATATACCTACCCACTTGATAGGATGACATGTGTATTCCACTAATTCTCTCTCTTAATATTATCTCTTGATTTTGACACGTGTCTTCATCTAATGAGTAGACCTATGAGTAGGTTAAAATGGTAGGCCTAAATACCATTACTCTTTTGTTAAATGGGGCCAAATTCGGTAGATGTAGCAGCCCGCAAAAAGACGAAATAAGTGTTAGTTATCAGAAAAGTCAAAGAAAGTAGTCGTCGTAGGGCCCGCATGAAGCAAATACATACGCCACGTGTTACCGGAAAATCGAGACCTAAAAAGCACTCACCAATCATGTTGTACTACCCAAAAGGTCACTACTACGAATCCGGCGACGATGTCGACCACTTTGATAACATAGATCCTCATCCAACCCCATTCGCCGGTGGCTACGACATCGCCCTCTCCCTCCATCGGAGGAAATATGCTACGCTGCCACCTCAACTTCCTCCGGCCGCTTCGATTATGAATGTTCTAACTACTCCTCCTATGCCGAGCCCTCTGTGCTTACGGCGAGGAAGCTCTTGACAGTGAATATAAAAGCTATGTTCGACACAAACCCCTTGCTTATGGAGCCTCATCTGCTGGTGTGAGTCATCAATCCGGTGGAGGTTACGGCGGTGGATCTGGTTATGGTAGGCATGAGGAGCCTACCTCTGAATACGGATCTGGATATGGCCGGAGGCCAGAGGAGCGTACTTCGGAATATGGATCTGGTTATGGCGGTCGTCCTGAGGAGCCTATTTCGGTGTACGGATCTGGTTATGGACGGAAGAGCCGATTTCCGAGTACGGATCTGGATACGGCCGTAAGAAATATGTAAGTTGGATCAACCTCTTTGCACAGTCTAATTAAACCATATGTTATGTATTCTAGTTGTTTACTGTGATCAGACATGTGATTAATTTAGAAGTATAAACTATAACTCACTTATTGATCTGATTAGAAGTTGGTTTAAAAGCTTAATTAGATTTATTGTTCGATGGGAAGGGGTTGCCGGTAAAGCATGAGTCTTAACCAGAATTATAAAAACTTTAATGCTCTTGACATGTTGGTTGAGATATGATGATAATTGGAATGAATTTGCAGGGAGATGATAGAGAGGAAGAAGCATAGGCACCACCGCAAACACTAGGATGATTAAGAGATGAAGCTTGGTTTTGTCTGTCGTATTCCTGCTTTTCAACTTGATCTTGTAATTTATTGCCATCACAAACAACTGGTTGGTTTCTGTCTTTTATGTTTGTATGTGAAATTGTGAAAACCTTTCTTGCATTGTGTTTAACTGTTTTGGTTTTGTGGTTTGCATTAATAAAAGTCCTAAACTTTATGTGTTTCAGAAGATTGATTTTGGCCTTTTGAATGTTATAATCTTGGATTTCTCTAATCATTCATATTCCATCAAGTTCCTAATCATAGATTAGCAACAACATTTTAGCCCAATCTTGAAATGCATCAACAAATTTCTTATCAACGCTATACAAGCCAATTAGCAACAAATGTTTAAGTCAATGCAGATTTGGTGTGTGTTCGGAACCACTACAATGGCAGAAAACAGGGGAAAATTTGTATTTATAGTGTGTTCACAGCCTTCGAAAAGGTAAAAGAATTAACTGCCATAACTATCACTGCCAACCGCCACTTGAAGGCTTGTCTCTTCAAATCTTTGCATTTGTACGATCAATACCAAAGTTTTTTGTGCTGTTATTACAGTTTTGAGTCTTTTGACAGTCGATTAGGTCAGTAATATTTTTGGTGGGAAAATCAGTTTAGACATTTTTTATAACCACCAAAATCCATGGAAATGCAATTAATGAGTGCTAAGGGATGTGTTTTCTGATTATACATATTCTTGCATTTATGATGTCTTCCACATATAGGAAAGACTCCAAAGTCCAAAACAATCGAATGAGCAACGACTTCTACCACAAACAGTAATTTAATAAACAAAATTTTAATCTTAAACTTGTCAAAAATAACAAGCCCGTATATATATTTGTGTTCAGTAAGAAAAGTACACATATGAGACAATCGTTGCAGTTAATGAATCTTCTTCTATGTAATATAAAAAAAAGAATTAAAAAATTAATGAATGAAATATAAAAAAACAAACTAAATGAGCTTCTTTCGCTGAAAAAAGGCCTTTAAATGGCATAACTGCAGAGCAGCCACTAATAAACAAATTACAAGGGAGAAAAAACTGAAAGTTGCCATCTTTGAATTAGTTGATCTTATTAAATGCTGCATCATTTCCTCCCTACAATTTTATTTTTACAAAAATTAACATCTTCAACCGCAAATGGGGTTTGCAGTTTTATAGAACAAAAAACAAGCAAACAATAAGTTTTAATATATTAATTCTGATTATTACCTTTCACGAAGATTGAACATCTCCTCATGAACCATTGTGACTGAATCAAACAATTTTTTCAGCTCAAGTTCCATCATCTGTCAGAAACGATTACAACATGTGTTTGTTTATGTTCATATAATCAGTCACACAATAAAAATGGAGAAAGAAAGAACTTACTTCAACCTGTCCCTTTTTAGCCACTTTAGACCAATCTTTTGCAGCAAGACCTGATTTCCAATCAAAATCAATGGACAATGATTTGTCTGGAGATTGTTTAGCTGCCCAGAAACAAGTCATATAATCACCAGCCTCACCAGCAGTGAATGCAAAATTACCAGAATGTATACGATCTGCAAAGTGATAATTGTTCCCCTGGGGTGAAGTTACCTATATATATACTACCTGTTAATAATAATTACAGTTGAAAACATATTACATGTTACTATTTAGGTAGCCATTGCATAGCTCCAAATTTATCGTATAATAATACTATTATGCATCGATTAATAATATAATAGTACTAGTATAATATCAAGATATCATCAACTCTTATAATCAATAATAGGAAAACCTTCAAACCATTAAAAAAGAGGTTTTAAAAACAAGAGCAAATCATGAAAATATGAATGCATAATGATTATATTACTCAGCAGTTTTGATTAAAAAAAAAAAAGAACTCGTAGATTTTCAATAGCTCGAAAACTTGATCATCTGTTATTTTGGTTCACATAGGACAATAGTGGAATTGCAATTTTCGGCCGAATTGTTCAATGATTAATATTCGCAACTTAAATAGTTTCCGTATAGAAATTGATCGAAAAAACGGAATTAAGGAATGGATAATTGACAATGAAGTTGTACAAATGATGTGAATGGCTGACCCTAACAGTAACGCGATCCTCTTCCGGTAACGGAGAACCTTCGATGGGGTTAACGATGGTATACTTGCCGACGGTCATCGCATTGATTTTAATGTCTTCCGTTATGCATTTTGTGGCTCCTGTTTTTAAATCAAACATCATTCCTTTCACCAATGGCGGTGTTGAAGCTAACGCTAATATCGATATCATAATTGCTGCTATATTTATTGATCTCCACATTGTTGATTTTGGGGGGAAACTCAAAATAAGAACCCTAGATTTTGCAAAAGCAGAGGGGCGAAACGCGGGTAACTTGTTTGCTTATTCCCCTTTATCCAAAATTAACGACCGATCAACGAACTCATCCTTGTAACGGCGTCGTTTTAAACGTTGTTAAATTGTTAATGTTAAATCAAATGTAGATATATCTTGAGACTTGAACAACGAAAAAAAAAGAAATATTTTGAAAATACAAAAATATTCTTTTATATATTCTGTTTATTTTGTAAGGAAAACTATTCAACGATTAAATAAAAACTTTCGTCGTTTAATACGTTTTTGACGAAATTTTTTTAACGATGTTAAATCAATTTTTTTTATACATGTCCAGTCTCTTATTTATCATTTCCCAAAAAGTTACTTTTTAACTCTAACTCAAAAAACATCTTACCATCAAATTTAAGCCATTTCTTAATTAGAGCAAATAGTTAAGATCCTTAATATTGTCTTTAACTAGAACAAGATCGACAACTTATTGGATAATGTTCAAAAGTAGTAAACATTGTTCGACGGATTCGATCGTTTGGCACTATACCTCAATAATGTAGCATAAGATCTTTAATCTTGTCTTTTAAGTTATAACCATCAACGTAGACCATGTTTATAAGTTCTCCTTAATAATAATTTACCCGCAAACCAACACATAATTAACAATGAAATTCGGCAAAGAATTTGCTTCACAAATGGTGCCGGAATGGCAAGCAGCATACATGAACTACAACCACCTCAAGATTCTCATCAAAGAAATCTTGAAATGCAGATCACCGGAGCAACTCCGGCTTATCAGGCAAACCCACCATTACCATCAAAAGGGTATTCTCGGAAACGAAAGGTTTCTCTTCATAGACTAACAAATAGTGATTCTGAAAATAAAGATAAAGAGGATGAAGTGATTCTAGTAAGTGCAATTCAGTCGCCGGAGGAAAGGTACCAGACTGTTTTCCTCCGGTCATCGGAGGACGGAGGAGACTCTGAACTCCATTTCTTTAAACGACTTGATAATGAGTTCAATAAGGTGAACGATTTCTATAAATCTAAGGTAGGGGAGATGGTGAATGAAGCTGAAGAGTTGAGCAAACAAATGAATGCTCTCATTGCTCTTCGAATTAAAGTCGGCGATCCAGCTTTTTGCAGTTCAACTCCTGTGTTTTCGGCTCGGTTCACTGACGAACATATTACAGGTTATTTATGACCATAAATTTCGTCCCTAAATGGTTACTAGTGTCTTTGCGACCCCAAAAGTACTTTTTCCTACCTTCTAAAATTGAAAAAAGACTTATAAGAAAGGGAAGTGATTCTTCCACATCAATTTTTATCTATGTAAAGTAATTTTATATCAAATGATAGTCATGTTCTTCAAAAGGTGGGGTGAAATGCAAGTTTTGGTAAAAGGAAATGAAGGACATAATTGTCTTTGGGATGAAATTACTCTGTATGTATTGCTCTGACATAGTTTGTCACTTTGACATTTTCCTTAATCCTTGTAGCATGTACATTTGTATTTATTAAATGCCTAATGATAAAATTTTGTTGTTTACTTTAGATGCGAACCAAGAGAACATGAATCATGAAGGAAAAAGCAAATGGAGAACAGGAAGTGATCGAACAAATAAGGAACATGAAATGGTTTCTTTAGAAGTTTTAAACGACATAAAGATCAACGTTATGCCAGAAACTCCAATATCATCGTTGAAAAATGCTTTTAGTCGTTCCAAAGCGAGCTTCTCATTCAGTAAAAAAGAACTCAAAGATGCAGAACGGAAGTTAAAGCAGGCTTTTATCGAGTTCCACCAAAAGCTTCGCCATCTCAAAAGCTACTCGTAAGCACTAACCACTCAGCGACTAATTTCCAGAATTTGTGACGACTAACTTTCGTCGCTATTTTTTTTTTTTGTTTTACTGATGCATTTTGCGACAACCTTTGTTTTGTGATTTTGTTTCTGAAATTTTGCTTATTTGATCAGCTTCTTGAATCAATTGGCGTTCTCCAAGATCATGAAGAAGTATGATAAGGTCTAGAATTGTAACATCCCGAGACCCGACCCTTAATATTTTATTACTTTTGGTAAGTAATATCTTATTGTTTAATGTTTTATTATTTTATATAATTTTATTTGATTTAATTGGATTAATTGTATTTTTAACCATGGGGATTAAAAATTAGTAAAACTGAAATATTTAAATATTAAAATGATTTTTACATATTTGGGTTCATTTCTGAATCAGGGTTCTAAAAATATCTTCGTTGTTAAAATTGGAGTTAGTTAGGTCTAAATTAATTATCTGCGAACCTAATAATCTACACTGTGTTAAATGAAAAAAAATCAGTGTTTGGAAAGGGGGGTACGTGTTATGTTGGTGAGTATGTGTCAAAATAATCAGATTTTTCTCTTCTCCTTGCCTGTACACGACAACACCCACACACACACATACTTTCTTAGTCTTTCTTGGTCTTTCTTGGCCGACAACAGTTGAAGGTACTCGCCCGACCGCCGATCCTCTTTTAACGTCCAATTGCTTGTGGAAGTTTGGACGGGTTTCCCTATTGATTTCCCTCGATGTTCTAATTTGTTGTAGTTATGCAAATTGACGTTTATTTCTATTCACTTAGCTTTGTGCTAATCCCTCATTCGTTGACTCTTTTCAGGTTGTGGTTTTAGCTTGACAAGAGTCGGGTTTTGGAAGTCTGACCGCACTCTGATTTTGTATACCGGGTCGAGCCTGTTTTAGTAACACCTTAAAATGTTTTTATATATTCGATTAATATGTAAATGGTTTTTATGTTGTGTAATAAGTAGGAGTTATGGTATTTCTTAATTCGCTTCCGTATGCTTATTTTAAAAAAAAAAAAAAAAGCTCTAGGATTGTGGTGTTACAAGAATTCTAGATTCAACGAAGTTCATTTTGCTTGTATTCATGTGTTCCAAAATCTAACACTTTTGTTGGTACAGAGTACGTCTAGAAATGCATCAAAAGCTTATTTAGAGATGGTTGAGAAATCTTACTTGAACCAATCTGATGAGGTATCTATAATGTTTAATTATATATTTTTTTTGTACCTTGTAAATTAATTAACAAATGATGAAATAAGTAAGCTATTTCTTGTGCACGCAGGTCGCTAAGCTCTTGGAGAGTGTTGAAGCTGTTTTTATCGAACACTTTTGCAATGGGAACCGCAGTCTAGGAACGAACACCTTAAGACAAAAACCTAAAACCGACAGACACAGAGTAACCTTTTTTACGGGTATGTTTGCGACACTTTTTCTGTTGCTAAGTTCATTACTTGCAAGTATGCAACTCAGCACTTTTCGTGTACTTTTTTTTGTCCCAATAGATCCACTGAAAATTTTATTGACATGTACAGTACAACTCACCATTGCATATTGATATCGTGCAGGTTGCTTTTTGGGATTCTCGTTGGCACATATCGTCGCTATAATCTTATTGATAAATGCTAGAAAACTTCTCAAAAGTGAAGGTCGAGATCAGTACATGACCAATGTATTTCCGTTATACAGTGTGTTTGGGTACCTCGTGTTACATTTGGTAATGTATGCTGGAAACATATACTATTGGAAGCGTTTTCGCGTCAATTACGCCTTTATTTTCGGGTTCAAACCCAATACCGAATTGGGTTATCGGGAAATCCTACTTCTCGCTTCTGGTCTATCGGTTCTTATTCTTGCAGCAATTTTGTCAAATCTTGAAATGGATATTGATCAAAGTGCTAGAAGCTCAAGAACTCTAACAGAATTAGTCCCTCTAGGCTTACTCGTTGTATGAAATTACACTTTTGCCCTCTTGTACTCTTCCCGACGAGAAACTATATCTTGATTAATTAGTTGTAACTTGTGTTTTGCAGGTTGTACTTTCAATTGCGTTTTGTCCTTTTAACATCGTCTACCGTACAAATCGTTTCTTCCTGATAACATGCATATGGCATTGTATATGTGTTCCGCTTTATAAGGTTACTCTTCCAGATTTCTTCATGGCTGATCAACTAACTAGTCAGGTAACAGGTTTAAAGATATTATAAAATTAGTGACGACTGATAGGCGTCGCTAATAAAATTGGACTTTTGGTTGTTTCAGATTCAGTTATTCAGGAACTTGCAGTTTTATATTTGCTACTATGGTTGGGGAGACTACGAAAGTAGGGAATCTAGCACATGCCGAGGAAGTAAAATTTACGATAGCATTTCTTTAGCCATCGCTATTATACCATATTGGATTCGATTTCTACAGGTATATTCTAAAAAAAAAGATATGGTATATATATTCGTGACAAAAAAGATCCATTAAGAAAAATTGCAATTCATTAGAAATAGGCACCCCCAGGCGCCCACCACCCCCCCCACAACCACACACACACACACAAAAAAAGATACACTATGTCAAAATGGAATAAGACGATGAGTTGTTAGTCGCTAATAATAGGCACCGTAGATTTAGTCTTCAAAACCTGTTCAATACAAGAATATAAATTTTAGGAAAAAACTCAATTTTCATAAAACCATCAACTAAACTTTCTAGAGTCACAAATAAATCCTAAATAAGACCTAGATTTTTCAATAAGCCAAAAAAGACAAAAAATGCTTATTTTTCCACATTTGGGTAGTTTATTACCACAACGATTAATATGTAACAATGTTTCAGTGCTTACGACGTCTATTTGATGGAGAAGACTCAAGTCAAGCTGTGAATGCACTCAAGTACTTATCAACTGTCGCTGCTGTTGTCGCAAGAACTTTTTATGTTCAAGAGAAAGGATTGACTTTGAAAATGGTCGCTGCATCCACTTCAACTGTCGCTACAATTTTCAACACTTACTGGGATTTGGTGTGTGATTGGGGTCTTCTACGTAGAAACTCTGAAAACCCATGGTTGAGAGACAAACTCCTTTTGCCGCATCGATCTATCTATTATTTAGCGATGGTATTTAGCATTACTGATAAACTTTCCTTTTTATTTGGGTCAAAATCTGAATTTGTTGACTATGTCCTCTAATACCCTGAATTATTAAAGGTGCGGCTTGATACTCTGAATTTGATAAATTAGTTGATGTAATACTCTGACTCATTAATTTGATCGTGTTTTCTTGCTTGATTTATTTTCGTTGAAACTTTTTACGGACTTAAAAAATTACGTTTATCTCAATATATTGATATTATAAGCAAATCACGTGAAAAAACAAAACCAAATTAGCGAGTTAATATACTAAATCGATCATTTTCTCAAGTTTTAATAAATCAAGGTAATAAGTAACATAGTCATCAAAGTTGAGGATACTAAAATGTATTTTGACCTTTTATTTGTTTCAACATCTAATGATATTTTTAGTGACACTTGCATTTTTGTGACTGGTTTTTGTAGGTAGTGAATGTGATACTGAGACTAGCTTGGATGCAAACGGTGTTTGATTTTCATGAAGCTCCATTCCTACATCAATCAGCGTTAGTTGCGTTGATTGCCTGTCTGGAGATCATTCGTCGTGGTATATGGAACTTCTTCAGGTTGGTGTTTTTAATTAGCGACGGAAATTTAACTTTTTTTTAGTCTCAGTTTGTTGTTAATGGAAAAGATGTTATGAACGATGCAGGTTGGAGAATGAGCATCTGAATAACGTTGGCAAATATCGAGCTTTCAAGTCTGTGCCATTACCTTTTAGTTACGAGAACGCTAAGGATCTTTAAGTGAAAAAACAATTGTTTGATCTGTTTCTAAAACATTGTTATTTGCTCATGCATTATCAAGTAATAACACAGATATTCGTCGATTTCTGGCGACAAAAAACGTAAAAATGGTTTAAGCCACAAAGTTTCTCATCTAGTTAAATAATTGAAGCATTATTGAACAAAAAATATATATGTTCTCCGATAAATTAGGTAAAAATTAGAGAATTACACTATTAAGCATACACATAAGTTTCTATTACAGGATTAATTATTTTTAATTATCTACACTAATATTGGGTGTATTTAATAGTAACTTTTCTCTTCATACTTTTGTTAATTGAACAAGTGTTCCTTCTTTGATAATGAACAAATTCAAAGAGCTGTTACGACTATTTTCGTCTATTTCAGTAGGCAGAAAGGGTGTGAAAGCTACCATTTCTACTTTCTAGAATGCAACAGCTAGGGCGGAATAGAACTTTGATATATATTCAAACCTAAATATTTACGAGTAATATTTTAAAAAATACGTACTAGATGACCCAAAGAAATTTAACATTTTGAGATGTGGTGTAAGGTACTAAGGTTCTTTAAAATGGAAACCGTCACAGTCAAGTGACAGTTGCTTAGCTGCCTAGCTGGTCTGTAGATATATTTTTTTTTGCTGTCACGTATTTATTTTCAGAATCATAAATGTTATATTCATGATCTGACAAAATAAAGAAAAAATAAAAATTTCAAAAAGAAAAAAGTTTAAAAACAAAAAGCGCGAAATCTAAAATACCACAAAGACAATTTATGTAATCCACTCAATAAAATATTACATTTTTCAAGCCACAAACTCGTCTTGTCAAAACTCAAAAGCAAGAACTAAATGAGTAATGATGTATATATGACCATATTAATATGAATTACAATCGTATTAATTATAGTTTATTTTGCTTAGCTTTAATTAAATCTTCAAATTCAAAACTACATACTTAAACTATTTGTATAGTAAAAATAAGAAGTATTTAAATAATATTTGAACATATTAATCATATCTTATCTTATAAATAGAATATAACTAATACTTTAATGGACTACAAATCTACAATAAGAAAAATATCATTTATATTTATTATTGGAATTTGGATGGACCATCCAAGTGGTTTGTCTTAATTTTTGGAATTGACATTGTTATCATATCCATTTCTGCTACAAAGCTTGACCGGGTAAGCAAACATCACACTCTATGATTTTATGTTTATAAACAAAAATAAATCTCAAGTAATCTCCATCTATTTGCATTCAGAAAACACACACAAAATTAAATAAAAAATGAAATTCGGAAAAGAATTTACTTCACAAATGGTGCCGGAATGGAATGAAGCTTACATGAACTACAATTACCTCAAAACAATGTTGAAAGAAATACTGATTTTCCGGCGACGGCAATCATCTCCGAGGTATCCATCGCCACGAAGAGGGAAGAAGAAGTCTTTATACAGAGCATTTAGTGGACTCACAAATCGATATGGTAATTACAGTGATGTAGATAACGATGCTGAAGTAATTCTCGTGAGTGAAATGCAGCAACAGCCGGAAGATGGTCGGAGTTACCAAACTATGTTTTTCCGGTCATCGGAGGAAGGTGCAGAGAATGAGCTGGTGTTCTTTAAAAGAGTTGATGATGAGTTTAATAAAGTAGTTAATTTTTATAGAGGTAAAGTGAAGGAGGTGGTGATGGAGGCTGAGGAGTTGAATAAACAAATGGATGCACTCATTGCTCTTCAAATCAAAATTGTTGATCCCAATTTTCAAACACCAGGTAATCGCTCAATAACTAGATAAAAGAAAATGTGTTGTTTGGTTATCGGCAAATTACGTAAAATAGCAACGTGTTTACACAAATGTTTAACCAAGGTCATTAAAAGATTGTTTTTTTTTTTAATTCCGATTTCATCCTGTGCTGTTTGGTAAGCTCTTAATAATTCATTTAAGAAGACAACCTCTTAATCGGACAGATTCAGAGCGTTTGGTAAGGCCTTTTTATCAGCCTCTGAATCAAAAATTGAACATTTTGCCTCTTAATCGGACAGACGTAAGGTGAAGCCTAAATTATTCAGACATCTGCATCATTCAGATATAATCATTCAGATGCTACCAAACAGCACCTTAGTCCCTTCTGTAAACCCTAAACATTAACAGATGACCGTGGAAAATTTCAGATTCGTTACGGTAATGATTATGTCACGTACTCCCTCCGTCCCACAAAAAACTTCCCATTTGACATGGGCACAAGTTTTAAGGGGATAGTTAGTTGTTGGGCCATTGGTAATAATTTTGATTAAAATATAAGATTGGTTTGGAGAGAGAAAGATGGTTAGTGTATAGTTAGTGGTGGGGTCCTTAGTAATAATAGTATTTTATTATGTGGAGCCCATCAATTGAATGAAATGAGAAGTTTTTTGTGGGACAAAAAATTAAGGTCAAATGAGATGTTTTTTATGGAACGGAGGGAGTATATCACATGCAAAGCTTAGCCATACCAGGGAGCCCATTTATATGTGAATACTTTTTTTAATGTATATTTATGAAATTCCGTGTTTTCACCAAAAAAATTAAATTAAAAATAAAACTTGTTCACTTGAAGTGGCGGCTAAGTGACTAAATAGAATTCATCATATGTATAAACAATATTATGTAATTGCAATTTGCAAACCTTGTATCAAATTCAAAATAAGAAGTATCTTTAATTCGGTTGTTGACTACAACATATTTTTAAATTGAAGATTTCACGGTAAAAAAAAATTATATTGTATACAGTGGCGGACCCAAAGAAAAAGTTGAGTGGTGTCACTGGTTGCACATTTTGATCTCAGGGGTTGCACATACACTAATAAAAAGAAATTTTAAAAATTTTAACGTTATTTTTACACTATTTGGAAAAGTTTCAGGGGGGCAACCCCGGGCACCATACTAGGTCCTCCCCTGATTGTATACACAATTTATATCAAAGAAATTTTGTATTAAAGTTGAACTTGATATAAAAGTGGTTATTATGTAGTACTCCCTCCGTCCCACAAAAAACTTCTCATTTCACTCTAAACTTTTGTCCCACAAAAAACTTCCCATTTCCCAAATTTGATGGGCTCCACACAATAAAAAACTATTATTACTAAAGACCCCACCACTAATATCCACTAAGTATCTTTCTCTCTCCAATCTAACCTTATATTTTAATCAAAAGTATTATCAATGACCCCACCACTAATTATCACTTAAAAACTTGTGTCAAATTCAAATGGGAAGTTTTTTGTGGGACGGAGGAGGGAGTATAATATTACTTTTTGCATTTACATATATTTTCACAATTACATATGTGTCCAAAATTAGTCTTTGCCCCTGACCACCTAACTATTATGTCAATTTACTTTTCTGCACCTTCAACTTCTGTTGCTAATGACTATTGTGCATATATGTGTTTGTCTGGGTCCAATTACCAGCATAAATGATCAAAGAAACTAGAAAACATAACATTAGTGACCAAATAGAAACAAATCAAGTATGACTTCCGGCGATTTTATACAATTTGCCCTCTAAAATTTCTTACTGCTTTCCGAAAAACCAGAGGAGAGTCAAGAACTTGAAGAAAATCAAGAAAGGAGTCATAATAAAATGGCTTCTCTAGAAATGCTAAATTATGTAAAGATTAATGTCGTACCAGAATCCGCATTATAATCCACCTTGAAAATTATTCTTGATGGCACAAAATCGAATTTATCATTTAACAAAGCAGAACTCAGAAATGCAAAGGTGAAGCTGAAGCAGGCCTTTGTAGAGTTCCATAGAAAACTCTGGCTTTTGAAAAGCTACTCGTAAGCACTTTTATTCGATATTCGATCAATATAAACAAGATTGAAAATTGACTAAGTTAACATGTCTTTGTTCTTTAACATGCAGTTTCTTGAATCAATTGGCTTTCTCCAAGATCATGAAGAAGTATGATAAGGTCTTGATTTTTATTTACTTCCTCCGTTTCAAAATATATATACATTTTAGAGTTCACATTTTTTAACGCAAAATATGATAATGATGGTTAATTATACTCCCTCCGTCCCACAAAAAAGTTCCAATTTCTCCTTATAATTTTGTCCTACAAAAAAGTTCCTATTTCTCAAATATGAGGGACCCACTCAATAAAATATTATTATTACCAAAGATTCCACCACTAAAACACTTTCTCTCTCCAATCTAACCTTATATTTTAATCAAAAGTATTACCAATACCCCACAACTAATTATCTCCTAAAATCTTGTGCCCAAGTGAAATGAGAACTTTTTTGTGGGACGGAGGGAGTATTAAATTGGATAATTAGTGAAGCATGAGTCCCACATATATTGATTAAAGTGAATTTAATGATGTTTAAAAGTAAAAGTAAGAGTACTTGTGTCTTTTCATTATATTAAAGGATATAGTTAGTGGGTGTGGGCCCCACTACCTTTTACCAAATATGGTAAGTTTTCAAAGTGTATCACTTATTTTGAAACACCCCAAAATGGAAAGTGTATCACTTATTTTGAAACGGAGGAAGTATTTATTTTGATCATAATACGTACTTATGTTTTATCTTACTCCAAGATCACTTACACTTTTGTTGGAGGTTACCTCTACCCATTGTCTACATATTACCTCCTCATACCCTTATTTGAAGGGATTGAGTATCATTGTTGTCGTGGTTGATAATCCGTATTTATGTTGATATGTTGCGAGTCAAATTTTGAGTTTTTTTATTGGTGTACTTAGATCACATCAAGAAATGCATCAAAAGCTTTTCTAGACATGGTTGAGAATTCTTACTTGAGCCAATCCGACGAGGTACGATTTAGCGATTATCGTGCTTTAGATTTGCATATTAATCAAAAAGTATATTTTCCTCCTTCTTTCGGTAGGTTGTTAAGCTCATGGAACGTGTAGAAGTTGTGTTTATAAAGCATTTTGCCAATGCAAATCGCCGTCAAGGAATGAGTGATTTAAGGCAAAGAACTAAAAGAGACAAACATAGAGTTACATTTTTCGTGGGTAAGTCGCGGGTTCAAAGAAACTAACTTTAACCATGTTAACGTTTTCTTATTTCTTGGTGTGGTTTGTTACCCACACCAATTAAAAGTATTAACCGCACCAACAAAGGACATCTGTACTAGTTTCAATTGGTTAGTTTTTATGAACTTTTAAATCCACGTATACAGGTTGTTTCTTCGGGTGCTCAATAGCACTTGTTCTAGCAGTTATTTTAACGATACACGCCAGATAGCTTCTAAAAAGTGAAGGCCATGACAAATATATTTCCGTTATACAGTTTATTTGCATACATTGTGTTACATATGCTAATGTACGCTGGAAACATATACTTTTGGAAGCGTTTTCGGGTGAATTACTCCTTTATCTTCGGGTTCAACCCAAAAACAGAATTGGGCTATAAAGAAGTCCTACTTCTTAGCTCTGTGCTATCAGTACTCACTCTTGCAGCCGTACTCTCGAATCTTGAAATGGAAATGGATGAAAGAACTCAAAGTTTTCAAGCTTTAACGGAACTCATCCCTCTTGGCTTACTCATTGTAAAAATTTTGTTTTATTATTTTTTTAAATAAAGTTGAAGTTGGCGGGAATCTAGCTAACTGGTTGAAAGTGATGTTTTTCAGGTTATAGTTTTGATAATGTTGTGTCCGTTTAATGTGATCTATCGATCAAATCGGTTCTTTCTCATAGTGTATCTATGGCGTTGTGTTTCGGCTCCTCTTTCTAAGGTGACCTTCCCTGATTTTTTCTTGCCGGATCAGTTAACGAGTCAGGTAATTAACATCGTGTTGTAATTTTATTGGTTTGATTTATGCAAATAGGCACACGTGTCGCCTTTTTTAACAGTTTTTTTTTTTTGGTTATAGGTTCAGTTATTTAGGACTTTGGAATTTTATGTATGCTATTACGGTTGGGGAGACTTCAAGAGGAGATCGAACACATGTAATCAAAGCAATGTTTATCAGACTCTTTATATATTTATTGCTGTTGTTCCATATTGGTTTCGTTTCCTACAGGTAACTAAACGCACTTCACACACATATTATTAGGGGTGGCAATCAGGTTGCTTTGGGTTAGCGGGTTTGGATTGGCAGGTTTGGATCAATTAACCCAAATCCGACCCATATAACTTAACAAGTTGGTGGTTCAAGTGGGTTAGCGGGTCATAAATAAAAATAGACTCAAATACAATGGTAAGCATGAGGAGCTAAAACGTCAAACCCGTTTATACATACGCCAACCCGAACCCGACTCGATTTATAAACGGGTTGGATGGGTCTTTACCTGAACTCATTTAGGCTCAATCCAAACCTAATTATTTCTATGACGGGTTCGTATCAGGTTGCGGGTCGTGTCGGAAATTATTGCCCCTACATATTATCATATTGTATTGTACACATCTACACACTAGAAGTGGTAAGATGCGTACATTGGGTGGATTAAGTAATTGGCCAGAAACAACCGTTTCTATTCATTTTATAAATATCAACCCGTTTGAGATAAAACACAAGCCATCGACTGTTCAAGTAAACGGGTTAAGGTTGCCAACAAAAATATAGAAGCGATGCATATAAAATGAACGTTTTTTTGTATGTTTTGTTTGTTAGTGTTTACGACAAGTGTGTGAATTGAAAGACCATGGGCAAGGGAATAACGCACTCAAGTACTTATCGACAATTGTAGCTGTTATAACAAGAACAATTTACGTTCAAAGGAGAGGAACACCTATGAGAATCATTGCTACATCAAGTTCGGGTGTTGCTACGATTTATAATACCTATTGGGATATAGTAAAGGATTGGGGTCTTCTTTGCAAAAACTCGGAAAACCCTTGGTTAAGAGATAGACTCATTTTACAAAACAAATCAGTCTACTTTATAGCAATGGTAGTAGTATTATCATCATACCATATAATTATACTATAATTTATACCATTTTGGTTTAGATAGTTATAGTTCTTTGTTCATATATTTGTAGGTATTGAATGTGATATTGAGGCTTGTGTGGATGCAAACGGTGTTAGATTTCCATGAAGCTCCTTGGCTTCATCGAAGCACGATGATTTTCATAGTTGCGTGTTTGGAGATTATTCGAAGGGGTATATGGAACTTCTTTAGGTTGGAAAACGAGCACTTAAACAATGTAGGCAAATTTCGCTCTTTTAAGTCGGTTCCACTGCCTTTTAGCTATGAGGATTGCGACAAAGAACTATGATTTACTTGCGAACAAACAAAAAAAATTGTATATGATTTTTTTTTTAAATTTTAAATTCTTCTAATTTTGTTGATACATTTATTCTTGATTGCCTTAAATATCTTCTGTTGATAATCAGTCCTCTCACTAAACTTGTAACATCTATGCAAAATAGCATATTCCCGTAGATTTATTTGTACACATTCAACTATACTTTTTAATTTAATATACTTAAAAAAGAGAAAGATAAAAAATTATATAAAGTACACTAATTTATGATATCAATTGTCAACGTTAAATACTAGATGTTCTACAAAAACATTAACCAGATACATAGAGTCTATTATAACCGGAATAATTTTACAAAAGAAAAAAAGTCCTTTGATACATTGTTGAAATATTTCAGTGTAGTAGTGAGTAGTCTCTTAGATATTAAAGGTTAGGCCCAGCCCATGAACCGTTTAAGCCCAAATAAAAGTGCCCTAATTTTGAGGCGTAATTTCATCTACAAATATTCAGACCTGCGTCCTCCTTCCTCCCATTCTCGCCGTCGTTTAGATGTAAGGCTGTAATTCTTCTATCTATGTGATTTGTATTTTAAGATTAAGTTTAAAGTTAACTAGAATTTTGAAAAATGCACAAGTACTAAGGCATCGTAATTACTTTAAAAGTAAGGTTTACGGTAGCCTCTTAATTTGTTGTGCGATAGAAAGCTATGGGAACCGCTTTGCAGCTTTGATTAAATATTGTTCATTGCTGCCTGTATCGCCCTTACATTTTTTACTTTTTAAATCCAGCTTTCGTTTTATGAAGTATTAGATTTGATCATCCTCTGTTTATAGTTCGATGACATTTTTTTTACACTTTTTAATTCATTGTTTGTTATTCTCAGTAGGTTTAAACAGGGGGGTAAAAGGCATCGGGTTGGTTAACCATACAATTAAATTGATTTGAACAATTCAAAAGATCACGTGTTATTTTGTGGTGATTGATCATGTTTAATGTTTCCATGAATCGTCGTCTATTCATTATTGTTGTGACTTTACCTTTGACGGAAATCTGGCATGTCTGGAAAGATTTTAGTCTGCTGTGGCAGGGTGGCCCGTGTGGTCTGATGATCTTGGCTAAATGTACAGCGTAAAAATAGTGTTCTAAACTTTTAATAATTTCCAGAGATTTGTGTCAGATTTCGGAATATGGTTTTAACGAAACAAAACGTTACAAAAATTTGTGCTAATGTATGTACTCTTTGCTTTAACCCGATTTAGATGCAAACAAACATGCAATTAGTTCGTTACTCATACCTAAATTAAGTTAGAGATATACCTATTTACATTTTATAGTTCCATACCTTATATTTGGATGGATTAGGGTTGTTGATATTTATTAAATCACTGAATTATTGATCGTATAATAATCTTATGGTCGAATGAGACAAACGAATGGACAAGGCTTTAAGTATCTATATTAATTTCAGAATGTACATTTTGATGTTACGATACTATATTATGGAAAGCCATGTGAAGATTGAGGGAACATAAATATAGTTATCGCACATTTATAAATGCTTTAAATTCATATAAAAATGTCATTTTCATTTATACTTAATTCATTTATTTTTATGAAATAAAAAATTTGTTAGATTATTCATGTTAGACTCTGTTTTCTTTTATTTGAGAATGCAGCAAGCCATGAGTACAGGTGTGATGAGCATAATATTTAGATAAAAAGTGTGTATAATTTTTTGACAGATGATATTGTGCTCTGTTATAGTTTTACTTATTTGATCAGTATAAATGTTAAAATGAAGTAATACAAATTTTTTATTTTATGACGTATGCCCTCTCGGCCCCAAAAATTGTTAGTATTAATTTTAGAGTTCACTGATATGATGCTAATTTGGTAAAATTAAAATGTGAATTCACATGGTTGGATGCTATCTTAGAATAATTTATCAAATCATTTGTTATGTTAGTAATCGGCAAAACTAAATTCACAATCAAAGATATTAGAAGCCCTCTAAATGTAAATGTTTTTTACAATACACACTTGCTACCAGTTTACAACTCATTAAAATAATAAAAATAAAAATAATAAAGAAGGAAGAAAAAAAAAAACGTAACAGCATTCATGGTAGTGGAATTGTTTACCTAAAACTTAAGAGAATTAGATGGTGAAGACTTTGTTAAATTTAGAATGTTCTCTCAATAATTCTTGTTTTTGTCTTCATAACAATCCTTCATATTTTCATTAGTCTCACTGATTTTATCACAGCAAATAAGACCAATATCTGAAATGTCAGCTTTAGTATAATTTGAACTGCATAACAAAAGATTCGTAAAATGTTCCAAGAAATTCCCATTTGGCACATGTTGGTCATCATCGTTGCTCGATTGCAATGGCTCACTCGTCCACGAATTATCTAACGTCGGTATGGTCAAGTCTTTAAATCCCTCCATTCCATTTTCATGATGTTTGTATTCAAATTCTTCATATGTGATTGTTTCATTGCAAGACTCTAACTTTTTGGATGAAAGTGTTGATGATGACGATTCTGTATCTCCAATTTTGTCCCGAGTGATTCCACCGATTAGGGTTTTGTCTACGTCAGGTGGCCCGAATGCAGAGGCTAGTGAACATACCATTGAGTTCACTTTATTTGGGAGTATGCTTATTGAGCTGATTTTAGATTGTTTCACCAATCTCGCTTCAGCCTCGAGCCTAGCACTCTCCCATTGAGCCATGTGGCTCAAATTAGATGTGCTCTTCAAATGATCATCATTGGACAAAAGAGTATTATTCTTTGGCTTGTGGCTAACCGGATCTATCCCCATTTTCATTAATCGTTTTTTAAGATGTGTATTCCAATAATTTTTTATCTCATTATCTGTTCTCTTTGATAAATGAGTAGCTATAGCCGACCATCTTAGAACCAAAAACATCAAACCAAAACATAAAACATAATTACAATAACACATAGAAACTAAAGTTGAATTAAACAAAAAAAATACTCCTAATAATCATTAAAAACACTGTTGCAATATCAATGTACCAATATTTCTCATCTTGTAAAACCACGTACACGATTTTATCTTTTATAAAATAAAGTGCATTTATATTGTACTATGTTGCATTAAAAGACCTTTTACATGTAAAAAGGAAAATGACAAACTTCATATATCAAATAACTAACATTATTTACAAAATCGTTTTGTGTGATTTTATAGGAAAAACATCAATAAGCAAGAAAAAAAATTATAACTAAGCAAAAATCATTTTCTAAAATATTAAATTAAATTTTATAAGAAAATTTTAATATTTGAACGGATTGCATGAAGATAAGTAATAAAGTAAATGGTTGAAAACTTGAAACCGTAATTCCGTTGGAATTAAAAACCTAGATCTGTTTCAGAAAGTGCGGAACAAACCTTAAAAATGGTTTATAAATATAAAAATAAACTGAATAAAATAAAATAAATATACCTGTTACCTAAAAGAGCATGAAGCTGAATTATGGTCTGTTCTTCTTGAAGACTAAATTTCCCTCTCTTAATATCGGGTCTAAGATAGTTTATCCATCTTAATCTGCAACTCTTCCCACATCTTTGCAGCCCTGTGTGTGTTATCTCTTTATTTCCATCACCATAAACACATTTTTGTAATAATTATAGTTAATTTTATAAAATTAAAGAATGTAAGGCTAATACCAGCTTTTGAAGGCAGATTCCTCCAACTGCCATGGCCATGTTCTTGAATGTAAGCCAAGAGCTTTTGATCTTCTTCAGGAATCCAAGGTCCTTTCTTTAATCCCACCTTATCACAGCATGGTGATCTTCCCATTTTCTTGATTTAATTTTGTTTTAAATTTGTGGGAATTTTGAAAGGAAATTGGAGAACGCATAAAAATGGTGGGGCGAGTCTGTTTATGTATATTTGATGAAATATGGGGGAAAAAAATAATGATCAGCTACATAGACTGATAGATGGGATAGTGGCAATTCAAGTTGAGTGTAACACCTCAAATTTTTAATACAAAATATTTCCGTAAAATCCTTTTAAATTTAAATCACATAGAGTATTGTCCCAAAATATGGATTTACAAAAACCTTGGTATAAAATAAAAGTCACTAGTGGTGTTACAAAGTATATCATAACCAAAGCCAAACGTAAATCCACCTTGCTATCTCTACTAACCCGTGCGCCTTCACTAGGAAACGCACCTAATCCTTAGCTCCCGAACCTGAGTACATAGCATCACAAACAAACATAGTACGTAAGACAAAATTGTCTCGTGAGATACATGGGTTTTAGACCCGACATTAATATATAAATGATTACACATACTAAATATATATATAGACATACATATTTATATACTATGGTTACCTCCGCGGTACCCCTAACACATTCATATACATCAATCACCTCCTCGGTAATCCCGTCACATTCAATCATAGCCTAATCGACCCGTCAAGTTGTTCGGAATGCCTCCAATCCAACGAGACCCCATTTTTGTCCTACTAACCAGAATGCCTCCAGTTCAGTAGAACCCCCTTTGTCACCTTGTCCAAGAAAGGTGACCCATCTTATCTCACTAATCAGAATGCCTCCAATTCAGTGAGATCCAACATCGTGTTGGGAGATCGGAATGCCTCCAATCCACCAGATTAAAGATACCATGATAATTCAGAATGCCTCTGAATCTATCATGTACCTGTCCTATTTCAAACTACCCGTCTTAACTATTTCATGTGACTATATGTCACATCCATCATCAATACCATAAGACCAACATACAAACTATCCATATACTAGTCTCACTTAGTATTCACAAAATCAAGCAACTAGTTAATATAGAGAAATTATATAACTAGTTTATCATTAATAGTCACATATTAAAAAAAATATTTCTTTACCGCTATGTACCCAGTTTTAAAGTTCACATGTACTCACCTTAGCAATAAAATGCTCCAACCGTATTCCTTACGTCAATCTCCTTGCTTCACGATTCGGTCAACCTTCTAAGATCTCACCAACAGCCTAAAACAATAATCATAAGATTATCAACATCGCATACTACTACTATTGTGTTCATCTATCTCTAGATAACACTTATTAACACATTTCCCCCAAATATGGTGATTTACCAAACCCTAGGTTTAACCAACCCTTAAGATTCTTACAAATCATAATCATACACTTGTTTCCTTTGATAATACACCATCTATTAAGCATATCCATCATTTATATCACCATAATCCATAACCCCATGAACTAGGGTTTCAAACCCTTACATCCAAACACATAGATCTTAAGCTACAAAGATCAAAGAGTGAAGATATACCTTTAATCTTCAACTAGGAGTGAAATCTACCAAAGATTTGTGAAGGATTCGACCTCAATCAGCCTCCAAGCTCGGAAATCGCCAAAGAAGAAGCTAGAGTTACGATATGGCATCAAATGAGCCAAAACCGACTTAAAGCTGCTCGACCATAGTTCACGACGCGAACTAAGTTCGCGTCGCTAACTTTCCCTTGCACGCGAACTTCGCGATCGTTAACGGATCGTGATCTACCATCGCCAGATACAACAATCCCTGGAGGGAGTTCACGATCGTGAACTATAGTTCACGCCGTGAACTTCCCTCGTACAGCAGGGCTACACTTTTCGGTCTAGGTTTCGACCCGGTTTCGCCCATAACTTTCTCATACGGTCTCCAAACGACACGAAACCAATTCCTACGTTCTTTAAACGATTTATCTATAATTATCATATTTTCATTCAATTTAGTTATTTACAAATTTAGGGTCGTTACAACTATCCACCCTTTAAAAGGATTCCGTCCTCGGAATCACTCAAAAATTCCAAATCCCCATTCTACCGAGTATCCATTCTCATTCTCCCATGGTTATTACCATCAACATTTTCCCATTTCAATTTAGCCAACCACATGCATATAAACATTCATTTAACCCTGTTAGATCCGAACGGGTCAAAAGAATCAATCTTAGGCCTTTGATACCCAAACGGGTCAAGATGCCACAATTTGACCATAACGCTTCAAATCCTTTAACCGATCATTCTATTCACAAAACAATAACATGACATAACCATTACAATTATTTGATTGAATAATAAAAAAAATCTAGCTTCGACCAAGTCGATATAATCCAACATTGTCTAACCCTTGACTTAAGAACAAAGTCAACTATACTTTAACATTTTCCCTTCTCGTTAAAGGATCCCATAAATCCTCCTTTCCTTTACAATTTACCTTTAATTTATGATCCATCTACAATCACATACTCGATCCCCAAATTCAATCTTGACAACACCCAAACGGGTCAAAGTTTCATGATTCGACCCTAACACACCCAATCATTTAACCAAACTCTTTGTACCCATTGGGATGATATGACCCAATCATTACTAATAACTAATTGATCAAAATGATAGTCAACCCCTCGCTTTGACCAAATTGTCAACATTGTTCCATCTTTGACTTAAGCACAAAGTCAACAATATTTTGAAGATTTCCTTACCCATTAGTGGTTCTACTAGTCATTAATTCCGTATCAATCGTGTAACACCTCAAATTTTAAACACAAAACATTTGCCCAAAATAAAACATTTTTCATAGATAGAAGAACTATCCCAAAAATATGGATTTACAAAAACCTTTGGTATGAATCAGAGTATAAAGTTCGGTGTTACAAAATATATCAAAACCAAAGCTAAGCATAAATCCAATCTAAAGTTCTTCTACTCTAGGTCCCGCAACTCTATCCGTGCGAACCTAAACCTTCGATCCCGAACCTGAGTACATAGCAAAACAAAACAAGGAGTACGTGAGACAAAAACGTCTCGTGAGCTACATGGGTTTAGACCCGATAATAAAATGAATGTCACATTTCATATAACCAATCAATATACATATATATATCCAACTATCCAGTCTAGTCACCTTAGTGTGACCCTATCAATCTTGCTTACTTAGCAATCACAACTAACGTGGATGAGTCGATGGGAATTCACCCCAACTGCCCCTCACTCCACACCTCATGACCGGGAGTATCCCGTGACATCGCATAACTAACGTGGATGAGTCGATGGGAATTCACATGGGAATTCACCCAACTGCCCCTCACTCCACACCTCATGATCGGGAGTATCCCGTGACATCGCATAACTAACGTGGATGAGTCGATGGGAATTCACATGGGAATTCACCCAACTGCCCCTCACTCCACACCTCATGACCGGGAGTTGCCCGTGTCATCTCATGACTAACGTGGAAGAGTCGATGGGAATACGCCCAACTGCCCCTCAATCCACAACTCATGATCGGGAGTAGCCCGTATCATCACATCATCTCAATCTCATCATAACCCTATGGTTATGCAAATCTAGCTCTTTGCTAGCACTTTCATCATCCTCAAGTTAGTTCAATACTATCATAGGTATAACTAACTATCAACTACTAGTCTATACAATTAAGCAAATAGACCATAACACAAGTAATGAAAATTATTTAACAGGGCTATGTACTCAGTAAATTCCACACGTACTCACCTTAGCAACAAAGATGCTCCAACTGTGTTCTTGACACCAAAGCTCTTGCTTCACAATTTCACCGACTTTCCAAGATGTCACCGAAAGCCTAAACAATGATCATACAATGATCAACATCACAATCTACTATCAATGTGTTCATCTATCTCTAGATAACACACATCAATCCATTTCCCCCAAATATGATGATTACCAAACCCTAGGTTTAACCAACCCTTAAGATTCTTACAAATCTTAACCATACACTTGATTTCCTTATTAATATACCATCTATTAAGTGTATACAACATTTATATCACCATAATCTATAACCCCAAGAACTAGGGTTTCAACCCCAAGCTTCTAAACCCATAGATCTAAAGCTACAACTACCAAGGATTGAAGATATACCTTAAATCTTCAACTAGGAGTGAAGAATCACAAGATTTGATGAAGAAATCGACTCCAATTGATGCTTGACACCCAAAATCGTTCACAAGTTCGAAGAGAGAAAAACTAGGGTTTCACTTGGCAATAAATGAGCCAAATCCCGACTTTAATGCTGCCAGACACAAGTTCACGACGCGACCATAGTTCGCGTCGCGAACTCTCCTTCTACACGCATACTTAGCGATCGTTATCTAGTCGCGAACTACTTAGCGACACATGGCCAAACTCCCTGGAGAAAGTTCCCGATCGGGAACTTATAGTTCGCGCCGCGAACTCCTGATGGCAGCAAGGCTGCACTTTTTCCAACTTGTCTCGACCCGGTTTCGCCCGTAACTTTCTCGTACGGTGTCCAAACGACACGAAACCAATTCCCACGTAATTTATATGATTTATCCATAATTATCATATTTTTATACAATTTATCTATTTACAAATTCGGGTCGTTACAACTATCTACCCCTTAAGAAGATTCCGTCCTCGGAATCTCATCATAGTTCACGAAGTTCGGGTATCTTTTCCGAATCTCATCCTTGACTTCCCAAGTCAAGTTCGGTCCAAGGGAATGCTTCCACTTGACCAACACCAACTCAATCTCTTTATTTCTAAGTTTCTTGGTCTTTGTCTCTAATATTGCTTCGGGTTCTTCAATTAACCGATTCGGGGCATCAACCCGCAACTCTTGCAACGGAATTATGTTTTCAACTTCACCCACGAACTTCTTTAAATAACTTACATGAAACGTATCGTGAACACCTTGAAGTTCGGGTGGAAGTTCCAACTTAAAAGCTTGAAGCCCGACCCGTTTCAATATTTTAAACGGTCCAACATACCTTGGACTTAACTTTCCCTTTTTACCAAAACGCATCACACCTTTCCAAGGTGACACTTTCAACATCACCATATCACCGACATCCAAGTCGTATGGTCTTTTCTTTAAGCCCGAATAACTTCGTTGTCTATCTTGGGCGACTTTCATGTTGTTTTGAATAATACCAATCTTTTCATTTGTCACTCTCACGATCTCGGGACCCGTGAGTTTCGTCTCTCCCGCTTCCAACCAACAAGATGGAGTTCTACATTTTCTACCATACAACGCCTCGTAAGGCGGCATCTTGATAGTCGAGTGATAGCTATTATTATACGAGAACTCGACTAACGGTAAATGTTCATCCCATTTACCACCGAAATCCAACACACACGATCTCAACATATCTTCGACCGTTTGAATCGTTCTTTCACTTTGACCGTCGGTTTGCGGGTGATAAGCCGTGCTCAACCGCAACTTTGTACCCAACTCTTCTTGTAATGACCGCCAAAATCTCGAGGTAAACCTCGCGTCTCTATCGGACACAATCGATAACGGAACCCCGTGGAGTCGAACCACTTCATCAACATACAACTTAGCCAACTTCTCAAGTGGCAATGTTTCCCGAATTGCTAAAAATAACGCACTTTTGGTCAACCGGTCAACTATGACCCAAATGGCATCGTGACCTCTACTCGTCTTCGGTAAACCTACTATGAAATCCATAGTTATATCTTCCCACTTCCCGGCCGGTACAATTAATGATTGAGCTACCCCATACGGTACTTGATGCTCGGCTTTCACTTGTGCACACGTGGCACACTTAGAGATATACTTGGCCACTCTCGCCTTCATTCCGGGCCACCAATAAACCCGTTTCATATCTTGATACGTCTTTGTACTTCCCGGGTGAATCGAATACTTCGATTTGTGCACATCATACAACAACTCTTTTCGGATACCACCGAACTTAGGAACCCAAATACGGCCGCCTACGGTCTTCAACCCTTGTGCATTTTCGAGAAAATGTTGGTTCTTACCTAACCGTTCTTGTCTTAACTCGTCTTTTCCCATAACTTCTCGTTGGGCATTCTTGATTCTTTCGATAATACTCGAGACAACTTCTATACGTGATAACATTCCTCGGTTCGGATTTTCATAAACCTTTCGGCTCAAGGCATCGGCCACCACGTTCGCCTTCCCCGCATGATACACAATCTCACAATCATAATCGGCAATCAACTCGATCCACCTTCTTTGTCGCATATTAAGGTCTTTTTGTGTAAACACATATTGCAAACTCTTATGATCCGTGTACAATGTACACCGAGTGCCATACAAATAATGCCTCCACAACTTCAAGGCAAAAATAATCGCCGCCAATTCCAAGTCGTGTGTTGTGTACCTTAATTCCGCATTCTTCAATTGTCGCGAGGCATACGCGATCACCTTTCCTCTTTGCATCAACACACAACCGAGCCCTTGATTCGAAGCATCACTATAAACCACAAAATCTTCCATACCATCCGGTAACGTAAGGATCGGCGCGTTACATAACTTTTCTTTTAACAACTTAAACGCCTCTTCTTGCTTCTTTTCCCACACAAACTTCTCACTTTTTCTCGTTAACTTCGTGAGTGGAATCGCGATTCTCGAGAAATCTTGTATAAATCTTCGGTAATAACCGGCTAATCCAAGAAAACTTCTAACCTCGGTAGGAGTCCTCGGAGGCTCCCAATTTGACACCGCTTCAATCTTGGACGGATCAACCTTAATACCATCACACGTCACCACGTGACCTAAGAATTGCACTTCCCGCAACCAAAACTCACACTTTGAAAATTTAGCATACAACTTCTCCCGTTTTAACACATCTAACACAAGTCTCAAATGACCTTCGTGTTCTTCTTCGGTTTTTGAATAAATCAAAATGTCGTCAATAAACACGATCAAAAACTTATCAAGAAACGGTTTACAAACCCGATTCATCAAATCCATAAAAATAGCCGGTGCGTTGGTAAGACCAAACGGCATCACTAGAAATTCATAATGACCATAACGTGTACGAAAAGCCGTCTTCTCGGTATCGCCTTCTTTCACCCGAACTTGGTGATAACCCGACCTCAAATCGATCTTTGAGAAATAACTAGCACCTTGCAATTGGTCGAATAAGTCGTCAATTCTCGGCAACGGGTAACGGTTCTTAATAGTTACCTTATTCAACTCTCGGTAGTCAATACACATTCTCATCGAACCGTCTTTCTTTTTAACAAATAACACCGGTGCACCCCACGGTGACGAACTCGGACGAATAAAACCTTTATCTAACAATTCTTGCAATTGGGTCATCAATTCCCGCATCTCGGTGGGAGCTAAACGATAGGGAGCACGGGCAATCGGCGTCGCCCCCGGAACTAAATCAATTTTAAATTCAACTTGTCTCTCCGGTGGCAAACCGGGCAAATCATCGGGAAATACCTCGGGGAAATCCCGAATAATTTTGACATCATCCATCGACTTCTTTTCTTTCCGACCATCTAATACATATGCAATAAACGATGCACAACCTTTTGATATACTTTTCCTCGCCTTAATAGCGGTAATCACATTAGGCATGTGATGTCGTTTCTCCCCGTATACATACACTTTCTCGTTCTCGGGTGTCCTAATCGACACAATTTTCTTCCCACACAAAATCTTGGCTTGGTGCATACCCAACCAATCCATACCAATAACCACATCAAACGCCCTAATTCCCATGGGCAACAAATCCACCTTAAACTTTCTACCGTCTATCTCTAGTTCACAATTTCTATAAATACATTCAACCATAGACGTTTTCCCGTCGGCTACTTCTATTTCATAAACCTCGTCTAACATTTCGGACGGCACATTCAATTTACAACCGAACTCATAAGATACAAACGAATAATTAGAACCCGAATCAAACAAAATATGAGTTGGCAAGGAGTTAATGAATAGAGTACCTGACACCACATCGTGTGCCTCCTTCGCCTCCTCTCGGGTGAGTTGAAAGGATCGTCCCTTCACCTTGGCCGGTTCCACCTTCTTTTGAGCCGTGGACACCATCGACTCGATTCCCTTCTTTGGGCACACATTGCTATAGTGCCCCTTCTCGTGACACGAGATGCATTCAACATCGGCCAACGACTTGGCCCTACAATCTCGGGCTATGTGCCCCGCCCTTCCACAATTAAAACAAGATTTCGACTCTCCTCGGCACCCGCCGGTATGAGTCTTCCCGCACTTCTTGCACGAGCCAACACTACCTTGCTTAGAGAAGCTCGAGGTGAACTTCCCTTTCTTGAACGAACTAGAGCCGCTCTCGGCTTTCCTTTTCTCGCCCACATGGGCCCTCTCGGCAACACGTGCCACATTCACCTCCTCCACACCCCGGGCGGCACTAATGGCCTCATCTAGAGAAGCCGCCCTCTTCACCTCCAATTGGTAGTCCCACGGTAACCCACTAGCATACCGGACCACCCTCAACCTCTCATCCGAGTAGGTTTTAGCAACAAACGGGAGCAATCCCGTGAATTCCCTCGAATATTCCTCCACCGACATATCACCCTTTTTGAGGGTCACGAACTTTTCGTGCATCTTTTCCAAATCCCTTTCGGGACAAAATTTCTTTTTCAATCTCGCGGTGAACTCGTCCCACGACATCTTCTCAATCACCTCCCTCCCTAGGGTCTCATATACGATGTCCCACCAAACCATCGCATCTTCTTTTAGCAATTGTGACGCATACGTCACCATATCGGCATCCTTACATTTACTACTACCGATCACCCTCTCGGTTTCCCGGATCCACCTCATGGTTACTTTCGGGTCCGAACTACCCGAATACACATTTGGCTTACAAGCCATGAATGATTTAAACGAACACCCTTCTTTCACAACGGGCTTAGCCCTTGCATCACTTTGGCCACCCGTGGAGGACTTCCCTTCCCCGGTGCCACTACCTCCGGTTTTCTCATCCGACTTAGCCTCGGATTCCCGGTCTCCACCCGACCTTTCACGGTCTCCAATAATTCGGTGCACTTCCTCGGCCACCGTTCCCTTGATTTGGTCGATAATAGTTTGGAGATCCGCCATGGTCACCGGAGTTCTATTAGCTCCGACCTCCGATTCATCAACCCGATGCATTGATGGTTGACTTTCTTGCTCATCCACCCTCTCAATAGGAGGTACTTCCTCCTCCCGGTTCTCCGGGGCTTTCCCACTTCTACGAGTGTTCACCATTTCTTTCGATCAAGACTATACGAAAGACATTAAACATTTAGTACCTTGTGTACAACCCATTAGTCGCGTACGACTCAATACTCAAAATCATATCAAATTCTTCGGTCCCCTAGGTTCAACCCTAAACTTAATATAAAGTCTCAAGGTCAACCTATGATCTTAAGGAATCTCATATTCCTAATGCTACAGTCTAAGACTAGGATGGTCATCCAACCTAATTCACTTAAACTATAGCTCTGATACCAAGTTGTAACACCTCAAATTTTAAACACAAAACATTTGCCCAAAATAAAACATTTTTCATAGATAGAAGAACTATCCCAAAAATATGGATTTACAAAAACCTTTGGTATGAATCAGAGTATAAAGTTCGGTGTTACAAAATATATCAAAACCAAAGCTAAGCATAAATCCAATCTAAAGTTCTTCTACTCTAGGTCCCGCAACTCTATCCGTGCGAACCTAAACCTTCGATCCCGAACCTGAGTACATAGCAAAACAAAACAAGGAGTACGTGAGACAAAAACGTCTCGTGAGCTACATGGGTTTAGACCCGATAATAAAATGAATGTCACATTTCATATAACCAATCAATATACATATATATATCCAACTATCCAGTCTAGTCACCTTAGTGTGACCCTATCAATCTTGCTTACTTAGCAATCACAACTAACGTGGATGAGTCGATGGGAATTCACCCCAACTGCCCCTCACTCCACACCTCATGACCGGGAGTATCCCGTGACATCGCATAACTAACGTGGATGAGTCGATGGGAATTCACATGGGAATTCACCCAACTGCCCCTCACTCCACACCTCATGACCGGGAGTATCCCGTGACATCGCATAACTAACGTGGATGAGTCGATGGGAATTCACATGGGAATTCACCCAACTGCCCCTCACTCCACACCTCATGACCGGGAGTTGCCCGTGTCATCTCATGACTAACGTGGAAGAGTCGATGGGAATACGCCCAACTGCCCCTCAATCCACAACTCATGATCGGGAGTAGCCCGTATCATCACATCATCTCAATCTCATCATAACCCTATGGTTATGCAAATCTAGCTCTTTGCTAGCACTTTCATCATCCTCAAGTTAGTTCAATACTATCATAGGTATAACTAACTATCAACTACTAGTCTATACAATTAAGCAAATAGACCATAACACAAGTAATGAAAATTATTTAACAGGGCTATGTACTCAGTAAATTCCACACGTACTCACCTTAGCAACAAAGATGCTCCAACTGTGTTCTTGACACCAAAGCTCTTGCTTCACAATTTCACCGACTTTCCAAGATGTCACCGAAAGCCTAAACAATGATCATACAATGATCAACATCACAATCTACTATCAATGTGTTCATCTATCTCTAGATAACACACATCAATCCATTTCCCCCAAATATGATGATTACCAAACCCTAGGTTTAACCAACCCTTAAGATTCTTACAAATCTTAACCATACACTTGATTTCCTTATTAATATACCATCTATTAAGTGTATACAACATTTATATCACCATAATCTATAACCCCAAGAACTAGGGTTTCAACCCCAAGCTTCTAAACCCATAGATCTAAAGCTACAACTACCAAGGATTGAAGATATACCTTAAATCTTCAACTAGGAGTGAAGAATCACAAGATTTGATGAAGAAATCGACTCCAATTGATGCTTGACACCCAAAATCGTTCACAAGTTCGAAGAGAGAAAAACTAGGGTTTCACTTGGCAATAAATGAGCCAAATCCCGACTTTAATGCTGCCAGACACAAGTTCACGACGCGACCATAGTTCGCGTCGCGAACTCTCCTTCTACACGCATACTTAGCGATCGTTATCTAGTCGCGAACTACTTAGCGACACATGGCCAAACTCCCTGGAGAAAGTTCCCGATCGGGAACTTATAGTTCGCGCCGCGAACTCCTGATGGCAGCAAGGCTGCACTTTTTCCAACTTGTCTCGACCCGGTTTCGCCCGTAACTTTCTCGTACGGTGTCCAAACGACACGAAACCAATTCCCACGTAATTTATATGATTTATCCATAATTATCATATTTTTATACAATTTATCTATTTACAAATTCGGGTCGTTACAAATCGACTTTGCATTCATGGTCCAACCACAATCACACTCGATTCCTAAATTCCATTCGAAATACCCAACGGCCAAAGTCGCACCCCTTTGACTGTCATTATTTCCATTAATCCATTAACCACTATCTTACATATGTAGAGGGTACATTATGCCCTTATCCTTGACTAATCAATTTAAACGAAAGTCAAAACCCAATTTTGACTGAAGTCAACAATCCACTAGTTGACCAACCTTGACTTATGATTAAAGTCAAACTTACTTTGCAAAATTTCCATAGTCTTTATTACCAAGGCATCGCTTCCCAAGCTTTTCATTCCCGATTCCAATATCTAAATTTCTTTTCTCAATCGTTTTTTTTCCTTCGATTTCAATTTCCACAATCGTTTAACAATTTTCATTTAAGGCAATACCAAATCTCTATTACCTTTTTTTAATTTTCATCCAATTACTTATACCATTTATAATCTCCTTCAAACATTCTTATACCATACTTGAAATTTCCGATTACCGGCTCTAGAGCCTCAATTATAACCAATTATGGCCTAACCACCCATTATACATCTTTCATTACTCATTGGCTACTAACCAACTTTGCTTCCTAAAGCATTCATTTTTCATGAACTATGAACTTGTAGGTATCTTCTACACATACTTCTACTTAACACGAACCATATTTCCAACTCATACCCTCATTTACCATGAAATCATATCAACAACTAACCATACAATGCTACATATGTCAGCTACAGTCACCATATCTCGGATACAACAAATCATACTTTAACTATCTTATCGAGATGATCGGGAAGCCTCTAATCCATCCCGACTCCAAACTGTCACAATGACCGGAAAGCCTCCAATCCATAGTGACTCATCAAATCTCGTTAATCGAAAAGCCTCCGATCTAACAAGATCCATGCAGTACCATTCTATCTTGCATACAATTCATGTATGCCCCAAACATCTAGCATCAAGCTATCACTTTCTTTCATGATTTCCCATTCAATTTCCGTTCTTCACTTAATATTATTTTCCTAAAATTACACGCCTCCCATCGGTCATTACTCCCGCTTATACACTATATCACATGATGTTCACATAATCATTTCTAGTGCTTTCCCTCCAATCTACTCATTTATCAATCATTCTTAGTCGATTCATTTCCTCATTACTAAATTTCTTAATCTTTCTTTTACCATCAAGATAACCACCAATACTTTCAATTTTCCACATTCTTATCAAATAATCCGGTCAACTCGAGTCACCCAATTGACCCCGATCCAAAACCCATTATAAGCTATCACACCTTTTCTATGTCATTTTTCCAATAATTTATTGTTACTCTTGACTTTGCATACCATTTCGGTAACACCTTACACTCTATCAATCTTACCTTAATTTTTTTTTACCACTTTCATATTTCGTCCTTGATGCCCCATGGCACCAAAATTTTCCTCTTTACAAATCATAACATATTGATCATTTATTTAATCCCATTTTATACCTTCATGAAGGTTGCCCATCATCATTCCCTTCAATATACTTTAATTTCATCTTTCCCAATTCCAATCTTTAACTTAGATCGCTTAACCATATATATGTCGTGCATGATAACTCTAATAACTACTTTCACATCAAAGACTCATATAGCAACTCCAATGGCCCATCCTTAAGAGCATTACCTCGTGCGACTTATCGACAAGTAATTCTTGAATCGTATAACATAATATTTAGAAACATAGTACCTGAAGTGATATCGTGGCTCCCTCTAGCCTCGCCGTGAGCAGTTGATGTCAGCATACCGGTTCTTCTCTTCGGGCATGCACCACTAAAATGCCCCCTCTCGTGACACGTGTAGCACTCCACTTCTTTGATGTTATTCACCCCACAGTCTTTTGCCCTGTGCCCAACTCTTCCGCATGTGAAGCATAAAGCTGTACCCGACTTGCATTCTCCTTTGTGGCCCTTACCACAATTATGACACTTTCCGCCACCAACTTTATTGGTCAAAGTCGGTGTGAACCTTCCCTTATTTGATGACTCCAAACTATCTTCGATTCTCCTCTTTTCCCCACCTCTTGGTAGCCCTTGGACCACCCACTGATCCACTTTCTCGGTGTACACATCCACCGGTTCATTTCCTTTTCTTAAAATCACAACCTCTTCTTGAACCTCCTCTAAGTTTCTCTTGGGTAAAATTTCTCTTTCAAACGGCTCGTGAATTCATCCCATGACATCTTGTATATCGCCCTCTTGCCTAATATTTCGTACATCATAATCCACCACACGTGTGCTTCGTCTTTCAACATTCTAGAAGCATATGTCACCATATCTTCCCTTTTACATTTGCTACTCTCCAAAGCTTGCTCAGTTTCTCGAATCCACCGGACGGTGACTCTTGGCTCAAAACTTCCCGAATACGCCTTGGGCTCATATGCCATAAATGCCTCGAACGAACATTCATATCTCTTATCAAGACTCATATCATTTTCCTTTTCAGTCGAGAATTCCTCCAAATGGGCCTTGCTACCCGAACACTTACTCTTTATACTCGGTTTGGAATTACCTTCCCTTTCCTTGGTCATCCGGTCATCAATAATCTGGTTCACGTCCTCTTTTAGTTCTTCCCTCATTCGGTCAAACATGTCACAAATCACTTCTAATGTTACCAGCGTGTAGTTAGCATAAACTTCCGGGTCCTCTTTCGAGTTAAATGGAGTTCGTCCACTTTCCACATTCACCATTTTGCTATAATAAGATGACAACTATGCCTTAATCAATCATTCATTCAATAGCCCATTACGACTCTCAAGCTCGAAAATGACCACATAAGGCAATTCTTCCTAGGGTTCGACCCTAAGACAACTTAGCCCTATAGCTTTCAAGGTCAACCTAGTTATCTAACGGAAATATATCATTCTACTTCTACAACTTAAGCCTAGGGTGGTTAACCCAACCTAATTCGCTTAAGCTATAGCTCTGATACCAAGTTGTAACACCTCAAATTTTTAATACAAAATATTTCCGTAAAATCCTTTTAAATTTAAATCATTTAGAGTATTGTCCCAAAATATGGATTTACAAAAACCTTGGTATAAAATAAAAGTCACTAGTGATGTTACAAAGTATATCATAACCAAAGCCAAACGTAAATCCACCTTGCTATCTCTACTAACCCGTGCGCCTTCACTAGGAAACGCACCTAATCCTTAGCTCCCGAACCTGAGTACATAGCATCACAAACAAACATAGTACGTAAGACAAAATTGTCTCGTGAGATACATGGGTTTTAGACCCGACATTAATATATAAATGATTACACATACTAAATATATTTATAGACATACATATTTATATACTATGGTTACCTCCGCGGTACCCCTAACACATTCATATACATCGATCACCTCCTCGGTAATCCCGTCACATTCAATCATAGCCTAATCAACCCGTCAAGTTGTTCGGAATGCCTCCAATCCAATGAGACCCCATTTTTGTCCTACTAACCAGAATGCATCCAGTTCAGTAGAACACCCTTTGTCACCTTATCCAAGCAAGGTGACCCATCTTATCTCACTAATCAGAATGCCTCCAATTCAGTGAGATCCAACATCGTGTTGGGAGATCGGAATGCCTCCAATCATTAAAGATACCATGATAATTCAGAATGCCTCCAATCTATCATGTACCTGTCCTATTTCAAACTACCCGTCTTAACTATTTCATGTGACTATATGTCACATCCATCATCAATACCATAAGACCAACATACAAACTATCCATATACTAGTCTCACTTAGTATTCACAAAATCAAGCAACTAGTTAATATAGAGAAATTATATAACTAGTTTATCATTAATAGTCACATATTAAAAAAAAATATTTCTTTACCGCTATGTACCCAGTTTTAAAGTTCACATGTACTCACCTTAGCAATAAAATGCTCCAACCGTATTCCTTACGTCAATCTCCTTGCTTCACGATTCGGTCAACCTTCTAAGATCTCACCAACAGCCTAAAACAATAATCATAAGATTATCAACATCACATACTACTACTATTGTGTTCATCTATCTCTAGATAACACTTATTAACACATTTCCCCCAAATATGGTGATTTACCAAACCCTAGGTTTAACCAACCCTTAAGATTCTTACAAATCATAATCATACACTTGTTTCCTTTGATAATACACCATCTATTAAGCATATCCATCATTTATATCACCATAATCCATAACCCCATGAACTAGGGTTTCAAACCCTTACATCCAAACACATAGATCTTAAGCTACAAAGATCAAAGAGTGAAGATATACCTTTAATCTTCAACTATGAGTGAAATCTACCAAAGATTTGTGAAGGATTCGACCTCAATCAGCCTCCAAGCTCGGAACTCGCCAAAGAAGAAGCTAGGGTTTCGATATGGCATCAAATGAGCCAAAACCCGACTTAAAGCTGCTCGACCATAGTTCACGACGCGAACTAAGTTCGCGTCGCTAACTTTCCCTTGCACGCGAACTTCGCGATCGTTAACGGATCGTGATCTACCATCGCCAGATACAACAATCCCTGGAGGGAGTTCACGATCGTGAACTATAGTTCACGCCGTGAACTTCCCTCGTACAGCAGGGCTGCACTTTTCGGTCTAGGTTTCGACCCGGTTTCGCCCATAACTTTCTCATACGGTCTCCAAACGACACGAAACCAATTCCTACGTTCTTTAAACGATTTATCCATAATTATCATATATTCATTCAATTTAGTTATTTACAAATTTCGGGTCGTTACATTGGGTTCGGCTTTGCGGGTTGACGGGTTAGAAACATTCAACCCGAATCCGACATTTTATATAAACAGGTCACATATCTCAACTCTAACTCGTTTATTTTCAACATGAACATGATCCATATAACCAATTTAATTAAACATGTAGCGTTTTGAACGGAGTCAAACATGTCAACTTTTTAAATGTGTATGCCGAACCGACTAAAGTATATCTAACTTTTAAATATATCTACAAACTATTAAAGTATAAATATATCTATTTTTAAACATGTTCTAATAATTAATCGATTTGCGGGTAGGGGCGGTACTAGACAAAATTTTAAAGGTGGACAAAATTTTGGAGTACAAGCCAGGTTCTTTGAGTGAAGTTTTTATAAACTCAAACCGTAAACCAAGTTAAATTAGTTTTAGTTTGAAGAAAGTCTAAACGTAAACTAAATTAGTCACAATCAAAATTCACGTGTTGGTTAATTTGAGAATAAAAATTCAAAAATTTAGTAATATAAAAAATAGATTACAATTTTTTATAGTGGTAGATTTCGTATACACAGTTTATGTTCTTAACTCATATTCGTATTCAGTTTTGTTATAACGTTCAAGTAAGTTTTTAAAGTGTTCATATATAGATGATGTGGACTAATATGTCACCGGTTAAAATATATGTGTGATCAAATAAATGATAAGCATAATATTTTTAAATTAATAAACCTAGGGGAAAATGAATCAAAAGAAAAAAAGATTTTAATAGGAAATAGAGTAAAATAAACGTTAAAACAGAAAATAAAAAAACATTTAAAAAAATATATATGCATATGGAAGGGATTTAAACTAAATGTTATATGTTTTAAGATACATGAGTTAGCCACTGAGCTAATATATGACGTGTATTAATTATCGCTCATATATTATGTATATTTGGATGAACCAAGCCAAATAATTAACCGACCCCTAAAAAATTTATACTAATCGGAAAAAATTTGGGGTGGCCATCTGCCCACCCCTTGGTACCGCCCTTGTTTACGGGTCGAGTTATTTAAATTATCATCAACCCGAACCTAAACCTAAGTCGTTTAATAAATAGGTCATCTAAGTCAACCTAAAACTGAACTGAAATTTGTTTGCATCAACCCGAACTTTTCTCTCATGTGTTAATAGGATTCAATCAAAAGAAGTGTACGTACTATCAAATCTTCGGTTGAAAATATTCAAGCAAGGACAGTTTGAAAAAAATATACCATTTTCGTATAAGAAACCAACTAAAGGCACCAACAAAAGTAAAGGCTACATATACCTTAGGCTTGATGCTACCATCCAATGGTATTAAATATGTAATGTCATTTGTGGGGGTAGGGTCAAAAATTCACAAAGATTTTAAAAGGTGTAGGGGCCATTTCTCCATTTCTCATTTCCATACTTTTATCATCTCAACATTCACATTAATGTAAGTTTTATGATATTTAGAATTCTTATTTGGTATTCGATTTTATGTGAAGTTGCTATCTATGATATTGATTCATGGCTCGATTTTAACTTGCTTAGTTTAAAAGCCTAACAAGGTATAGCCTATAGAGACAAGTATATCAATTCATAGCTTGAGTAGTAAATAACACGTCGATAAATATCGTTCAGAAGAATTAACGCAAGGAAGACCTAGTGTAACTAGTGCAAATTGCGATGTTGATGATAGTAAACGTAGTAAAGCGTCTTTAATTCGGACGTGGGCGGTCGTGTAGGAAAGTCAACTTACAATTCTAGATTTAGTTTCAAACCTTAAGAGACTTTCGGCCATCAACAAAATAATAAGTTATTAAGTATATAAAAGTCAAATTTGCCATAAGTTCCTTAGAAAACGTTGAGTATTATATTGTACGAGCAATTATACATAATGGTCACACTTTAGCATAAAGATGAACTTTAACAATTATATTCGTTAAAAGAAATTTAAGTTGTATATATAGAGTATTGGTGATGTTTGTACTAATACTTTTCCTAAGTAAAGACCACGTAGCCCATCATCATTAATATGTTTATTTCACATTTTCATGGATACAAAGGACACTCATGGTACAAAGGTACTATATATTATTATTGAGACCTTAGGACAAGGGTTTAACCGTATCTTTAACTCTTGATTACACCCCATAAGCAAATGAATTTCAATTTTCATGTGGATCTGTGTATATTTTAAAAAAAAACTAAATATTAATCTACTTCTAAATACTACATATTTTTACAATAGGGCTTGAACAGGGTTGGCACTGAGTTTATCGGAGCCCTGGGCGAATACTGATTTTGGGGCCCTATCATAATCTTTAAAATCAATATCAATGCAAAAGGCATAAAATATTTGTTGAATAAATTGCTCAAAAGTTTAATAATAGAACCAAAAGTTCTTTTCTTTTATTTTTTCTGCTCTTAACTTTTATTTTGTTTATTAAACTCACTAAATCAAACTGTAAAAATATAAAATTTATGAATAATTCAAAAATTAAATAATTGCTCTTCAATTAAAAAAACATGAGAAAGAAAAAATAAAAATTACAAAGCTTGGAAATTTGACATCCAATAATCTCACATCCTGCACTCCACATCGCGTGAGAGAGAGTAGACCACCCTCGCCATCCTACATGGCAAAATTATGGGGTTCGCCACCATACCCCAAGTGGGGTGAGTGAAGCCCTTCGCTAGTGGTCCGGCGAGAGGAGAGAGAGAAGTTTTAATTTTTTTAAAGGGTATTTTGTGAGTTAGAGGTATTTTAGTGTGTCCCAAAAGAGTATTATTGGTTAGTGATGGTAGAGGGGGTATTTGGGGTTTTGAATGTGAAATGTGAAATAGTGATGTGGCGCAGAGGTGGCGCTGATTTGGCGTTTTGGCTTGAGCCACCATACCTGATGCTTTAAGAGTGAAAAATGACAAAATTTTGATTTTCCAAAAATGTAAACAATTGTTTAAAATATGGGCCCCTTTTTAAAAATTGTTATAGGCTTGGGTCAACATTAACTTTCCGCCGGTTCTAGACTTGAACCCTCAACTACAAGGATAAAGAACATACCATAATGCTAGACTAAAATCCTTTTCATGGATGAATGTATATAACTTGGTCAATGAAATTACCTTCAAAAAGTATTTATCATAATGTAAAAAGCGGTAAATTTAAATACTTGTTACAAAAATATATATTCAAATATACAAAATCCTACCATATATATGAGGCCTAAATTTGAAGAGGGTTTCTTCAACTATAATGTTCAAAACTAGATATTTGAATTTCGGGATAGTAAATATTTAGTATCTGAATTAGTATTTTGGATATTTAATTTTTACTGATATCTAGATATCTGGAAAAATCTAATTATCCAAATTTTTATCGATACTTGATATTTTCTGAGAAAAAATAGAAAAAATTATTTTTCGGATATTCAAAAATTTTAACATCACTGTCCGAAACTGATAACAACCCTGCATGTATCTTTTTCATGTTGATCAATTTAAACCGAGATTAAGTTACACTTGAATTACTTTAATTTGGGCTTAAATCCACTTTGAGAAAGAAGTCTCGACAAAAAGCTACGACTGTTATCATCTTTACCTCTGTCACTAAACCTACTTAAAGTACTAACGAGAGACCAATGAGTCTCAAAATCCGGTTTATACCCAAACCCTTGCATTCTTTGTAAAACCTCCGATGCTTTTGTAAAATTTCTTTCAAACCGATATCTACTAACCACCGAACCAAACACCACCTTACTCGGTTGCTCTCCTACATTAATCATATCATCAATCATCTTTTCAGCTTCAAATGTTCTTCCAATTTCACAAAGTTTTTCGGTCAAAACTTCAAATGTTTTGATACTCGGATCGAGTTTCATGTTCATCATTTCGGTATACAAATCAAGTGCTTCTTCAATCTTATTGTAAACACACGAATCTTGAATTAAACAATCATAACTCGTTGAATCGGGAATGTTTTCTTTTCTCAACATAATGTCGAGAAGATCGAGAGCTTTATCTTTCCTTCCGTACCGACACATTTGTTTGATTAAATTATTGTAATTAATGTTATCGGGAACGAGGTTTTTAACACTAATGTTTTCTAGAAAGTTCACAGCTTCTAGAATCTTCCCAGTTTTTAAAAAACCCGTAACGATCTCGTTCTGAACCGTTGAACAATGAACCCAGCCTCGAGTTTCCATTTCTTGACTCAATTTCAAGATTTTATTAAACTCGAGTGATTTGATTACTGCTCGTAAACATCGATTACTGGGTTTCAGTTGTTTGGACATCATTTCCATCAGATAATAAACAGAACGTGAAACGGATTTACATCGGGAAAATCCGTACACGAGAAAGTTATAAGTGACATCATCGAATTCTAGCCCTTTTTTTTGGATTTCATCAAGAACAGTATCGACAAACGAAATGTTTTTCGAGTAAAAAAGATGGAAAATTAGGATATTATACAGAGCTATATGTGACGAACTCTGTTTAACCGTAAGATCTTTTACCAAAAAAGCAGAGTGAAATCGACCCTGATTGCACATTAGCGACACTAACTTACTGTAACTTGAAATGTAGATGGTTATGTTCTTCTTTAAGATTGCACCAAAAACTTCTTTAATTTTATAAACATCTTTAGCGACACAATACCCGTGTAGCAAACCGTTGTAACTATCATCGTTTAATGAAAAACGTTTGGTCAACATTGTGTTTGACATAACAAAAGCTTCTGAAAAACGGTTTTCTTTACAAAACCCATGTAGAAGATGGCTATAAGCTAACCCATAATCCAAATTATAGCCCGTTTCTAGAAGCTTCTCGAACAAGACACGAGCAACTTTAGTGAACCCGAATTCACAAAGCGTTTCAAGAAAACTGTAAACAAGTTCAACCGATTCTTGTGAGTAATCCAGCATTACACGTTCGAAAAGAAACAAAGATTCTGTCACCATATTGATTTGGCATAACGAAAAAATTAGGGTTTTATAATCATTTAAAGTAGGTGACCAATTCTTATTTTGAACTAAATCCCGAAATTCACAAAGGTCCTTCGAGCTCCCTTTTTTGCATAAACCCGTTACTAATGCAGAATACGTCTTGTTCTCGATTTTCATGTTTTCTTTAACCAACTTATCGTATATTTTCTTAGCTTTATGTATAAAACCCCTTTTAATGTGCATTTGAACAAGCAAATTTAGCATTTCTTCATTTAGCTCGTTTTGTAAATTCGGCATTTTCTCTAACAAACTTGTGATTGTTTTGAAACCTGAATTCGATGCACGAAACGTCTTCAATAGTGTCCCGAAAGCATTAAACGACACTTCTTGCCCCCAATGAAACAATTCGTCTACCGTTTTAAAAATATTAAAACCATCATCCTTCGTTATAATACGATTAAAATCAGGAATCGTTGAATCGTTAAGAACGTTTATCATAAGTTGATCAAATTCAACTACTTTACCTTCTAAATAAAGTCCATTCCCGACACTATCATAAAACTCGGTTTTTGAAAACTTCATATCATTATCCCTCCTAACTCTTACATTTAATGGATCAATACCCAATATCAAAAACGCTTTTGTAATAGGATCTTGTAACGATAAAAGTTTAATCAATCCATTATTAACCATCTTTTTTATTATCATCTTCACTTCTTCAAATTGTCGACTTTTACAATATCCAGCTAATAAAATTTTATAAGTCGACATATCAAGTGTTACACCTTCATCTTCCATTTCAAGAACAATATCCTTAACATGATTCCACATACCTTCCTTAAAAACACCACTGATTATGGAATTATAAGAATATTTATGAGGTTTTAGGCCTCTAGACAAAACATTTGACAAACATAAAAATGCGTTTTTTAGGTTTCCTTCTTTGCAACACCAACCGATTAAGATCCCAAATGTTGTAGCATCAGGGGTGAACCCTAAATGCTCTAAATTTTCAAGAAAATCAAAGGCTTTTTCTGCTCCAAGATTTTGACACATTGAATGTATGATCTTGTTGCCAATAACAATATCAGGATGACAATCGATTTCAGCAAAAAGATTTAACAAATCATAATAATCTTTTTTCTCACAGTACCGACTTGCAATTGCATCAAGAATTAAAAAAGTCGGCTTGATTCCATTAACATAAGCTTTCTTAATTAAATTTCTTGATTCTAGAACTTTCCCAGCTCTACATAGAACTTGAATTACATTCTCATAGATGCAATTTTCAGCTAAACCGGTATCAATCATATCACCATAAACTCGAGAAAGCAGATCATTTTCACACGTATTATTAACAAGATAATTAACGAGGGTACAATAACATGATAATGATGGGATTAAGTTTAATCCCCTCATTCTATCATACAAATTAATACTCTTTTCTAATTCATCAACACTAACATACCATTCGATCAAATTACTGTAAATTTCATAATCATCCAACAAAATTCCTTCTTTATCCATTGACAAAAGAACCCATTCAGCATCCTTGTAAAATCCGACCCGAACCAGTAACCCAACCATAATCTTGAAAAACTTGTCAAAATGCTTAAAGTTTCTATCTTTTTTGCTATTAGAACTAATCCATTTAAAAATCTCCAATAAAGATCCAACCTTTTTGGCATCAAGTCGTAATTTTTCATTATAAGATTCAAAACCCAGTAACAATTCAAGTAAATCTTGAGGTTCTAATTCATTTTTTCTCCAAAATTTACGGGTAATTCTAGGGTTTATATGGGACACATTAAGAAGTAATTTTTGAATAGAAGAAGCATTGGCGGTTAAAGGTTGGGTTTTCTTACCTAAGAAGTAATCAGAACAAGTAGTTAAGATCGATTTTGTAGCACCAGAAACGTTGATTGAAGATGGATTTATTTGGGGTTTGATTGATTTATGTGGGTTAAATTGCGGTTGTTCCGTAAAGAGTGTGGAAGAAGAATGGTGTTTGAGAGAGAAATTAGCGAAGAGATTACTAACCTTAATGAAATGGGTGTTTCGTTGGAGATCGAATCGCATTCGATTGCAAAGAATTATCGAAGTAGCAGCAACTGGTGTTCTTGTTCTCATCTATGGTCACATTGATAGAAGTATCAAATACTTATTTCTGATTGTTTAAATTGCTTTTTAAAAGTTTTGGAAAAGAGGACAATTTTTTTACCATAATTTTTAGGGGTGAGCATGAGGCGGTTTGAGGCAGTTTTTAACTAAAATCAAACCCGGCCCCAAAAGTTTGGGTTTTAAAAATTATACATTGTTCGGTTTCGGTTTTTTTGGTTTCGGTTTTTCGGGTTTTTCGGTTCGGTTTCGGGGGTTTTTTTCGGTTTTTTGTTTTCCTTAAATTTACGAATTTGTGACCTTAAAAATTAATATTATGATTCAAACTCCCAAATTTTAACACATTTCGTTATAAATAAAAAACAACTAGTAAGTTTAATATAATGTAATGATAAATTCAAATATAACTTGAAACTTAGAAAATATAGGAATAAATCACCTAGAAATTCAATCATATATTTTATTTAAAAGATAATTAAATGTCAAATTTTTTATAAATACGAGAATATTTTTAAAAATTATGAAAGATATATAATGGCGGGGCGGGGCGGGGTTTTTGTTCGGGTTTTTCATATGCCCCCGAAAACCGCCCCAAACATTCGGGTTTTCCAATAATCAAAACCGTTGACATCGGTTTTTTAAATGGTTCGGTTTTTTCGGGGCTGTTTTTTCGAGTTTTTCGGTTTCGGTTCGGTTTTTCGGCTTTTATGCTCACCCCTAATAATTTTTAATATATACATCATATCACATTCCATGCTTAATATAGTTGTACAGTTAACTATAAAATATGTGTAATGTAATATAACCATTAAAAATTGTGATACCAAAATCTATTCTCTTTTAGAAAAGTTTCAAAAACTACGTTAATGATATCTAAATTTTGAATTTATTATATTTAATTTTTTTTTTTTGTTAATGACACTAATGTACTATCATTTATCAACAGTAGAATTTTAACACATTACTATTAAATCATGCAGCTTACACCAATACTTTAAAACTAAGGTGGTCTTTCTTTGTTTGCAGCTTAATGAAACGATTCAACGCTGAATGCTAAATCATTCAGCATTCAGTGCGTTTGTTTAGCGCATCTGAATGAAGTATATACTGAATGGGACAACAAAAAACTGTTGAATCATTCTTCCTTAAAACATATACTGAATCATTAAGCATTCAGAATTCTTATAAAGAAAATTTTCATATTTAAAATAAGTTTTATACAAAATCTCTTGATCATTCAGACTTTTGAATTATTTAACGTTTAATCATTTTGTTCTTATCAAACAGCATATCTAATTATGTGATTGTAAAAATCTCATGTGTGCAAGATACATGAGGATGTTTATATAATTTTGAAACTCAATTATAATATGTTTTAGGATTTTCTTTATGATATTTTTTTATATTATACAACTAACATTAAAAGAAGTTTTTTGATATATTTCCATTATTTTACAGAAATCTTAATAATATATATAATGTTGGTGAGTAGTATAATACTATATATATATATTATTACATTATGTGCTAATATTATACTCCCTCCGCCCCACAAAAATATTTACATTTCTCCTTAAAATTTTGTCCCATAAAAAAATTTACATTTCTCAAATTTGAGAGCTCACATAATAAAATAATATTATTACCAATCATTCTACCAATAAAACACTTTATCTATTCAATTTAACCTTATATTTTAAAAGAGCCTACCACTTAAAAGAAACATCATACTCATTTCTTTGAACACTTCACCAAAACAAAAAGTAGAAAGAAGGAAACTTCCAACTAGTTCCAAGCAAGTACACCTTCTTTTGAACGACGGCCAACCCCATATTTTACGAAACTAGCCGGGTACCCGCGTAATGCGGCGGCGGGTACCCTGTAATTATATTCTACGGTAATTATATTCTACGGTGGATAAATAGTGTCAGATAACATGTCACATTTGATAGCATTAATTTTCTTCGACATTCAAAGCAACAACAATAAATAATTTTTGGTAGTTTCTTTGATCATGTATAAATATCCAAGGTGATGGTTAAACAACACTATCTCAACATATTGATAACAAAGATGTGGTTGTGTACCATGTTTAACTATACTTTACGACAAGTACTATGTGTAATACAAATATCTAACAAACCATGAATTTTAAATGTTACTTAGTATAAAAAAAGAGACAGTTTATAAAATTAACGAGATTACAAAAAAATAATGACTATTAACATGTCTTAGTCATCATGTAGAACCTCCCGATACACCACGTTTGATGTGTAAACTCCGTCGAGGTTAAACTTCTTCGTTGGATTAACTAATACTTTCGTCGTGTGTCGTGAAATTCCTCTTGACAGTGCAACATAAAGTTGTCCATGTGAGAAAATCGATTGCGGAAGATATACGCCAACATGAGGAATTGTCTGTCCTTGAGCCTTGTTAATTGTCATTGCGAAACTCAGCCGAACTGGAAACTGTTTCCTTTTCAATTTGAAAGGAAACATGTCAGATTCAGATGGAGATAGAGGAATTCTTGGTAAGAATACCCTTTTGCTAGCATGCTCTCCAACAGCTATTTCTGCATCAATTAGGTTTGGCTCAAAGTTTCTACATATAAGTCCTGTGCCATTACATAACCCATGCGAGGGATCGATGTTCCGTAAAAGTATAATCGGGCACCCAATTTTTAGCCGGAGAACATGAGGGGGCACACCACTAACATTAAGGGAGTTTAAGAATTCCATAGGACAGAAGTTGTTTTTGTCGTCTTCTGCCTCATCGAAACTATAATAGATTTTCTCTTCTCCACAAAATCTAGCGATCAACTTTTCATTAAGCTCATCCACATGGTCGTTTTTGGTTGATAAGATCGCCCTAGAAATGATATAATCTGACGAATTTCCATTAACCAACAAAGAAGGAAAGATTGCATTGATTAAATCTTCTTGAGACCGTGACACATCATTGTATGGAATGCTCATATCATCTGGGATGCGAATATAATTTTCGTCAATCACTTCTTCATCACCATTGCCGACTCGTAAAAGAAAATCAGAAAACCATGGACCAGTTCGCGCTCTCATATTAAGAGTCAGCCTAATCTTTTTAATTGTAGACCATAGCGGTGACATGCGTAAGCTGGAGTCTACAATTTGTTCTCTAGTTCCACGTCTGTCGACAGGCAAAACCTGTCTAAAATCACCTCCTAAAACCATAATTTTTCCACCGAAAGGGAGTCTCATACATGTTATCTCTTGCATTGATCGATCTAATGCCTCTGCCGCCTGCCTCTTAGCCGTCGAAGCCTCGTCCCATATGATCAGTTTTGCAGCTTTTAGCAGTTTTGCAGTCCCACTTTGATTTTTAATGTTACAAAGTGAGTTGTTATTAAGGTTAATTGGAATCTTGAATCGAGAGTGAGCTGTTCTACCACCTGGCATATTATTCGCTGCCGCACCCGATGAAGCGGCCGCGAGTGCAATTAGACCACGAGACCGGACCTTTGCAAGAAGAGCTTTATACAAAAACGTTTTCCCTGTTCCCCCAGGGCCATCTATAAAAAATACGCCCGAAATATCGTTATCCACATGTCTCAATATCTCATCATACGCGTCTCTCTGGTCGGAATTAAGAGAGTCAGAAGCACGCAAGTGTTCTTCTTCCACAACTATGGAAACTCCTCTTGTAATTCTCGAACAACCCCGGATTCTAAACTGACATCGATGTTTAGTTTAGGAAGATCAAAATCATCAAGATCCTTACCCATAGATTGTAGAAAGACTTTGATGTCTTTTAGAACCATATTTTGGGTTACCTCCGTATTTTCATACAGTCGTTTATAATCCTCAGAGAGTGATTCGTAGTGATCATCCCATAACTTCCGAACATCTCCCGGCTCACAAAACCACACTGTTTTGATCTTTCATAAATGTGAACATCATTTAGTAAAATGAAAAATCAGCCACATGTCAATCATGTACATAGGAATTACTCGCTGCAAAATATAAATGATACAATTATTTACTAAATAAGCAGTTAGAGAATTACCTCGATGGTGTCGCCGGTTTGTACCATTGTTGGAGCACCGAGTTCGTTCGTATTGACAGTGGAGTTCTTTAAAGCAAAATAACAAATTCATTAGTAAGTAATCAAATGCTTAACAAACTTCATAAACGAACCGGAAACGGGTCAAAAAAGGGTTTAAAATATGTTAGGTAATTACCTCAATCGTGGCTGCGGTTATTGTGGTGGCGGTTAGACCCATTGTTGGAGCATTCACTTCATTGGTAAGGATAGAAGAGTTCTTTTAAAGAGAAAAAACAAATGCATTAGTGCTACTAAGGTTAAAAAGAGGTTAAAATCTGTTTTGAACAGGAACCAGTCAGACGGGTCAAGTTATAAAAAAAGTAGCAGCATAGTATTAAAACATATTTGTTGTAAAAACAAATCACATGTTAAACCGGCCCGGAGGTAAAAACAGAGTAAATGATCTTAAAGGACTGAACCGAGCAGTGAATTAAAAATTTACAAAAATGTTAGTTAGTTACCTCTACCGTGGGTGAGGTTATTGTGGTTGCGGTTAGAACCATTGTTGGAGCGTCCCCTTCATTCGTAACGATTGTAGAGTTCTTTTTAAGTCAAAAAAAACAAATGCATTAGTGATATTAAACAATAGATACAAGCAGAAATGAGATCAATTTTTATTCCAATTCGTTAAATGTATACATATTATTTTATAAGTTAAAGTAGCTACATAGTTTTCTAGTAGTTATTTGCTATTATGAAAGCATTGTTTGTTCTAGTTTCAGTGAAGAATATGAAAATGACATAACTATGTCTTTCTTCCCATTCCAATAATAAAAGAAGTATTTACCCTGCTAGAGAGATTCTATGTTTACTTTAAATTTGTATTTTCCATATTCATATCAATTTCCCTGACAATCAAATGCGCCTAAATTGAAACACAAACTAATATTTTTTCTAAAATAATGCATAAAAACTAAAAACGTTTTACAATAATGATAACATGAGGATAATATTGCTTATCTTTGTTTGAATAAAAGTAAAGAATATGATACAAAATAGCATTCACAGTCATGGGTATTTTGGTCTTGTTGAGACTCGATAAGATGCAATTTCTAAGTGGATAACCTTACTTTCTTACAAAACCCGACATCCAAACACACCAGCTAACTTTATAATCTGTAAATTTTGTGGATTCTCTTTTTCAATAACTTTTAACTATTTGGTTCAATAAGTTCAATTAATATTTTTTTTAATTCTCAAACACACACTGTGGATTGTAATATAGAGAACGAAAACACTCCAACATACAACAAAACAATCTAATAAATGTAAGATATGATTTCAACACAATTGCAGCAAAATAACAAAACATTGCATAACGCATTTTTCTCAAGGTTTTCGATGAACAACGTATTAATACCTGGAGTTGGCCGATGGTAGCAGGCTTTGTTGGAGCATTGGTTCCATTCATCAGATTATTGGGTTCCATTCAGTTTCGTTAGGCTGTAAACACAAAACGGAATGTTCAGAGAGATCGTTCCAACAAAAATAAAATTAAAATACAACTGAAATTAAAAGGAAAACTGCCATTACAAACCTGTTCAGAATTTTTGCAGGGTATTTGGTGTAGAAATCGGTATGCTTTGCTCAACATTCGTATTGTATTTATAGGGTTTAGAAACTCCAAGTTGAAGAGCCTATTTCTTGTATCGAGGTGGGAATTTGAAAAGAGTATTTGCATAATCGAGGGGTTAATTGCAGATCTTGGTGGGTAGAAATAGAGGGAGGAAGAAATCGAGGGAGGAGATAATCGAGGGAGGAAGAAATCGAGGGAGGAGATAATCGAGGGAGGAAGAAATCGAGGTGACTGGCGGTATATGAAAGGGCGTGATTCATTTCTGTTCTAGCAGACCTAATGCGAAAGGGCGTGATTGATAGGAATTGTGTTTGTGAATTTCGACACAAGTAAATGGTAGACCGGTTGGTTTGGTGCATGCCCCTCAAGCAGGAGGTCACAGGTTCGAGGCATGACTGGTCCCTTTTTTGATGATATTTTCTTAAAATCCCAAAATAGAAAGAAAATGACTGAATTTTTAAGATGGTATTTATGGAAAGATATAAATGCTTTATAAGTAGTAGAGATAGAGGAACACCTTCTTTTGAAGCTTCATAAAAAAAGAATTCCCATTTCATCAGACTCAAAATAACCAATTCCAAGACGTCGTACACCTTTCAAAGAACAATGTAAAAGTCATAAAAGCTATTGGTCTGCGCATAGAAACTTTAGCTCTGGAAAATTGGCCGGCACTTTTCAACATTTTTTGGCACAACTTTTGACTCTTGACAGTTGACCGACCAACTTCTTCAAAGTTCAAACTCATACACCTCTGTACACACTTGAATATGAATCTTTATATAAACCCACAATCTCCATTCAGCATTTATACAAAAGCAAAATACTTTCTTACTACTTAATCTAACCCCAATTGAGAATCACATTCTTTCTCTCATTTATACACAAAACAACATTCTTTTTTAGCCATGAGTTTCATGATAGTTGAATTGATCCAATATTTCGACAGGGCCGCCGGATTCTTGAAAAATATTTCAAGATCAAAGTTTTCCGGCAACCCCCAACTCGGGTTCTCTTTTGAACACTCCAAGATTCATGTTGAAAAGACAACCCATGATTCCCAATTGCCAAAACCACACCTTTCATTCACCAACAAGAACACCGTCGATGATCTCACTCTCCGGCGAGATGACGTGGAGCTACTGATGGCGAATTTGGGTGTTTTTTGTCACTCTAACGGTGAAAAGCTGCCGGAGGTGTTGGGTTCTGCCAATTTGTTAAATCTTTTTGAAGATGAGCTACCAAGATTGAATGAAGTGAAGGAAGCTTTTGATGTTTTTGATGAAAACAAAGATGGGTTTATTGATGCAAGTGAGTTGCAGAGAGTATTTTGTGTGTTGGGATTGAAGGAAAGAGTAGAAATTGAAGATTGTAGGAAGATGATCGGAGCGTTTGATGAGAACGCCGATGGTAGAATAGATTTCAATGAGTTTGTAAAGTTTATGGAGAACACTTTTTGTTGAACCCACTCAACTATTATTATCATTTGTTTATTGATCATATATTCTTGAAGAATATTACATCATTCTTTATTTCATGTTACATGATAAATAGGTTCATGAATTCGAATTTTGTCATAAATAATACATACTTATAGAAAAATTAGTGTTTGTATATTGGTTTCCAAGCTTTCAAAAGTATGGTATCTGAGTCAGTATATCACTCAGAACGTGCCTTATGTCACTGCGTCAATATATCGTTTCTGTCACCCACTTTCCGGGTTTTTAAATCCCGGATACTCACCAAATTAATTATAACTTTCCGGGTGAGTAGAGTAAATAAGTCGGATGGGTGGGTACGGGTGTGGTTAGTTTCCTAGATGTAAAAACCCAGAAAGTGGGTGATAGAAATGGTACACCGTACACTGACGCAATGACACGTAGCATATTCCCAGTGCAATTTGGTGTTTAAAATCCCGATACCATTCGTTTAAAAGGCCGAAAACACTCATCATAAAAAACGCTAATTGCTTTGAAAATTTTATTAATTTTAACAAAAGTTCCATAAATTCTACGAGTACCTATTATAAGAACCATATGAGAATGGCGGTCTTCATGTGAGTGTAGTTTATTTCATGTTCCATAAATTCGACGAGTACCTATTGTAATCTCATGTGATATTGACGGATGTTTATATGATCATTCCTATTTTCCCCTTGAACAATTATGTGCATGGTTGGATATACGTTTTCAAAGTTATACATATTAATTAGACTACAAACTAGAGTTAAAATTATGTTAAAGACATTTTTGTATTTTTAATATCATTTTAACATACATTTGAAATTTGAAATTACGTATCATCACTTGTATAACATTCCTTTAAAATTCTTTTGGGATCTACAAAAAAGTATCACAAACCAATAATAATCATAGAAATTAAAAACCACATTTAACGACACGCCATGGGGATGGGGTCCGGCTTTTGGCTGATGATTGGTGCAAGGTTGGTATGGGCTGACGGCGTTAAAGAGCATTTGGCGATAGCCTATAACCGGCTCATACCAAGTGGTCTAAGGCGTTTAAGTCCAAAAACCATTCACTTGATCTGTGCCCAACTTTATTATACAAGAGCCAACATGGCCCGTACGAGGGCTTCGTTTATGATAAGAAGTTCTTGTTAATACTTGCCCAGTTTGGTCAACTGAAAAAACAAAGATTTATAAACTTTAAAGGCGCAAAATTTGCAATTAAAATAAGACACAAAGGCCTAAAAAGAATAGTAAAAGGTTGGGAATACACTAAATCATCCAATTAATAACCATTATATGCATTGATATATCATAATTGAACCAATATTATTTTGTAGGCTCATTATACAATTGAACAATGGTCAAACGTAGTCATTTGAGGCAAAATAACAAAAACTTCTCATACATATAATCAAATAGGTTAATTGATATAACAATTAAACGACAATTTCATACATTTCATACGTATCAATTATCATACAATTGGTATGAATTTCATACATTTTCAAAAGAATATATAAAACTACATACATTTACAAAAGAATATGTAGATTAACATACATTTGCATACACCAATTAAACAACAATTTCATTAAAAAAACGAACACGGTAGCACATGAGTTTATAACAACAATGTATGAATGACTTTTCAAATGCAAATAGAAAGACATTAATTATGAAGTTTCATGTAATAATTTTTCATTAAACACTACATGAAAAGAATTGTGAAAACATAATGGGATTAAGATAATCTTACTTGCATATGATAAATCTGTGAGCTCAATTGAACTCGAAAACATAATGAACTAAAAAGGCGAAAGTGTAATGGAGTTAAGGGCGTAAGAATGACCGAGACTATCGATTGGAAATCTCAAAGCAATTGACCAAAATGAAAAATATAATAGAATTGATATACGATTACAGGGACTGTATAACAGTTTGACATACATACACAATCCAACCAAAATAATGTTTTTTCTTGCAATTGGAACGAATATCTCTTTCAAATGTTTTTTATGACATAACATGGAATTTAAGGGAACACTTTGAGATTTTTAGTTTGCATGGATAGCCGACAAATTTAGTACTTATAAATTGAAGGACACTGATCTGATGCAAATAAAATGCAAAATGGTATGTAAACTTGTTTTGAACATCAAGCAAAGCCTGGAATTAGGCATTGACATCGAAATCCTTCACCTTTGCATTTGTAGATGAATTTTTTATTCCTCATTTCTGAAACTAACTGTAACAATGATCATTGAATTGACTTTGAATATAAATTGTGCTGACATGAAGATTGTAAAAAAAGAAGGAATTTTGAAATACCTGTAATTCTGAACGATTTTCTGTGTCAACTTCTTTTGTTAATGGCGATTGCTACATTGCAAGGATTAACGAAACAAAATGTCAATGAGTGATTTTGGAGGAAGAATATGAGTTTTATAGGTTAAATTAGAATGTTAATCGACGCCATGGTGAAGAAGGCAACGAAAGGATGCGTTGAAGGGAATGTGAAGTGTATATACAATAAGCGTTAATAAATGCAACATCAATACACCATAACAAATGCAACATTAATAAATGCAACATATATACACCATAATAAATGCAACAGCGGACATGAAACTCAATTTTTTATTATACGGGGCAACATGGCCCGTGCGATGCACGAGCTTTGTTCATGATAAATAGTTTTTGCTAACATAACATTACACATTGTATTGGTGTTACGGACAAAGTACCTAAAGCATGATCGCTAAAATGTTTGACTTTGATTGCGGGTACGCTAATAAATAAGAAAATTGTGTCGGAGGAAATTGTAACGACCGTAATTTTACGTTTTTCATTTCGTGTAATTTATTCGGGATTTATGTGAATTTTCGTTATTTATGTTAGTTTTCATTTCGGTTTGTGTTTTATCGAATGATTGAATGTTTGGGACTTGGTATAACCAAGTATGCGTCAAAACTTGGATGGAAACAAGTTTAAAGGCCAAGAATCTGACAGGAACAGCCCTCGCGGCGCGAGGTAGGCGCGAGCCAGACGCGAGAGCGAACAGTAGGTTCAGAGCTCAGTCGCGAGTCTCTCGCGCCGATCTCGCGTTGAGATTCGCGGCGCGAGCCAGGCGCGAGCGGGGCGCGAGTTGGGTGTTCCTGCGGCGACCAAGAGGACAACCCGCGTCGCCTCGCGGCGCGAGGCAAACGCGAGCGGGGCGCGAGGTCTGTCTGGAGTATATAAAGTTGTGTAGAAGCTAGGGCTCATAACACCTACGAACCCTAGACTTATAGCAGCCGTTTTTGAGAGCATTTGGGCGGTTTTTGGAGCTAAGGAGCTCAAATCTTCATCTTCTTGAAGGATTTAAGCATCAAGGGTAAGAATTCTTGCTTATTTCACTTAGTTACCTTCATTTTGAGCTTGGTATGGGTAACAATGGTGGTTTTGGGAACCCACCATATCATCTTTGGGGAAGATGAACTTTCATGAGTGTAAAACACTCCTTGTGGAATTGTAATCAATGTGTACAAGTTAGATTTGGGATTGATGATGGAAAATCTTGAACTAGGGTTTGAGATTTCCACCAAGTTGTATGAACTTGGTGTTGGGAATGTTTAGATGGATTACTTAGTAGCTAGTCATGGATTATAACTAGATTTTGTATTGATATTGATGTTAGGTCAAGAAGACCTTGAGATTGGAAGTACTTCCTCAATTTGGAAGTAAGGATTGTGTTGTTGAACACAATTGTTGGATAGCATTGCTAAGGTGAGTACATGTGATCTTTTATGAGTACATAGGAAAATGATTTCAATGACTAAAATGATTTAAAAGAGTCTTTATTGAATAAACGTTTTGATAAAGAAATTGATTGTAATGTTTATATGCCATGAAATGATTTGTGACATTGACCCGTTAAATTGATGATTGAATTGGAGCTAAGGCTCATGTTGATGACCAATTATGTGTTAGTCAAATTATCCGGAAACGATAACCCATTCGTGGGGGAGTAGAGATTACTACTTGGGGCGGTACCTCCCTGCGCAAGAGTAGTACATCTAAGTGAACGATAACCCGAAATTCGGGGGACTATGATAACCCGATAAAAAGGGGGATTACGATAACCCGCGGGACGGGGGAGTGATGATCTCGGTAAGTTTGGGAGAACCCCAATTACCATAAGATCTTTTGATGATAACCCACATCGGGGGAGTTGCTTCGGGACGACCCGTTGCGTATGTGTGAGCTTAGGGCAAGCTCGAGATTAGGTTGGACTTATGTGCAATTTGATGATCATTTTACTATTATTACCCAATTGCATTTAATTATGACCGGGTCTAAAACCCATGTTTCTCACGAGACAATTTTGTCTCACGTACTACGTTTTCCTTTATGTCTATGTACTCAGGTTCGGGAGCTAAAGATTAGGCGGCCCGTAGTGATAGCGTTTGGATGATTGGCTCGGTGTACCATTTGATTCCCTAGACTATTGTTTATGATATGTATTGTAACACCGGTTTTGATACCTTCCAATTATTCCAAATGTTTGTTTAATTCACTTTTCGGATATTATGGATTTTTAAGTATTAAACTTATTATTTTAAAAGTTTAAATTGTTTTGAAAAATCGGTGTGTTACAACTTGGTATCAGAGCATTAGTCTAAGTGAATTAGGTTGGTTACCCACCCTAGACTTAGACTTTGCTTTTGGGACATTATGTTCTATAGGAAGTTAGGTTGACCTTTAAGGATTAGGGTTGACCACTGAGGGAATTGTTTTAATTCGAGCTATTCTTATGTTTAATTTTGACTTTTAGTCAACTTGCTGGATTCTAATTGGGTTGACATCTTATTATAGTAAGATGAATAGAACGAGAAGTGGTCGATTGTTGGATGGGGAACAAGCCTCGAATTTGAATCAAGATGGGAATGGATTGGCCAACTCGGGTATCGGGAATAACCATACTCCGGTAACAATGGAGGCCATTCAATCCATGCTCACTAATATGAGAAATGTGATGCAACAAGATGTTAACCGGATCATAAATGATCGGTTGAACTTAGGAGATGATGAGGAGGAGAGGGAGGAAGGTGAAGATTCCCCTCAACTCACTAAGACTAAGTCAACGGGGAACACCAACCCGACCGAGAAATCCTCCAATGGGGAAAGTGGTGAAGAGAGAAAGATTGAACGTGAAGGATGTTCATACAAGACATTCCTTGCATGCCGACCCGACTTCTATCTCGGGAGTACGGAACCGAAAGTGACGGTTCGATGGATTCGAGAAACGGAACGTGTGCTTGAAAGTAGCAAGTGCAAAGAGGAAGACATGGTGACTTATGCCTCACGTTTGTTTAAAGATGATGCTCTTACATGGTGGGACACCGTGTATGAAACTTTGGGAAAGAAAGCCATTTACAAGATGTCGTGGGATGAGTTCACTAGAAGACTCAAGGAGAAGTATTGTCCCGAGAGGGAATTGGAAGAGTTGTTGGAAGAGTTCTTGCACTTCAAGAAAGGCAATTTGACCTTGGATGAGTATACCAAGAAGTTCACGGGTTATCTCCCGTTTGTGTCAAGTACTTACCCAACCGAACGTAGTCGTGTGGTTCGGTTTGCTAATGGGTTACCATGGGAGTATGAGCTCGAAGTGAAGAGGGCAACCACTCTTGATGAGGCGATCAATGTCACCCGAAGTGTTGAGAAAGTTAGTAAGAGGAGAGTTCAAGAGAGATCGGTTGGTATTGAGAAAAGGAAGTTTGAAAGTTTTTCGGGCCCATTAAAGAAAGGAAGGTTTACCCCAAGCGGGTCAAAGCAAGGAAGCGGTGGTGGCTATGCAAAATGTGTGAAGTGTGGCAAGACACACCAAGGAGAATGCAAGCTTGAAACGGGGAGTTGTTTCAAATGTGGGAGGTTTGGCCACAAGGCTAGAGATTGTAAGGCCAAGAGCCTAGATGAGGTTGAATGTTTCTCATGTCATGAGAAAGGGCATTATAGCAATGTTTGCCCGAAGAAAGGAACCGAAACGTTGGTGTCAACCGCTCACAAGAAACCGGAGCCGATGAAGGTCAAAGGTCGTGCCTTTCAACTCACACGTGAAGAAGCCAAGGAGACACATGATGTCGTCTCAGGTACCTTATTCATAAACTCCATACCCACTTATGTATTGATTGATTCGGGTTCTACTTATTCTTTTGTATCGCATGAATTTGGTGCTAAGTTTAAGGTTCCTCTAGAGTTACTTGATGATTTGTATGAAATAGAAGTAGCCGATGGGAAAACCTCTATGGTTCAACATGTCTATAGAAATTGTGAGTTAGAAATCGACAACAAGAAGTTTAAGGTTGATTTGATGCCCATGGGAATTAAGGCTTTTGATGTAATTATCGGGATGGATTGGTTGGGAATCCACCAAGCCAAGATTTTATGTGGAAGGAAACTAGTGTCGATTAAATCTCCCGAAAATGAAAAGGTGTACATCTATAGGGAAAAGAGGCATCGTATGCCAAACTTGTTAACCGTAATTAAGGCAAGAAAATGTTTAGCGAAAGGTTGTGCATCATTTATAGCATATGTCCTAGATGGAAGAAAAGAAAAGAAGACGGTTGAGAATGTAAAGATTATTCGAGATTTTCCCGAAGTTTTTCCCGATGACTTGCCCGGTTTGCCACAAGAGAGACAAGTCGAGTTTCGTATTGATTTAGTCCCGGGGGCGACGCCAATTGCCCGAGCCCCGTATCGTCTGGCTCCCACCGAAATGAGAGAGTTGATGGCTCAACTTCAAGATTTACTCGATAAGGGTTTTATCCGTCCTAGTTCGTCACCATGGGGTGCACCGGTTCTATTTGTGAAGAAGAAAGATGGGTCGATGAGGATGTGTATTGACTACCGAGAACTTAACAAGATGACGATTAAGAACCGATATCCTTTGCCAAGGATAGATGATTTATTTGATCAACTTCAAGGAGCCGATTATTTCTCCAAGATTGATTTGAGATCGGGTTACCATCAAGTTCGTGTTAAAGAAGGTGATACCGAGAAGACGGCCTTTAGAACTCGTTATGGGCAATATGAATTTCTAGTTATGCCATTCGGTCTGACGAATGACCCGGCTATTTTTATGGATCTCATGAATAGGGTTTGTAAACCTTTTCTCGATAAATTTCTCATAGTATTTATTGATGATATTCTTATTTTCTCCAAAACCGAAGAAGAACATGAAGACCATTTGAGGCAAACTCTAGAAGTGTTGAAACGGGAAAAATTGTATGCTAAATTCTCCAAATGTGAATTTTGGTTGCGGGAAGTGCAATTTCTTGGTCATGTAGTATCTCGAAGCGGGATAAAATTTGACCCGTCTAAAATTGAAGCGGTGAAGAATTGGGAAGCACCGAAGACTCCAACCGAAGTTAGAAGTTTTCTTGGGTTAGCCGGTTATTACCGAAGGTTTATAGAAGATTTTTCCCGAGTGGCGGTCCCACTCAATAGGTTAACGAGAAAAGACGTGAAGTTTGATTGGGGGGAGAAGCAAGAGAGTGCTTTTGCCTTGTTAAAAGAAAAGTTGTGCAATGCACCGATCCTCACTCTACCCGACGGTATGGAAGATTTCGTGGTGTATAGCGACGCCTCAAATAAAGGTCTCGGTTGTGTTTTAATGCAAAGAGGTAAAGTGATAGCTTATGCTTCAAGACAATTGAAGAATGCGGAAGAAAGGTATACAACTCACGATTTAGAGTTGGCGGCGATTATTTTTGCCTTGAAGATTTGGAGACATTACTTGTACGGTACAAGGTGTATTTTGTACACGGATCACAAAAGTCTCAAGTACGTGTTCACACAAAAAGACTTGAATATGAGACAAAGAAGGTGGATCGAGTTGATTAGTGACTACGATTGTGAGATCGTTTATCACGAGGGAAAGGCTAATGTGGTAGCCGACGCCTTGAGTAGAAAAGTTTATGAAAAGCCGGTTAAGGCTAAGTTGATGCGGATTGATGTAGTGACTAGCTTTATTGAAAGTATAAAAACCGCACAAAGGGAAGTGATGGGAAAAGACGAGTATAGACAAGAGAGGTTAGGAAAGAATCAAGTATTTGAAGAAAATGTTCAAGGGCTAAAAACCGTAAATGGTCGAATTTGGGTCCCGAAATTCGGTGGAAACCGAAAAGTGTTGTTGAATGATGCTCACAAGTCTAAGTATTCGATTCATCCCGGTAGTACAAAAACTTATCAAGACTTGAAGAAAATTTATTGGTGGCCCGGGATGAAGTCGAGGGTAGCAAAGTTCATATCAAAATGTACCACGTGTGCACAAGTGAAAGCCGAGCACCAAGTGCCTTATGGTGTTGCACAATCGTTACAAGTGCCGGCTGGGAAATGGAATGACATCACAATGGATTTCATTGTTGGTCTCCCAAAGACTAGTAGAAATCATGATGCTATATGGGTGATTGTTGATAGGTTAACGAAAAGTGCGTTATTCCTAGCTATTAGGGAAACCATGCCACTCGAGAAGTTGGCAAAATTGTATGTTGATGAAGTTGTCCGTTTGCATGGGGTACCATTGTCAATTGTGTCCGATCGGGATGCAAGGTTTACCTCGAGATTTTGGAGATCACTCCAAGAAGAGTTGGGGACAAAGTTGAGGTTGAGCACGGCTTACCATCCGCAAACCGATGGTCAAAGTGAGAGAACGATCCAAACGGTTGAAGATATGTTGAGGTCGTGTGTTTTGGATTTTGGTGGTAAATGGGATGAACATTTACCGTTAGTTGAATTTTCGTATAACAATAGTTATCACTCGACCATTAAGATGCCACCGTTTGAGGCTTTATATGGGAGGAAATGTAGGACGCCTTCTTGTTGGTTAGAGGCGGGTGAGACGAGACTCACGGGTCCCGAGATTGTAAAAATAACAAATGAGAAAATTGGAATAATTCAAAGGAATATGAAAGTGGCACAAGATCGCCAAAAGAGCTATTCGGGTTTGAAAAAGCGACCTTACGATTTAAATGTCGGTGATATGGTGATGTTGAAGGTGTCGCCTTGGAAAGGCGTGATGAGATTTGGAAAGAAGGGCAAATTGAGCCCAAGGTATGTAGGCCCGTTTAGGATCTTGAAACGGTCGGCTTACAAGCATTTAAGTTAGAACTTCCACCCGAGTTGCAAGGTGTCCATGACACCTTCCATGTTAGTAATTTGAAGAAATTTGTGGGTGAAGTGGAGAATATTATCCCACTCCAAGATTTGAGGGTCGATGCACCCAACCGGTTGATTGAAGAGCCCGAGGCCATACTGGAGGCCCAAACAAAGAAATTGAGAAACAAAGAGATTGAGCTAGTGTTGGTCAAGTGGAAGCATTCCCTTGGGCCAAATTTGACTTGGGAAGTCAAAGATGAGATGAAGAAACGCTACCCGAATTTTGTAGATTATGAGACGATTCCGAGGACGGAATCCTCTTAAGGGGTAGATAGTTGTAACGACCGTAATTTTACGTTTTTCATTTCGTGTAATTTATTCGGGATTTATGTGAATTTTCGTTATTTATGTTAGTTTTCATTTCGGTTTGTGTTTTATCGAATGATTGAATGTTTGGGACTTGGTATAACCAAGTATGGGTCAAAACTTGGATGGAAACAAGTTTAAAGGCCAAGAATCTGACAGGAACAGCCCTCGCGGCGCGAGGCAGGCGCGAGCCAGACGCGAGAGCGAACAGTAGGTTCAGAGCTCAGTCGCGAGTCTCTCGCGCCGATCTCGCGTTGAGATTCGCGGCGCGAGCCAGGCGCGAGCGGGGCGCGAGTTGGGTGTTCCTGTGGCGACCAAGAGGACAACCCGCGTCGCCTCGCGGCGCGAGGCAAACGCGAGCGGGGCGCGAGGTCTGTCTGGAGTATATAAAGTTGTGTAGAAGCTAGGGCTCATAACACCTACGAACCCTAGACTTATAGCAGCCGTTTTTGAGAGCATTTGGGCGGTTTTTGGAGCTAAGGAGCTCAAATCTTCATCTTCTTGAAGGATTTAAGCATCAAGGGTAAGAATTCTTGCTTATTTCAGTTAGTTACCTTCATTTTGAGCTTGGTATGGGTAACAATGGTGGTTTTGGGAACCCACCATATCATCTTTGGGGAAGATGAACTTTCATGAGTGTAAAACACTCCTTGTGGACTTGTAATCAATGTGTACAAGTTAGATTTGGGATTGATGATGGAAAATCTTGAACTAGGGTTTGAGATTTCCACCAAGTTGTATGAACTTGGTGGTTGGGAATGTTTAGATGGATTACTTAGTAGCTAGTCATGGATTATAACTAGATTTTGTATTGATATTGATGTTAGGTCAAGAAGACCTTGAGATTGGAAGTACTTCCTCAATTTGGAAGTAAGGATTGTGTTGTTGAACACAATTGTTGGATAGCATTGCTAAGGTGAGTACATGTGATCTTTTATGAGTACATAGGAAAATGATTTCAATGACTAAAATGATTTAAAAGAGTCTTTATTGAATAAACGTTTTGATAAAGAAATTGATTGTAATGTTTATATGCCATGAAATGATTTGTGACATTGACCCGTTAAATTGATGATTGAATTGGAGCTAAGGCTCATGTTGATGACCAATTATGTGTTAGTCAAATTATCCGGAAACGATAACCCATTCGTGGGGGAGTAGAGATTACTACTTGGGGCGGTACCTCCCTGCGCAAGAGTAGTACATCTAAGTGAACGATAACCCGAAATTCGGGGGACTATGATAACCCGATAAAAAGGGGGATTACGATAACCCGCGGGACGGGGGAGTGATGATCTCGGTAAGTTTGGGAGAACCCCAATTACCATAAGATCTTTTGATGATAACCCACATCGGGGGAGTTGCTTCGGGACGACCCGTTGCGTATGTGTGAGCTTAGGGCAAGCTCGAGATTAGGTTGGACTTATGTGCAATTTGATGATCATTTTACTATTATTACCCAATTGCATTTAATTATGACCGGGTCTAAAACCCATGTTTCTCACGAGACAATTTTGTCTCACGTACTACGTTTTCCTTTATGTCTATGTACTCAGGTTCGGGAGCTAAAGATTAGGCGGCCCGTAGTGATAGCGTTTGGATGATTGGCTCGGTGTACCATTTGATTCCCTAGACTATTGTTTATGATATGTATTGTAACACCGGTTTTGATACCTTCCAATTATTCCAAATGTTTGTTTAATTCACTTTTCGGATATTATGGATTTTTAAGTATTAAACTTATTATTTAAAAAGTTTAAATTGTTTTGAAAAATCGGTGTGTTATAGAAATGTCAAAGTAACAAAACATCATCGTTTTTATTAATGTAACACAAAACACGTTATTCATAAAATATAAGTTAGACCCTCATAATTTAACACCTCTATTCATTGGCATATAGAATTATAATTGACACACAATAAAATTTTATGAATATAACATTTAACGATATATTTTAATGATAAAATCGCCTTATCATAATCATTTACTAATAATTATTTTAAAAGTCTTAATATGTATTTTTAGTTTTTATTATAAACATACATAATAAATGAAAATTTCAAAAACATAAAACCACTAATAAAAATCATAATCAACTTCATAATACTAAACTCTAGAAACAACAACATAGGAACACAAATGAATTATACACTTTAACAAATCATAAGAACAATAATTAAATCAAAACAAATAATTCATATTAGTAATTAAAAAGGTAATTACTAAATGCTACATTTATGCCTTTGGCGACTTGAGAAAACCGTTGATAAGTTGTTCATTCAAATCTTGATCCATATTGTAATGAGTGTTGACAACATGTTTATATTGAAGATAAATCAGTAAATATATTGTTAGTGAAGTTGTGAGGGTGAACTTCGAAACATATGTTTATACATTAAACTTAAAAGGTAACGTCAAATTATTTGAACTTCTACCATTTATTTGACTTAATTATTTTGGGGGGTTTTTTTTGCCTACAATATATAACAATGTGTTACGTTAGGAATCCTTTGATATAACAATTTGGTGGATCTGGTTTTTATTTTATTTTTATTATATTTATTTATTAATCATATTTATAACAAACTATACATGAGTTTATTACTCATAATCATTTAATAATAATTATTTAAAAAGTCTTAATATGTGTTTATTAGTTTTTATTATAAACATACATAATCAATAAAAAATTCAAAAACATGACAGACTAATAAAAATTATAATCAACTTCATAAAACTAAATTCTAAAATAACAACATAGGAACACAAATGAATCATAAACTTTAACAAATCATAAGAACAATAACTAAATCAAAAAAATCATTCATAATTACTAAATGTTACATTCATACTTTTGGCGACTTGAGAAAATCGTTGATAACTTGTTCATTGAAACCATGATCCGTATTGTAAGAAGTGTTGACAACTTGTTTATATTGAAGAAAAATCAGTAAGTATATTGTTAGTGGAGTTGTGAGTTTGAACTTCGAAACATATGTTTATATAGTAAAGTTAAAAGGTAACGTCAAATGTTTTTGAACTTCTACCATTTATTTGACTTAATTATTTTGAGTTTTTTTTTTCTTTTTATATATAACAATTTGTTACGTTAGGAATCATTTGATATAACAATTTGTCGAATTTGGTTTTTATTATATTTTTTATTATATTAATTTATTAATCATATTTATAAAAAATCATACATGAGTTTATTACTCATAATTATTTACTAATAATTATTTACTAATAATTATTTTAAAAGTCTTAATATGTGTTTATTAGGTTTTATTATAAACATACATAATCAATAAAAAATTTAAAAACATAAACCCACTAATAAAAATCATAATCAACTTCATAAAACTAAACTCTAGAAACAATAACATAAGAACACAAATGAATTATAAACTTTAACAAATCATAAGAACAATAACTAAATCAAAACAAATCATTCATATTAGTAATTAAAAAAGTAATTACTAAATGCTACATTCATATAGAAACAATAACATAGGAACACGAATGAATCATAAACTTTAACAAATCATAAGAAAAATAACTAAATCAAAACAAACCGTTCATATTAGTAATCAAAAAAGTAATTACTAAATGTTACATTCATGCCTTTGGCGACTTGAGAAAACCGTTGATAACTTGTTCATTCAAACCTTGATCCATATTGTAAGGAGTGTTGACAACTTGTTTATATTGAAGACAAATCAATAAGTATATTGTTAGTTTGTTAGTGAAGTTGTGAGTGTGAACTTTGAAACATATGTTTATATAGTAAACTTAAAAGGTAACATTAAATTGTTTGAACTTCTACCATATTTATAAGACTTAATAATTTGGGGGGGGGGGGGGGGGGGGGGGTTGGCTTTTAATATATTCATCAAGTAATGTTAGTTTTAATTAAAAAAACTTTTGGTATGAAAACTTTAATATATGGTAATTAAATCCTGATAATTAATGCAACATCAAACATGGAACTCAATTTTTTATGTTTTATGGATTATGGATTATACATATACAAACGAAAATAAGCATCAATTCAACAACCACCAATATATTTAATTAATATTTTCCTACTAATTAGAGAATCGCAAGATGTGAAAAATAGCGATCAAAAGCTATTAATTGGATTAAAAGTAAAATAACAAATCAAATGAACAACAATTTGTGACCAATAACATGATAAGATATCCGTCTTAAATAACTGTGATAATATTATACACAATCGCATATACTATAATAATAACTATCAGATCATTATATAATATAACTTTTATACAAAATGTAAATAAACAACGAATAACAATTTTATACATATATACAAAAGAGGTTGTGTAATTTTAAATAAAAACAATTAACATACCCTCTATAAAACAAAATCATAAAGATTATGTTGGATTACCAATTAATAGCGACGATATATAATAAAAGCCCTATAGATTTTTGTTGTTGACTCTATTTATTAAGTATTTCTTTCGGATGCACCTTTGGAGTGTTAAATTTTTTGCAATATGAGAATGAGTATTTATAGATGCTAATGTGTAAGATTAATAAAATTTGAAAAGCCTCATATTTATTGAACATTTTATTATTATTATTATTTATATTTATTTCAAAACTCTTGGGCTTACAATTTATTATAATATTATTATTATTTATATTATAATATTATTAATATTAATTGTATGGTCTTAATTGAAACTTCAAAATTGGAACTCAATTTTTATAGATATGAGACAGCATGGCCCGTGCGATGCACGGGCTTTGTTCATGATAGAAGAGTTATTGGTATCAACTGCAAAGTATGCACAAAGCAAAGTGTGTTGGAGAAAAATGTAAAGTAAGAATCTAATTATGTGGATTAATTAAGGTAAACAAATTCCAATTGAAAAAAACTTGGATTGTAATTGTTGCTGCATTTGTGGATTAGTAATTCATAGCTAAAATTCCGCTAATGAAGAAATCATTAATTACCTTAAAACGCATTCCACTTGAAGAAAACTTGGATTGTTTAGATGAGTTATCTAATGGCGGAAAACGATTGCTACAAATGAGCATTTTGAGTCATTTCACAAAGCTTGAAATTCTGCTACAAAATAATCCTTGTTTGTGTCCAGAACGTTAATCCCTGTTTATGTCAAGAACGTGGAGGAAAAAGATTGCCACAAATGAGCATTTTGATTCATTTCAAAAAGCTTGAAATTAAATTAGCAAATAACCAATTCATGTTTTTCATGTTTATGATATTTCTAGTAGGACAAATTACATACCGAAATCATGAAATAGATGCTGTAAATCTTCATAAACATCACGAAATCATGTAATCATTCAGAACACACTGTTTGAAGATTGATCTGTTTGTAACAAACATGAAAAAATAACGATTAGAGTACACACAAAAAATACAAAAACTGATTGCGAAATATAATTCGACTGGGTGTGTAGATGTGAGTATTTAAACTGCTGTTACATATTGACATGAGGTGGGTAATAATCAATTATAAATGCATGGTGTTACATATTCACTTTGCAGTTTTCATTTTCGGTAGTTTTAAATGCATTTTTGGTTCATATGAATGGAGGAGGTAAATGCTAATTATGTACCCAATTTTTAAATGCATGGATTAGTTTTTTACTCTTCTTGAAACGTCTTTTTTAATTAAATATTAATAGTGAGAAAGTTTATTGAAACGTCTTTTGTAATTATATACTACAGTATATTTTTTATGAAATTTGAAGAGTTTCTTCACATGTTTAAATTTTGAGTTCACTTATACATTATCAGTTTAAATGGCTTTGAATGACTTGAATGCAATTATACATTTTTGCAATCAAGGTTCTAAGTGCATTTAAATGGCTTGAATGTATCTATAACGTATGGTTTAATGATAAACATAAAAGATTTTTGAAATGGAATTAAAGTCTACGTAATTAATTCAACATCAAACTTGAAACTTGTTTTTTTATTATATATAGATATAGATATAGATTATTATAATTATTTGTATTTATTTCAAAACTCTTGGTATTACAATTTAATGATTTTATTTTTAAAATTGAGTTATATGTAACACCCTAAAACCCGGCCTAGTATTTTATCACTTTCGGTAAGTGACAAATATTATTTATTAATTTATTTGAATTAATTGTTAATTTACCCAAGGGGTTAAAATTAGTTGAAATTAAAATATTTAGATATTATAGTGATTTTAATTTTAATAGATTCTTTTTGGACCAGAGTTTCAAAAATATCTTCGTTTCCTGAATCTAAGTCAGTCAAGTATTTTATATGAATTAACTTTGAATTAGATGACATATATTTATACAATGTTTAATAAAAAAAATAATAATTAAAATCCCCTCCTAATAGGAGGACACGTATCATAAGAAGGTGTGTATGTGGCTACTTCATAAGTTGTCTCTTTCTCCTCATTTTCATACGTAGCATTTCACCGAAATTGTGTGTGTATGTTTTCTTGGAGGGTTCTGTGAAGAAAGCTTAAAATTCATCATTTTCCATTTTAAATCTCGAATTTTGAAGGTTCCAAAAGGTAAGAAATCATCTATTTATGTTAAAATTGCAAGCTTTTAATAGAAGCGTGAACTAAGTTTTGGGTTTAATATCAATTTGATAAAATTGCTGAATTCCTTAAGTTTCTATGAATTAGTATAGTTTAGTTTTATATTTTCTTGGTAGTTGTAATCTTGAATTGAAGATTTTTCTATGAATCACCATTGTTGGTGATCTTGGGGATGAACCCTAATTTTGGGAATTGGGGTTTTGTACTAATTATGGTTATGTTAGGTTAAGTGGTTGTGTTTAGGATTATAATTGATGTTGGTAACTAGTTATAACCTAAATTTGATAGAATTGTTAAAGTTGAATGAAATTAAGAAATGTCAAAGTCTTATAAATATGTATTTGGTAATGAAGTAAGATAATTTGATGAATTATGAGATTATTAATTGATGTTTTAAGTGTTTTAGAAAAGAATTGAGTTTTGACCCGTTTGGGTCAAGATATTTGAATTTGGTTAAATGCAAACGTAACTAGTTAGACTTTGACTTTATTTATGTCAAAATGATCAAGAAGTTGAAATGGTAATTGAATTATATGATTTGGAGGTATTAAAATGAAATAGTAAGTTTATTAGGGAAAGTGGTGTTGTATAAGTTAGCGTTTGATAAAGATGTTCATTTGTATTGTGCTGCGTTTTGGGACAGCTTGTTGTCATTATGTTCAGGTCTATTTTCGACCCTGTTCGGGACAGAATCCGGGCTCCGGGTCTTCTGGACTATTGTAGCCCGATGAGTTAGCTTTCTATGGCCGTTGACCGCTTGTCAATAGGACTTACAGTCTGTGAGTTACGACAATTTTCGTGAAGTGTCGCAGTGCTGAAAACACTGTGCGTTTCTGCAGTGTTGTAATGCAGTTTCGAGGCCTTTCAGGTCATATTCGGGCCGAGTGTTCTGAATACGAGTTGTAGAATTATGAGTCTAGAGTAAGCTGTAAAAATTTGGTAAAAAATGGATAAATGGTTTGAAAGTTATGGTAGTTGTGGTGAGCTGTCGCGGGTTTTGACAGATTCTGGGTTTTATCTATGGTCATAATTTAAGTTGTTGACTATGTATTAGGTCAAACCTGAGATTTTATTATTAATTGGATGATAATTATGATTTGGTAATTGTATTGTAAATTAGTTGTAATAGTAAGGTAATAAGATGGGCTTTTGACCCGTTTGGGTATTTTTGGTTAAATTGGACCAACTGTGTAAGTTTTGAACGGTTTGACTTTCGTGAGTCAAAGTGTCAATGTGCAAGATTGTAGTGCAGATTTTGAGTTAGTACACTTGTTGTTATGTCTTTATAGTGTATTGTGCAGTTTTACACATTTCAAGTTAAACGATTACTAATTCGAGTGTTACTTGTGATTGCAGGAAAGGGAAAAGAGGCTCAGTGATATTAGACAACTGAGTGGAAAGAGACTTGGCAAAGGTGAGTGGATTTATAACCTTTGTATTGTTTAAATTGCAATGGTTTTGGTTGCAATTGAAAGTGTTTAGTGCTGATCAGTTAGTGCTGATCAGTTAGTTCTGACCCAGTTAGTGCTGATCAGTTAGTGCTGACCCCGTTAGTTCTGACCCAGTTAGTGTTGATGAGTTAGTGTTGATCAGTTAGTGCTGATCAGTTAGTGCTGATTTAGTTAGTGTTGATCCGTTCGTACTGCTCCCTTATTTCTGGACCAGTATTAGTAGTATAATGATAATTAACTGGCTATGTGTTAATTGAATGATATGTGCACATGGAAAATGATATGTGCACATGAAAAAGTATAGAGGCAGCTTGACTGGGTGGCTGGGCTTTCGTTTACTGTTAGATAATGGTAATTGTACCTTGGCATATTCGTTGTGTCCTAAGGAAGCTTTACCATTGCTAATGAGTAAAGGGCTATCGGTAAGCTGTTGTTAGGCCCACAACAGTTGTAAGGTTCTGCAAAACCGCCGGACCTCTCGTAATTGTGAATCTGTGAAGATTGTGAATCGAGATTGTTGTACTTAGACAATATAAAATGTTATATTTTCATTCACTTAGCTTCGTGCTAATCCCCCACTATGTTGAATCTTTTACAGGTTGTAGACGGATGGGTCTTTTGGAGAATATGATTAGGAATGATTGACCAAGACTAAAAGAAATGATTTTGATGTCGAGCCATAATATAAAGTAACACTGTTTTGAAAAGTTAACTTTTGTAAAATCATACATCTTATGTTTTTTATAACTTGCGAAGAACGAGTTATATATATATATATATATATATATATATATATATATATATATATATATATATATATATATATATATATATATATATATATATATATATGTATTTTGTCACGCTTCCGTATTAAAAAAAAACGGTTCAGATTTTGAGGTGTTACAATTTGGTATCAGAGCTTTGATTTTGCGGTGTGTACACAATTAGGTGTAGCATTCCCAAATCTTGGCTGGAGTTTGGTCAAACATTCCTAGTGTGTGGGAATTAGGAAAGTGTGAGTAGTATGATAGATGTTAGTATGTAGGGTACTAACGGTTTAAACTAAAAATTTGTGAGATGTTGTGATTGAGTTTACAGGTATGGAAGATAAAGAAAACCCGACCCCCTTGATCCAGGAAATGTTGGCGCATCAGATACAGGGATTCAGAAATAAAGTGCATGAATTAAAACAACAAGTTTAGACTCCACGAGTGTAGGTTTCTACAGTTGTTACAACTCAGTTAGTTATACATTCAATCTCAGCATCGTTACATCTTACACCTCATTTAACATGACCACAATTATATTTTTCATCTCTACTTCGGGATCATAACCGTATCATTACTTGGGATTTCCATTACATATGAGACCGGAACAATAATGTACTTATAAACAATTAGAGGATTTCAATACTTGGAATTAGTTTGAAGACAAACCTTGTGAACCACACTGTAGTATTTTTATGATGGTCTGAATCAGAAAAGAGGTTATGGAACTATAGATAACCGAGGAAATGACAGTTGTTAAGATGATAAAAAAAACCATTTAATTTGAAGTTGAAATTTATACAATGATGGGTACATGATGAGACTTCACAAGGTGTTGCAATTGCTAAGTGTGTTGAGAATAATGCCAATAAAAAAAGAAGAAGAAGTGGAAACTGGGTCAAGGACTAGGGCGGATGGGGGAATCGACATCTATGGGCCAAAAGCGAATTCTACTTCACTTGGGAGTAGAGCTTACAGGATGACAATGGATGATGCTACCGCCACTGATAATGATATAACGGGTATGTTTCTTTTATAAACTCGATATTATACTTATGTTATTTAAATTAGAGAAAAATAATAATTTCATGCATGATTTGAATGACACCGTGCTAAATTGAAATTAATTGTTTTATTGTGTTCCTTTACTTCATGGAGAAGTGAAGATGATTGACGGTATTCTGTTTTCGGTCACAATATCTGAGACTGAAGTTGAATTTGATTTTGAAAATAAATATTGTAAAATTCTTGAATGAAATGCTTATAACTGAAATTGATGTAGTCATAAATATATATGGTATGGTCCGGGGGGACTAGTGTTAAGAGTAATGGTATAGGTAATCATTACCGTGGCATGTCGGGTCACATATAGTGACTTGCAGGGTGTGAGTTGCTCATTAAGTGTTCGTGTTATTCAATGTTGGAGCAAATAGCTCATTTATGTTTTGTGTAAATTGATGATTTCTTTTGCTTCACGAGGAGTGAAGATGATGAGTTATATGTCGGCTTCAGTCACAATATATGTGACTGCGGATCAATATGAGTATAATGGTAATTATTGTAAAACTCCTGAAATGTAAAGCTTATAATTAAAACTGATGTAATTATAGACGTTGGTTGAATAGTCTAAGTAAGACTAGTGGTTGGTATAATAAAGAGGAAATTCTTACGGTGGCCTGTTGTGTCACATGTGGTGACTTGTATAGTGAAGACTGAATGTATCGGTTCCATAAATATGAGTCTATTATTACTTTTGTTATGGGTGTAAAATATGAAAGATACATAATGATAGATATCTGAATGATTTCTGAATGACCTGAAAGGATATATGATAAATTTGCCTAAAATGTCTCCAGAGCTAGAATTGGAGTATAAAAAAAATTGACTTAATGAACCTAGATTGGCGATTATTTCGGGTTGTTTTGTGAATGATAGATTAGTGATATCCTCAACATGCTATAAAATGGGATTTAAATATGAAAACTACGTGAGAAAAGTGTTAGACAAAATGAGATTGGATGCTGTTTCGTGTGATAATTGAGGCGAATTTTAATTAAAAAAAAGATATAATTTGAAATTTAGTGGATTCTGACCGTAAGTTTTATAGCGGTGATTAAAATTTTGAGTATCGAGACAAGGTTAAATAGTAAAAAGTGTACGAAATTTCGATGGAATGATGAATGAGATGTAAAAATTGTAGACTTTGAAATGATTGTTGTGACCGTAAGCAAGTAAACTTTGAGATTGTCTATGCTTTTGGATTATTAAAAGACATGTGAAGGATTATCTTAACCATAACTTGGGATTTACAATTGTTGTTTGGCCTAAAAACTATGGAGACCTTATGGTTTAATATAAGATGTATCGTTTACGTAGACCACGAAAGGATGTATACTATTATGAAGGAGATGATTAGAATGTATTAGATGATTATGGATTTAAAAACTGAAGAAACGTGTTAATGCCCATGCTTAGATTTGTAAAGATTATAGAAAGTATTTATTTTGGAACAAGTTGAGATAGTTTTGAATTAGTGGATTGACTGAAATTATGACAAAGTGGATTTCATAAAATTATTTTATGTTGTTAACAAAATGGAGGAACCGTATGGATTATTACTAAATGAATAAAGAAAACATTATTGCCTATGCTTTGAGATACAAGAAATCAATGGAAAGTGACTATATTTATGTGAGTTGGAACAAATTCTGAAGGTGGAGATGGAAATAAATTTTGACAAAAAGAGATTGATTTGATAATTTAGAGGATTAAAGATTGATCAATATCATATTGGGTACCAATACTTGGGAGTTCTTAAATTTGACTTTATTGGTGATTTAAAGAAAAGAAAGATGATAAACGTTGCACAACTTGTTGGATGAGTTCATAACTTTAAAAGAAAATCTCGAATAATGATTAAGGTAGTTGGAATATATAGAGTTATCAACTGGGTATGAGAACATTGTGTGGACACTAGTTTGATGTGTTGAATTAAGACCAAGACAAAAATTGTTAATTGATTAGTTTGAGTGTGATCAGATTCCGAGGACGGAATCTTTTTAAGGGGGGTAGATTTGTAACACCCTGAAACCCGGCCTAGTATTTTATCACTTTCGGTAAGTGACAAATATTATTTATTAATTTATTTGAATTAATTGTTAATTTACCCAAGGGGTTAAAATTAGTTGAAATTAAAATATTTAGATATTATAGTGATTTTAATTTTAATAGATTCTTTTTGGACCAGAGTTTCAAAAATATCTTCGTTTCCTGAATCTAAGTCAGTCAAGTATTTTATATGAATTAACTTTGAATTAGATGACATATATTTATACAATGTTTAATAAAAAAAAAAAAATTAAAATCCCCTCCTAATAGGAGGACACGTATCATAAGAAGGTGTGTATGTGGCTACTTCATAAGTTGTCTCTTTCTCCTCATTTTCATACGTAGCATTTCACCGAAATTGTGTGTGTATGTTTTCTTGGAGGGTTCTGTGAAGAAAGCTTAAAATTCATCATTTTCCATTTTAAATCTCGAATTTTGAAGGTTCCAAAAGGTAAGAAATCATCTATTTATGTTAAAATTGCAAGCTTTTAATAGAAGCGTGAACTAAGTTTTGGGTTTAATATCAATTTGATAAAATTGCTGAATTCCTTAAGTTTCTATGAATTAGTATAGTTTAGTTTTATATTTTCTTGGTAGTTGTAATCTTGAATTGAAGATTTTTCTATGGATCACCATTGTTGGTGATCTTGGAGATGAACCCTAATTTTGGGAATTGGGGTTTTGTACTAATTATGGTTATGTTAGGTTAAGTGGTTGTGTTTAGGATTATAATTGATGTTGGTAACTAGTTATAACCTAAATTTGATAGAATTGTTAAAGTTGAATGAAATTAAGAAATGTCAAAGTCTTATAAATATGTATTTGGTAATGAAGTAAGATAATTTGATGAATTATGAGATTATTAATTGATGTTTTAAGTGTTTTAGAAAAGAATTGAGTTTTGACCCGTTTGGGTTAAGATATTTGAATTTGGTTAAATGCAAACTTAACTAGTTAGACTTTGACTTTATTTATGTCAAAATGATCAAGAAGTTGAAATGGTAATTGAATTATATGATTTGGAGGTATTAAAATGAAATAGTAAGTTTATTAGGGAAAGTGGTGTTGTATAAGTTAGCGTTTGATAAAGATGTTCATTTGTATTGTGCTGCGTTTTGGGACAGCTTGTTGTCATTATGTTCAGGTCTGTTTTCGACCCTGTTCGGGACAGAATCCGGGCTCCGGGTCTTCTGGACTATTGTAGCCCGATGAGTTAGCTTTCTATGGCCGCTGACCGCTTGTCAATAGGACTTACGGTCTGTGAGTTACGACAATTTTCGTGAAGTGTCGCAGTGCTGAAAACACTGTGCGTTTCTGCAGTGTTGTAATGCAGTTTCGAGGCCTTTCGGGTCATATTCGGGCCGAGTGTTATGAATACGAGTTGTAGAATTATGAGTCTAGAGTAAGCTGTAAAAATTTGGTAAAAAATGGATAAATGGTTTGAAAGTTATGGTAGTTGTGGTGAGCTGTCGCGGGTTTTGACAGATTCTGGGTTTTATCTATGGTCATAATTTAAGTTGTTGACTATGTATTAGGTCAAACCTGGGATTTTATTATTAATTGGATGATAATTATGATTTGGTAATGGTATTGTAAATTAGTTGTAATAGTAAGGTAATAAGATGGGCTTTTGACCCGTTTGGGTATTTTTGGTTAAATTGGACCAACTGTGTAAGTTTTGAACGGTTTGACTTTCGTGAGTCAAAGTGTCAATGTGCAAGATTGTAGTGCAGATTTTGAGTTAGTACACTTGTTGTTATGTCTTTATAGTGTATTGTGCAGTTTTACACATTTCAAGTTAAACGATTACTAATTCGAGTGTTACTTGTGATTGCAGGAAAGGGAAAAGAGGCTCAGTGATATTAGACAACTGAGTGGAAAGAGACTTGGCAAAGGTGAGTGGATTTATAACCTTTGTATTGTTTAAATTGCAATGGTTTTGGTTGCAATTGAAAGTGTTTAGTGCTGATCAGTTAGTGCTGATCAGTTAGTTCTGACCCAGTTAGTGCTGATCAGTTAGTGCTGACCCCGTTAGTTCTGACACAGTTAGTGTTGATCAGTTAGTGTTGATGAGTTAGTGTTGATCAGTTAGTGCTGATCAGTTAGTGCTGATTTAGTTAGTGTTGATTCGTTCGTACTGCTCCCTTATTTCTGGACCAGTATTAGTAGTATAATGATAATTAACTGGCTATGTGTTAATTGAATGATATGTGTTAGACAATATAAAATGTTATATTTTCATTCACTTAACTTCGTGCTAATCCCCCACTATGTTGAATCTTTTACAGGTTGTAGACGGATGGGTCTTTTGAAGAATATGATTAGGAATGATTGCCCAAGACTAAAAGAAATGATTTTGATGTCGAGCCGTAATATAAAGTAACACTGTTTTGAAAAGTTAACTTTTGTAAAATCATACATCTTATGTTTTTTATAACTTGCGAAGAACGAGTTATATATATATGTGTATTTTGTCACGCTTCCGTATTTAAAAAAAAAATGGTTCAGATTTTGAGGTGTTACATTATATATTAATTATTATTAATATTAAATGCATGATATTAATTACAACTTCAAAATTGGAACTCAATTTATATATATATATATATATATATATAGATATATACATATAGATCTAGAATATAAATATAGATGTTAAGTTATCGAAACAATGGATACTTGATATAAATCAATGAAAGAAATAAGCATAAATTCAACAACCATCAGGATATTTAATTAATATTTTCCTACTAATTAAAGAATCGTAAGTTGTAAAAAATGGCGATCAATTAATTGGATTAAAAGTAAAATAACAAATCAAATAAACAACAATCGTAGGGCTGGCAAAATCAAACCCGACTTGTCAACCCGACCCATTTAGAACCCGAAATTAGCGGGTTGGGTCATAACTTTCAACCCGTGGGTCGTAAACGGGTCAACCCGTTTACAACCCGTCATAAAACAAGTTGGGTTGGGTTCAAATTTACAACTCATTTATGACCCGTCAACCCGCTTAAATATTATATATATATATATATATATATATATATATATATATATATATATATATATATATATATATATATATATATATATATATATATATATATATATATATATATATAAGTGGAATACGGTGAGTACTCCAAAAACGGTGAGAACTCGTGAGGACACCTTAAAAACAATTCAAAAAATTCCAAAAAAATATATATAACTCCCCATGATTATTACTACATTTGACAAAAAAAAATTTGAAAAAAAAATTATGATCCACTTTTTTTTGTGGATCATAATAATGATCCATATTTTTTTGTGGATCATTATTATGATCCAATTTTTTTTTTTTTTGATCATTTTTGAAATTTTTTATTTTTATTTTGGATCTTATAGGCTGAAATTTTTTAAGTTTAACAAAAAAAAAATTGAAAAAAGTTTGTTTTGGATCATTTTTACGGTTTTTTTTTGAGTCCTCGCAGTCCTCACCGGTTTTTGAGTTCTCACCGGATCCGGACCGTATATATATATATATATATATATATTACTATTTATTTATTTATTTTTAATACATATATGATATATATAATAATTTAATATCTGGAAAACAAACACATAATATGAGTCAATATTTGTTCATGTTGTATTTTGAACAACTTACTTTTAGTAGTTAATTTTTGCTTGTATTTTGAACAACTTTTAGTAGTTGTTAACTTTGTGTTGTATTTTGCAACTAATCAACCTATTTTGGTATTTTTGTCTTTAATTATGTGTGTTTTTTCTATATTTTTTTATAATGATGTTTTTGTGGGACAACCCGTTTATGACCCAACCCGTTTAATAAATAGGTTGGGTTGAAAATCTCAACCCGTTTAGATAAAAAGGTTGGGTTGGGTTGGGATTTTCAACCCGCGAACCCAATTAGTTCAACCCGTTTATGACCCAACCCGTATAATTGCCACCCCTAAACAATCGGTAACCAATAACATGATTAGACATCCATCTTAAATAATGTGTGATAATATTACAAACAATCTCATATACTATAAGAATAACTATTAGATCATTATATAATATCATTTTTATACAAAATGTACATAAACAACAAATAATAATTTTATACATATACAAAAGAGGCTGTGTAGTAATTTTAAACAAAAATAACTAACATATTTTATCTAAAACAAAACCATAAAGACTTCATCCCTATGACTTTAGCTTTTGAGTTTCTCAATGTTTATTAACATGATTTATCTTATATTATAATATTAATATTATAATAAATACAACATGAATATGAAATTCAATTTTTAGAATTTATTGCAACTTCTGCGTTGCACGGGCTTTGTTCATAATAAAACGTTATTTAAAGGTAAATCATATACATTGTATTGGTGTAACGGATAAAGTACTAAAAGCAAGACCGCTAAAATGTTTAGATTGATTGCGAGTGCTCTACTAAATAAGCAATGTTTGTTGGAGGAAAATGCAAAGTAACAAAACTGTTTTCATTTTTTTATTTGTGCAATACAAAACATGTTATTCATAACATATAAGTGGTACTATGAAGAACTTCATGGTTTGTGTTTTATAAGCAAAACTATGAATCAATATGTAACACCGCAAATTTGAAGCCGGTTTTTTTTTTTATAAATAACGGAAGCGTATTAAGAACCATCACAAAAACAGTTAAACTACATAACAGGCCTTTTACAATAAATTTTCCAAAATAGTAAAGGTAGTTTTGCAGTGTTATAAACACCCGGCGGCTCGGTCACAACTACATCAAAATCAGAGTGCTGGTCAACCATTCCTATAACACCCCTTGACCCGCCCAAAAGATAAACCTGCAAAAGAGTCAACGAGGTGGGGATTAGCTAACAGCTAAGTGAATGAACTTAAACCAACAATAAATATTAGAACAACCGATGATAAATAACATTATCCCAATTAGTTTATTTTGAAGAGTAACGGTGGTTCTGCAGAAGCCTTAAATCATTGTTGGCCGAACAATGATAACCGATAGCCCTTTACTCAATGACAGTGTGTACCTCCTTAGAACAACCAGTGCTTCTAAGGACGATACACCGTATCATTAGTAAACATATGCCCAGTAGAATGTTCCAATTACTGACCTCTTCCCCAAATGTGCACATAATTAATAATTAATAATCTTATTAATTATACCGAAGTGTGAGCTTAGCATAACATTTGCAGCCCGGAAAACAGCACCCAAGAAAGTTCGCGGCGTGAACTTAGAGTTCGCGTCGCGAATTCAAAGTTCACGACCCGCGAACTTCCTCGCGTTCTAGTCCCAAATTCTCTGTCCCAAGTTCGCGTCGCGAACTCCCCCAGATACCAAATCCTTTACCTTTTTACCAAAGTAACTCAATTCTACCAAATTATACACCTATTGTTTGAAGGCTTAATCCACTCACCTGAGCACCGAAATTCGTCAAACTCTGTGGTCTTATATTACTGAGTTTCCTTTCCTTTGCCTGTATTAACAATATAAACCTAGTTAGTAACCCAAAATCGCCAAATAATAACAAATACCAATTTAAGTTCAAAGCCAATATCCCATTCTAATATCTCTACTTTTACTTGCATTCTATCAACAATTCATTGCCACTCATCTAAGACTTTTACAAGTCAAAGTCAACCAACATATTAGCAAGTAAACCTATTTTGACATAATGTAACCAAACGGGTCAAAAGTGCATATTCAAGTCAATACTACAATTTATCATTTCCAACATGTCAAAGTGCACACAATCAATCATTTACATGATTACTAGTCAAACTACAAGCATGCCAAACCTTTACCAAGTCAAAAGTCATATAAATTACTAATTTGAGGCATAGTACACAAACGGGTCAAAACTCATAAACTAACTTTGAAACTACCTAATTCATGCCTTGAAATTTTACAATTTCCCAACTTATCATATTTAGACTTCTTAAGTCAAGTGTATACCAAACAATGCATTTTACTCCAATTTTTAGCACATAGGCCCAAACGGGTCAAAACCGAACAATTTATCATAATACTCCCCAAATCCGTAACCAATACATCAATTAACATCTACACATCATTTTATAAACATGTATGAACCATTTTGAATAGCTAATTATCCCATGTAAATGTTAACCTTTTACTTTGACCAAAGTTAACAATTCTTAATATAACTAGTTATTCTAGAAAACGGGTCAAACCATTTTATTAACTTCTCATATTTACAAAAGCATAATTATCATTTCATACTCAATTATTTCAGTAATACCAATTTTAACCCCTTGGTTAAAATATAACAAAATCCAAATAAATCCCATAAATTAAAAATAACAAACAGATAAAATTACTTACCGAAAGCAATTTAAAATTGTAGGCCGGGTCTCGGGATGTTACACAATAACAAAATATAATTTCAACTAATGTCGATTAATGCAAACATTATATCAGACTTCTAATTATATATTTTTCTCCAAAAGTACGTAATAAAAAAAATAGAAATCCGTACAAATACACAAAAACATGTATCTCTCTAACAAAAATACTAACAAAATTATTATCTTCACACTCTTTTTTTTTTTTTTACATGTATGTTCTGTTGGGAAATAACCTAAAATCATTTGAAAACTCAACATCATTTGCATCTTGATAGTGTGCTATTTATAGTTTATAATATGTAACTTCTAGTTAAATGAAAAGACTATTATTTAATTGAATTTACTACTATTTTTTATGTTAAACTGTTTGTCTTATTTAACTGAGGCTTGATTATTTTTATATATGGTTTACTACATTTATTCATGAACGTAGATAAAAACTCAATTTTCATTTCGAACTTGGTTTAAATTAAATGCAACATATAGTTCTTCCAATCCAACAAAACATACATGTTTATTGTAGATTGTGATATTTATTTATTGTATATGAAGTAAAACAGATATTGAACGGTAAATTGATTATGTTGTATATGAAGTAAAATGATACTGCACTAATTCTTCCTTTAATTCAGATATTTTTTGTATATTGAGTTTAAAAATTTATATTTATTGTAATTCTTCCTATCTAGCACCATTCAACCTCTGAGCTTCTAAAAACGGATGAGGATGTTTAATATTGAATTGAAATAGTAAACTGATTATTATTTCAAGACTTTTCATATGACAATTTGAGTTTATTAGTCATAATAATCTCTTCAATTTTTAAATATATTAAATAATTATTATTAAATTCTACTTATTTTCATTATAAAATGGTTTTTATTACTTATTTTAATTTACTAATAATTATTTCAAGACTTTTCATATGACAATTTGAGTTTATTAGTCATAATTATTTCTTCAACTTTTAAATATATTAAATAATTATAATTAAATTCTACTTATTTTATTATAAAATGGTTTTTATAACTTATATTAATTAATTTACTAATAATTATTTCAAGACTTTTCATGTGATAATTTGAGTTTATTAGTCATAATTATTTTTTTATTCCTATTTATGAAAAAAATTCAATTTTATTATATATCAAATATAAATTCTACATTAGTTTAGTCATTATTTCATGACTTTCGACATTATAATTTGATGAAGTTATTATTTTTATTATATTTTTTTATATAACATTAGTCTTTTTCATTACATTAATTTATTAATCAGATTTATGACAAACTATACATTAGTTTATTACTCGTAATCATTTTCTAATAATTATTCTAACACTCGTGATAAGTCAATTTATTAGATTTTATTATAAATATACATGTGTTTATTACTTGTATTCATTTACTAATAATATTATTTCAAAACTTTTGATATGAAAACTTTATAGAGATATTAGTTTTTAGTATATTATTTTTATTACATTAATTTCTTATTTTTATGACAAAACTCAACTTTTAAATATAACGAGGCAGCATGGCACGTGCGATGCACGGGCTTTGTTTAGGATAAGGAGTTATCATTATCACCTGCAAAGTATGAGCAAAGGAAAGTGTGTCGGAGGAAAATGTAGAGTAACAAAACGTGAGTGCTTATATTAGCATAACGCAAAACATGTTATTTATAAAACAAAAGTGCGATTAGGAAGATCTTGGTGCTTTGTCTTTTATAAGCACACCTATGGATAAATGATGATATATCTTGATCGAAGCTACACCGGTAAATTAGTAGTACCTGAAAAACAATGTATAAAACATTTTTAAAAAAATTAATAATTATAACTTATCAGTTTGGAACCTAAATTTAATATTTATGAAGAATCAGTATCAATTTGAGTGTTCAACTAAAAGTTATTAAAATTTAAAATAAATTTATGTGTTTAAAGCAAAAGTTTATTTAGAAGTGGTTAAATTCAAATTTTTTGTTTTATTATGTTTATTTTCCCAATTTTTTTCCTCAAACATAAATTAAAACTGATTCCCTATAAAATATACCTTTGGTAGTCAAATTAAAATATACTTTATTTTATAAATTTATAGACATTATAAAATGAGCTTTACAGTTATTTTTTTAACTTTTATTAAAAGTTGAAATGTTTTTTAATACTTTAAAGTTAGCTAACTGAATGCTACACCTTTATAAATATAACTACTAATGAGACAAAAAAAAAAGAATTGAAACTTACCAGTTACCATTAGTGTTTGTTTAGGCTTCAATAATGCTGGTGGACCGAATATAACCTACAAAATGAGGTTTGAATGAATTTTATAAATTCATAATCACTACAAAATGAGTCTAATATAACATTTTAAAAGCAATTTTGTAAATGAGTTGCATTTGATTAAAAAAACCAAAATGTGGCAAATCCTAATGAGATTGGAACATTGTCAAGTTATTTATATTGAAGACAAACTTTGTCGACTCAGCAACTTTAAAGGAAATTTAAAACATATTTAAAACAATACTTTTCCATTTTAATTCTATTACATATTTAACAAAATTAAAGGAAATTCCTACTTTAAATTAAATTTTCCTTACGATTAACTGGTGGGTATTTTCTTTTCCTTTGCCAAATTTGGATCCGTGAACAACTTATTGAAAATTTCCTAATTTAAAGGAAACTTAAATTAGGGTAGAATTGAATTTCAAATTATGAAGGTTTAATACGTGCATTTGTTAAATTAAAATTGCGCCTCAAATTCATCCTCAATATTTCCAAAATGAATTTCAAGACATACAGCCTTTTTAGCTTTTTCCTATATAAACCCTAACAATATATTATTGAATACAGTAACCATAATCAACGAAAACTTACATTCTAACAGGTATATGCTATTCTTTTTTACTTTTATGTGTATGATAAGGCATAATACATGTTTATGATTGTTGTATGATATCATCATCATATTTATTCTCACCAATACACAAATTTCACCGGCATGACGGCATGATCAAGATTTAACCACAAATTTCTGGATGGCGGCATGATGAAGATTTAAGAAAACATCAGCACCATTACACAAAATTTTCACATATTACATATTACAACAGAAAACAGCCAGATAATTAAACGTTACATCTGCAATCAGGGGTGAAAGCCCCGGGAATGCCAAAAAATGACGACTTTCTGCATCTGATACTGTTCGTCATGTAAAGCAAGAGTTTTTTCCAGTAATGATCTAATGATGATGCGTTTTTCAAGCGATTGTTGAGTGCTGTTGTGTTTAGTTTATGGTTTGGAAGTATTTATAATGTTATGGATGACGGGCTTGAGTTAAAATATTAATTATTTATTAAATTATTAAATTATTAATTAAATGTTTTGGGAACAGTTGGTGTAAACCAAAAAATTTAATTAATATACTTTAATGCCATTTAATATTATTATGTATACATACGTTTTCGTGGTAGACGCTTTGTATGCACTACTTAAAGGACGATAGTTAATCCATCTTTATCTTCTTGATTATGAGTAACTGTCTAAGACTCCAAGGGGTGACAAAATAAAGGGTTAAGTCTGGATACTAAATGCAAAACCGTTACATGGTCATAAAGATAATTATTAATTTATTAATTTATTTGTGAATATACAATTATTAATTTATTTGTGAACATGATAATAAATGTTATTATAATAAATGCAACTTCATTTTGGAACTCAATTTTTAAGTATATATAGATATATTAATTTATTTATATTTACAAATGTGTAAGCGAACACTTACATGAAAATGAAGGATCTTGTTTATTATAAATTGCTACATATTGATTATTAAAGTAATGTACAACGTGACTTGCTTTCACCTCCAATCATCATTTGTTCCTTTTGTTTTCATGATTGCATTGTCGTCATGCCTTGTGTTGTCCAACGATCGTATCGTCAACCCACGTGTTTAGCTATTGGTGTGTGTGTCATATATACTATCTAAGCTTTAACACTTGAGTATAAGATATAATTAAATAATTATATAATCAAAGAATTAAACGATATAATCAAAGAATTATGAGGAACTAAATCATAATCATACCGATTTGAGTATAAGATATTTTGAAATCTTCATAGTAGCCGCCGGAGATAGTCGATCCTACAAAATAAATAAACCTAAATTAAACGATGTATCATTACACAAAAATCACTTAGAAAACAATCGAGATATATTTCATTAACCGATTCGCCAAAATGAAATTCATAATAGGAGAATATATGAATGAAATTAACAACCACACCTACCTATTTATACTAAATGTATATATTAATTAATACATTTAATATGTGTCTTTACATATGCTAGAAACTAAAACTTAAATATTAAGCATAACAATTTAATTTTAATTAATTAATCTTAAATTGTGACACTTCATCTACTTGAATAAATCTACTTGAATAAATTTTTGGGTTAAATCATCTAATTAAATAATTTTAAGAGTTAAATACAACATCAAACATAATATTCATTTTCTTATGTTATATAGTAGATATTCAACTATTTTTGCGATACAGAAATGCATGGAAATCATTATTGTTATGTTTATAAATATTGTTTATTTATGGTAAAAATTTTGATCTTACAAATGATTAATTTATTATTTCTTATAAATGGTAAAATTTTTGATCATACAATAGATTAATTTATTATTATTTTTTATAAATCGATTTATCATTTTGTTTATGGATTTCTTATAAATTGATTAATTTATTATTATTTCTTATAAATGAGTTTATTACATTATTATTATTATTTTGTTTATGGTAAAACTTTTGATATTATAATTGATTAATTTATTGTTATTTTTTATAAATGGATTTATTAGATTATTATTATTAATATTAAATGCAAGGTAATAAATGCAACTTCAAACATTAAACTCAATTTTTATATGTACGAGGCAGCATGGCCCGTGCGATGCATGGGCTTTATTCATGATAAATAAATATTGGTATCACGTGTAAAACATGAACAAAGCAAAGTGTGTTGGAGGAAAACGTAAATTAACAAAACATGAGTGCTTATATAAACATAACACAAAACATGTTATTCATGAAACATGCTGCTACGAATATCTCTATTCTTTGTCTATTTTAAGCACAACATATATATTCTTTCTAATATTTTACAATGTTTAATGAATTAAAAAAACTCACAGTATTTCCAATTCAATATTTAAATTACATTTTGATTAATTATTTGAATCAAATAAAATCTAACAAAATTATTTTTTCCACTATTCATTTATGCTATTTTATTCAAACAAACTATTTAAATACGTTGTTTATGTTTTTTTTTGTTGTAAGAATAAACTTAAATTTTTTAGTTTTGTTTCTTCTCAAGTGATGAAATGGATCAAATATGAGCAACGTGCTGATAATGTGTTGCAACCAATTAACTGATAATTATAGAATGAATCCAAATCTTTTCATTCATATATATGTGTGTTACAACAATATTATCAACTCACTATAAAATGTATATTGTAAGTGAATAGTCAATTAATAAATACACATAAATATGGGCAATCATATAGACAAATGAGTTACAACAACATGATAAAATCTAACAAATTTATTTTTTCCACTCTTCCTTTATGCTATTTGATTCAAACAAATCATTTAAATATGTTGTTTATGTTTCCTTTTGTTTTTCTTTCAAAGACAAAGACAAAAACTAAAAATATATATAATAATTCATGGAAAACTTACATTGTAATGTGTGGTAAGAATGATCTAAAACTTTTTGGTTTTGTTACTTTCCAAGTGACGAACATGGATCGAGAGCAAAAGGAAATTAGTTAGCTCAAACTTATAGAATCAATCCAAACTTTCTCATTCATATATATGTGTGTTACAACAATGAAATTAACTCACTAAGAAATGTATATTACACCCCTCTTATATAGGTAAAGAGTCAATTAACAAATATACATAAATATGTGCAATTATATAGATAAATAGACAAATGAGTTATAACAAACCATTTATATACGTTGTTTATGTTTTATTTTTTTTTCTTTCAGACAAGCTAAAAATATATATATATATCACAATATCAACACCTACATAAAAGAAGACAATAAGAAATTGATAATAACAATATGTTTCGACTAAAGCTCCAACACAAATTCAAAATCTATTATACTTTAGCATTCTTAAAATAATTACATGAAAGTGTTGGTTTAATACCTTAATAGATTATGTTATTGCAACTTGAAGCTTGTAGACATGAATATGTTTTGTCTACCCAATTCTATGACATTTGTCCATTGCTTGTAAATCCATTTGATGCTTTCTTCAAAATTCATGAAACGTTTAAACATAAAATGTAGTTTTGAAACGTCTTTAATCTAATTTGAGATGATGAAATGTTTGTACTTGAGATGATGAAACTTGTAATAATGATATATAAATTACCTCCAAAATCTCCAAAATCTATTATAATTTAGCATTCTCTTGCTTTTTTCCCCGTGTAGCAATTACAATATCAACACCTACATAAAAAGAAGATATTAAGAAATTGATAATAACAATATGTTTCGAGTAAAAGATCCAACACAAATTCAAATCTATTATAATAAGAAATTGATAATAACAATTGGTCGTTTGATACCTTAATAGACCGTATTATTGCAACTTGCAAGCTTGTTGACATGAACATGTTTTGTCTACCAAATTCTATGGCATTGTCCATTGTTTGTAAATCCATTTGATGATTTCTCCAAAATTTATGAAATGTTTAAACATAAAATGTACTTTTTGAAACGTCTTTAATTTAATTTGAGATGATGAAACGTTTGTACTTGAGATGATGAAAGGTTAATAATTAAATGTTTGGTAATTATATTGATTTTTTAATAATAAAATGCATGGCTTATTATATTTATATATCTATGTAATTAAGTAATATTTATTAAATACTTTAATGGTGGCTTTTAATCTTAGGCCTATATAGGTTTAATTTTTTTTATTGAATGCAACATTATTGCAAGATATATGGAGTATTGTTGTAATTAAGTGATTTTAGGAACTCAATTTTTGTTTAATTTTTTATTAAATGCAAGGTTATTTAATGCAACTTCAAAATGAAACTCAATTTTTTATTATATATAGATATAGATGTATAATTGGTAGTGCTAAAATGTGCTAGAAACAATAACTATTTTTTATGTTGCTAAAATGCATCTTTCATATTTAAAAATTGTACAAGCAGATGAAGAGATAAAGATGATTGATTGATGTAAATTAGCAAGAAAGGCCAAAATAAGATTAAATTAAAGTAACGTTTGTGAATCTTGGTATCTAAACTTATTTCTCACTGCACACACTCCTCACTCTCTTCTCTTCTGTTCTACCTTGTTCACCATTTCACAGATAACATTATGTACACTACACCACCACACCCAAAATTAAATTAAAACACCCGTTTTCACAACAGAAACTACAAAAACCATTTGCATGTCACTGAAAACCACAATCTCCATGCAACCCATACCTTTGTATTCTCCATTGTTATTAATTCCATCTCATGAGGTTTCTTGGAAATTAAGAGATCTTGACAATGCTGCAGGGTTAGCTTGTAATGCAGGAGATGTTTCTTTTAATGAAGTATTCTTTTCTTCACTTTTCGATTCAAAAGCTTTGAATATACCTTTTCCATTAACACCAACAGACAGATCATTTTTAATCCCCAACGTTGCCCAAATCGAGCTTTTTGCAGCTTCATCCGGATCATCGATCCGTAACGTTTTCGGGACCCAAAGAGACTTTCCGGGCTCATTTTCTTTCATCATTTCCTCATCTCCATTCTCAGCCCGTGAATGTTTTCCCAAAGTTGGGGATATAGGACCCGAAATAGGGGCGGAATGGTAATTTCCTGGAGGAGGAACCCATTGCATACTCCATGGGCCTGGGCCCGGTACAGTTATCGCACAACCCCAATAAGGTGCTGCTGGGTAAAATGGCATTGGAAAACCAGGTGGCGGGCAGAAAGCAGGCCCAATTTGTGGGGCCCACGGGTACGGCCATGGTGCTGCACCAGGAAAACAGGGTATTTGAGGGGAAAACCCTTGACAATTTTGCATCTCGGTGGATGAAGATCGGTTTGCATTTTCATCATTATTTGAAGAGACCGGGATTATTAAATCTTCGGGCTTCCGGAAGCTTTCTCGCCTTATTGTTTTATCAACAATATTTAGAACAGATGACATTGACTCACACAAAGGTGTGTCTGACCCAAATGTAAGAACGGTCCCATTAGTTTTAAGAGCCGTGTGGCTCAGCTCATTCGGGAGTGTTTCTGTGACAGTTATCTGACGGTACTGACATGCAGACGTTTTATTCTTACGGCGGCCGGCACCCACCGGAACGTTTCTCATGGTCCCGCCAGCTGTCCAGTATCTTTGACAGTTTTTGCAAAAGTGGCGAGGTTGATTAACGTTGTAATTGTTGTAGTAGCAGAATTTGGTGTCCATGCTATTACATCGAGGGCATGGAAGAATTTTATCTGGTTTTTTTAGGGTTTTTTCTTGGTTGTCACTTTGTTCTTCCTCTGATTTTGATGTTTTTTCAGTTGCAGATTCGGTTTCAGCTGTTGAAGGTGTTTTAGGGTTTTCATTTAATGTTGGAGTTGTCTTTGGGTCTGTAATGTCTTCAGAAATTGTAGAATTGGTTCTATCATCTTCTTTATTAATGGATTTCTCTTCAGGTTGGTCCTATATTTAACACAAGTATTAATTAGACATGCTCACATGCATAACCTTGAGGCTTATAAGATCACACACACACACACACACACACACACACACACATCTATGATCTATCTAACATATGTTGTCAGTTTTAAATGGAAAACAAAAATGTCATAATAAAAGCATAACTAAACGTGTCCAAAGACTACATGTTAAAACTACCTAAAATAGTTAGTTTTGATTGACCAAATTGTAGCCCATGAACGCAGAAACAAAGAGCAGTAACCATTGAAAATAATGAGCAAAGGTAATTTGGTTTGCATAAAAAAGGAGTGATTTTTTTCTATATAAACCGAAACTGAAGTAGACTTCTAGCTATTCTTAGTAAGAACAGCTAGAACTTCTATATTGAAATAACTTATTCATAGTCAAATCACTATCAAACTAGTAAGACGATTCGTGAAATTAAGATCCATTGATAACCAAAGCTATCAATCACATATTCAACCCTAACTAAAAAATTATCACCCGATTGGGGAAATAATCACTTCTAGGGTTTTCCCAATCAAACAATTAAAATCAGCATATTATTGGGGGAAATAAGATCCATCAATAATCCAATCAATCAATTACCTTATTACTATTATTACCATCCGATTCACGCTCTTCCTCAACTCCTTTGGAATCAGCTTCAGACGAAGAACTAGAAGAAGAAGAAGAAGAAGAAGAAGAAGAAGAAGAAGAAGAAGAAGAAGAAGAAGAAGACCTATCTTCACTCTTAACACAACCACCTCCACCGCCGCCGCCATCATCGGCTACAACATCTTGACTTAAATCACCATCAGGCGTAATCTCCGGCAACTGAATCGTCTTACCGAACAATTTAATAGCAGGATCCTTTCCATCCGACATTTCCGGCAAAAATAAACGGTGAGTTTTGGTTGGATGGATAAAATGAACAGATCTCTGACAAATAGAGGGTGCGGATCTTTTGGGTGCGTGTTCGACGAGTAGGCTTTTGATCGTACAGCCACGTGAGGAGAAGAAATGAGAACCACAAGTTGTGTATGTGGTTCTTGACATATCTTCTCTCTCTTCAACTTTCTCTCTCATCGCTCTTTTTGAGGGTCCTGCTTCTTGCACCAAATGGTGCGCATAGAGTAAACGTCAAATCACCATTTGATATTTTAATACCAAAATTCATTTAAATGAAATCTTGTTTTTGTTTAATATCTTTCAGTACATGATATATAACACAAATTCGAATACGTATTTATGTTCGCTTTGTTTTTATCTACATTTCGGTATAAATTTTGTCACAATAGGAGATAAAAATATAAGTGACTAAATATATATTATATATAAGTAATATGTATATTAAAAGTAAGAGAATCTTTCGTTTATTAATAAAATCGTCTCAAAAAACATTATTGTATAAAAATAAGGTTCTAAAAAGTGTGTCATGGTGGCGCCAAGGCGTGAGGCGCAGTGTCGACGTTACGAAACAGAGCATGGCGACTGGGCTAGGCGTGGCGCGAGATAAGGCGTGATAATGCGCGATAAGGCGTGCCTTATGACGAGTTTTTTCGAAGGTGGCTGTGAAAATTGAATTATTTTAAAAAAATGATAATATATATAATATGATAAATTTAGATGTAACACTTTTTGTGAACTTTATATATGAATTGTTATATAAATAAATAGATCAATACCTTTTTTAAAATTTGATATATAAAAAATATAAATATATTTGGCGACATTGAATATTCTAATGTGTACAACATATTAAACTACTTTAACACACATCGATGTGCACCACACGCTCAGTGGATGGCTACGCTTAACATTGGATTCCTGGTAACTTCAAAATATAATGTGATCTTCCATGTTCTAGACATTGCTAGTGTGATGTACTTACCATTGCGGTTTACTCCCCCAGCTTCATTGCATGAACATGTGTCATTTGTGATTGCGTTCGTTAATAAAAATCATTTCATCAGGGTAGAATTAAATGGTGAATATCTTGTGCCTACTATTATGCCACATATCTTTGCCTACTATGTATATGAAGCGGATTAGCAATTACGTTGAAGCCTTCCACTTTAATATGATGTGATGTTATTATAATTCGAGATGCATTTATGTGCTTTGAGTAATGTATTAAAGTACTAGTCTTTATATGTAACATTTTTATTAATGTTTAAATATCGTGTCTTTATCAAATTATCATTGTACTATTAACGTAGTTAAAAAAATGTTAGTGTTTCAAATATATAAACAAAAGTAGATTACGAAACTAAAAAATATCTAATATTAAATATGTCTTAGAATGTGACAAATTTTATGTCAAAATATAGAGAAAAATAAATGTGGCACAAAAATGTATTCGGTTTTTTTCTAAACATTATAGATTAAAAGTTATCAAAGAAAAACGAATTTGAGGCTAAAATAATTAATATTATTAATTAATTCAATCACATCACTTGGTGCCAAAAGAGGTTTCGATGGTGCGAAAAGAATTGCCCTCTTTTTGATCCTCACTTCTTTGCTGACTCGGCAATTTTATTTTTCAAACCCCTTTACTTCTACTTTATTTGCATTTTACTACCTCCTAATGAGATGTGTTTTTACTTCTTACACAAGCACGTTGTGAACATTTGTGGCCGTGGCCCATTTCCTTCATGACCTACTAAAATGCCCCTTACTCATAAAATATCCAATAAAATCACCTCAAGTTCCTTTTCTCTCTTCACCAAATCCGTTGGTCCTTTTAGAAACAATGCAAATTTTGCTTTGATGATTAATGTTAAAAGATAAGTCAATAACTGTTCATTGCTTTTTATTATGATATCTTACTATTTTATAATGCAAATTGGACTTTTTAAAAAAGGAAGGCCTGAATTCAAACCTTCCATAAATAGCAATGTCCTCTTTGCCCTGATGAATTAAAAAGCTGCTTCCTGCGAGATTCGAACCCGGGTGTGTTTGATCCATACTTAAACATCTTACCACTAAGCAAAGAACCAGGTTTGGTTACACTTTCCGCTAACACCCTAATTAAGACGCCAACTAACTGCCAACAAAGGAGTGGAATAAAACCGTTTATTTATTTAATGCAATGCAATCCTTGTCCCTAATTTTAGTACCTTAAATTGCTGAAATAAAGTCAATTAGTTGAAACCCTTTCAGTAAACGTATGAACTTCAGAGTCAATTGCTGAAATAAAGTCAATTAACGTTTTCCTTATAAAGTCAATTGCTGAAATAATTGCAATCCTTCTCCCACCAAATGAAATTCGGAGTCAACCCTTTTATGTCATCATTTGACCATTCGAACTTAAATCATGGAAGAAAAAAGTCCTAAACGTATTACTTAAATTTGTTTCTAACATTATAACCAAAACGTCCCCCCTCTATATGTAATTGACAGTTTTTAAAAGTCCTAGACGTTTTTAAATTTGTTTCTAATAATTGACCGACATAACCTAAGAAGATTGACCTTAAAACTTGAACAAACCCGTACAGAAACTAATTATAACCACATCAAATTATGTTATTACTAATTTGTAAGGTTGTTATTACGTATTTGGGACGTCCAGTTCGATATATGCCATGTATTATGTTATTACTAATTTGTAAGGCTGTTATATTTTTTTTCCATGTTTTCTTATTATGGAAACCATTTTTACTATAATGCAGTCAACTTGTAACGGTAGAAACATTCCTCCTGTAAATTAGTAACAGCCCTCTAATATTGATACATAATAATTAGGGCTAAAATTCTGGAATTACACTTCTACAATCATGCCTTACATCATGGGCTATTTTATCATATCTTTTCAAAATGCCACTATAAAAAGAAACGCATACTAACATTATTTTGTACAGTAACTTGTTAAAGTAAAACAGCAACCGGGTTTGCACAAAATCCAATTCCATCGCCCTTCAACCTCAACCAGCCCCTCTTCCAGTTCAACATCAAATAAATCAAGCTCTAGAGGTAACATTCTTTTAGTTTATGATATTGCACCAACTGGGTTTGCGTTAAAATTTGATGATGTTAATATATTATTTTGCAGGATTTTGACCTTTATGAAAACAAATGAAATTGGTTCTTGTTACAAATGCACCGAGAATTTTATCTTTGAAGTGCATAAATCACAAAATTTGATTTTTTAAATAATGTTAGTCTTCATATAAACATGTTCCATCTCTTCATTTAGGTCTCAAGTCATGGTCAAGATAATCATGATTTGGAGAATTAGGTAGGTGGCTTAGAATCTAGAGCAATTAAAATAAATGAGTAATTTTACATGTATCAGTTTTCACAAGCCTGCATATTTTCTTCCTGGTAATAGTTGACTTTGACTTAACTAAAATTAATTTGCCTCTTAAATTTACACTTTGTTTTTGCAGATTCAATGTTAGCAATCTTTTAAGGGTAATTCGTCTTAAAAATGTTCACATGGGAGTTGTTCTTAATGAATATATTGTACATAACCTGAAATTCAGTGCAACAATAACTGGAAAAGAGACGTTAGATGCGCAATGCAGCAAAAACTGGAAAAATTCAGTTGTCCACCGCAGCCTTCACAATAACTAGGTTTATCGGTTATGTACCCGCCTGAAACTGGCCTAACCTGGAACTGGTTAAACCGGTCCGCTTTTCATCCTTTAAATTTTCTGTTGTTTGGCATCCGGGTTAACCGGTGCCGGTGTGATTCGGTCTGGTTCTAGACCCGACCACACCCTTAATTGGAACTGTGGGAGTATGTTAATGCCTAGGTTTTATATTTAACTTAGTTAATGTTTAAGGTCAAAAGGCTAACTTTTGGTTTTGTTTCTAAATGTGCAGTTAATAACTCTCGAAGATGTTCGAGCAAATTGTCGATGAAATCTTTGATGAGGAGGCAGTTTCAATCAATTTGTCCAAACAAAGATTAAGTTTGGGTAATTTTTATCTGAAACGGGTCAAACAATTTTTACGAGTCAACTTATATTCAAATACTTCTAATCTTTTGAATTTAATAACTCAACCAAGTTTTATTTTTATTTTTTTGTGTGTAAAAAGTAACTATTCTGGATAATTTTTTATCATTACGTGTAAAAAGTTCATGTTCCCAAATTTAACTTGTGTTTTGTGTTTTTTCTGAGTCGCTAACAACATACACACATGAAGGAGCAATTGACACTTAGTGAGAAAATGGTGACTTCTGTTAAATCCGATCAAAATTTGTATTGATAATTAATGGATTACTTTCAAGTTTGAACTTTTATATTTATATATTTTTGTGCGTCTCTTAAGTTGATATATGTTACGAAGACACGAGAAGCAAAAGCATTTTAGCATCCATGTGTAGGTAACACCTCCCATTTTTTACAAATTGTGGATCCTACAATGAAAATGGTCATTAAGTAAGCTATTGTAACACATTCCATTCTTAGATGTTTTTAGGGTTGTCATAATTGTTGTTCATGGAGTCTGTGCTCGATAAATCCAATTAATTATTATTTATTAGTACATTTATTGTTAGAAAAAACGTGAGTCCATACAGATTTGAACCCGAGAAAATATAGTTCGCAAGGTACCCGTCCGCCGCATTACACGGGTACCCTACTAGTGAAGTTTAAAACATAAGCATGTATTTGAATCCGTCCGGACATATTTATAATTCAATATTTTCTTACGTAAAATACTTAAAGCTGAATGTGTTAAAAAAAATTATATTTTACACACTCTTTAGTTTATAACGAGGTTTATTTACCCGGCTTCGCTCGGGATTGAAAATTTTATTTTTAAAAAACTAATATTTACTTTCAACCTTTATAAATGATATATGTATATCAGTGTGAGATCAATATACTTGAATACATAAACTTATTCGATAATTAGGGAGACATTATAATATTTACTATCGTTCTACTTATTGTTTAAAGAAATCAAAACTAATAATTATAATATTTTAGGTCGGTAATTTTAATTTTTTAGTTGTTATGGTTTTGTTTTATTTAAATATTATTAGATTTTCAAATTATTGAAAAAGAAATATGTTTTTTGTTGTGTTAGATTTGCTGTTAACTACAATTAAATATATATATGCTAATATATATGCAACTTTAAATAAAGAAGAGTAAGTTGTAAAAGTTATATAATTTAAGAGTTAAAGATATAAATTTTAAAAGTTTAAAGAAAGACCAAAAAGAATTTAATAACAAAAAATAAATGTAGTAGTTTAAATGATGTTATAAGTCTAAATTACAGAAGATTAGGATTTAAATATAAATAAATTATAAAATTTTAAGGCTTCAGTTTATTAATTAGAAAAGTTAGTAAAGATATATATTTTATAAAATTTTAAGACTTCAATTTGTTAATTAGAAAAATAGTTATGATTTTTTTGTTAAAAATAAATAGTTAAAGGTTGTAATAAAAATGTATTAAAACTCAAGGGGTGTTTGTGAACCTTATTGATAATTTAAGCAAAGAAAAAAGCATACTTGCAATGTGCAGAGGTGAAAGGCGGGCAAAGTTAACAATGCTCCAATGTCATATGTAAAAAAAATGAAGGACTAAACTTCAAATGTCGTTAATATTTGTATTTGGTGGGTGGGTGATGAATGCGCACTAAGGAACTGAACGGAACGGAGTTTCCAATTTCAATGAACAATATTAAATATATATTTTATGTATGGAGATTGTATTATATAGTAATTATGTTTTCACATAACACTAGAAAAAGGATGCACTTAACATCAACCGACTGGGAACTACGAGACCGCTTTGATTGTTGTTGTCGGTGCTCTTGTGAAGTCGGCATCGCTAACCATTTTGGGTCGTCTTTGACAACCAACCACTGCTTTTCTTGCTCAAAACCATTACGCCAATTACCCTTGTATTCTAGCCTTGCCGCTGCCATAACATCAAAATCACTCATCCCGCTACGTTTCTCAGACATGAGCTTGTTGTAGATACCGTTAAACTTTGTTAAATTGGTGACTAGTTGACGCCATTTACCAGAAAGTTTGTCGTGGTTTCGGTACGTTGGACGCCCCATAAGCTCGTGGAATGTTTTGGACACAGCGTCCCATAGCCCTTTGCTTTTCTTGCTATTCCCATCCTTTGGGTCTTTTGACGAGGCACACCAAGCTTTACACAAAGCGACTTCTTCTTCAGTGGTCCAAGTCAATGGACCGTCAGAATCAATAACTTCTTTTTCTTTGGCTTTCCCCTTTCCTTTCGACTTCTTTTTTGCTCGACTACCGCCAACCTCTGTTGGTTGGAATTGTGTACTTTGGAATTGAGCACTTTGGAATTGACTTTGTTTTGGAATTGGGGGTTTTGGAATTGGGTGTTTTGGAAATGGGGGTTTTGGAAATGGGGGTTTTGGAATTGTTGGTATTGAGGTTGTTGGTATTGAGGTTGTTGGTATTGGGGATTTGGTGGAATGGCAGTGCCTGAGCTGAGCAAATTAACATATGGCTCGAACTGTGCAAATCCAAGATTGTCTTGCGTGTTTTGGTTGGAATCAGGCGTGCTTTGGTTGGAATCCATTTGGTAGTAAAAGATGTGAGAAAAATATTATTTTGAGAGAAAGGTTGTAGAGAGAAAGATGGTAAAGGTGTGAGTAAAAAAGATGTATTAGTGTGTGTATTTATAGGGGAAATAAAAAGTAAAAAAAAAAAGAAAAAAAAAAGTTTTTTTTTTAATTTTAACGGTCATATGACCGTTCAACGGTCATATTTGCAGCAACACCACGCCGTCCACCACCGTTGCCGTGCCCACGATTCTCCACCACCGCTCCCCACGCCGTGTAGGGGGGCGGTGTTCCCCGCTCGTTAACGGCGTGGCCGAGTGGCCACCTCAGCCCCACGACCACGGAACTATGCCCATACCGCATAGTCTAATGGTTTTGAATACATGTCTTTTATGATATCTTGTAAAGTTGTGGTTCAACTTTACTTTCCTTAACATTTTAAGAAAAATATAAAGCTAAAGGACAAAAAGTAGGTTAAAAGTTAACATATCCGTTTTCTTTGCTTTTCGACACTATGTTTTAAAATCTAGATTTTAGATCGGACCAGCAGATGCTATGAAAACGGTTGGACATGCCGTATAGCATTACAATATTATTCAATATTTATAATAAATTTAGTTATGAATAATTTTATGAGTAATCGAAATTCAGATAATTACAGAATATGAAGGTGATCAATCTTAAAGATGATAAAGAAAGAAGATATGTGACGAGTCATGAATGTAACATTAGGTTAAAACATTTCATAGCACACAAAAGCGTCAAATAATATTAGGTTAAAACCTAAAAGTTAAAAAATAAAACCCCAGCCAAATCCGGCTTGTTGGGCCCGCTTTAACCTGGTTCTGTAAAATCTGATGATTTAATCTGATTCATATCTTGCATATTAACTCGGCTAGAAGTGGGATCGGGTGAGAACTCAAATTTTGGTAAGGACTGTAAGGATAATTCTCAATCAATTATTTTTAATAATTAGGATCATTTTTAGAATCTTGGATCATTGTCATTCTCATAAAGATCCTCCCCAATTTTTGAGTACTCACTGGATCCTAACCCAACTCGGCTATATCTATGCCGATATTCCAGTCCATCCATCCTAAACCCGATTATTAAAACATTGGTTCTACAACCCACCCACCTCCGCTTTTTAATAAAGTAAAGGCACTTTTTATCTCCTTCCAGAAACAAGCATTTTTTATTACTCCCCATTTTCTTTTTTCTTTTTCCTTTTTCCAAGTTATCCCCACCTTTAAAAAGAAATCACATTTTCTGGTTTCAATCTTGTGGATGAAAATGCTAAGTTTGCTTCACTTTGAAGCTTCTTTCTTCCATATGCTTGCCACTTGCACCAATATACTTGTTGAAGTGGGTAATGTTTTTCATTTTAAAATTAGATCCTGACCCTCAAACATGTCAAGAATTTCTGGATGAATCTTACCTGCCTTATATAAAATAATATATCATATTGTAACTTCTTTTTATTAACGGCCATTTTAAGTTGAAAAATCAAAAGTATTACTTGCATAAAAATACGCAATTTCATTAATTAAAGAGTAATTTTTAAAATGCAGGAACCAATTAATAATTGATGTACAAGTTTATATTATATATTTTGATATTTAATTGACAACCCTAAAGTATCCTTGTCATTTTTCCCTTTTTTTTCTTTTTCTGTAAATATTAATTTTATTTAACAAATGTATTTAACAACTTTCAACCATAATCTTAATGGCTCTATCATCTAACATATAGTGCCCTTCATCCATCGTCAAATATCATGCATCGTTTTTATTAGTAAAGTAATAAGTGTATGAAACAATCCACGTGTTGGTTTACGTATCTTGTGAATGGATTTTGTGGGTGGGTTCAAAATTTAAACTAGTGGAAGCTAAAAACTAGGAATATTGAAATTGTTGGGTGTGAGATTAGGGTCATGTTTGCAAAAAAGGAAAATGTTGGAGGAGGTTTGTAAACTAGGGGTAGTGGGATCTGTTTCATCTTTATGCGGATTCCATATCTAAAAATTCAAGAAGCAGGATGCCACGCATTATATTCATTTTTTTTTTTTTTTTTGTTTAGAGTATTTCGTTTATAATTAGAGTATACTTTACCAATTTTAACAACAATCCGTACGATATATAACGGAATTTGTCTTGCACATTTTGTTACGGTGATATCTATGCTACAAATACATATTTACAAATCAAACTTCACAATCTATACTTCATATACTTATATAGTGTGTTTTATAACTTATACATATGATGAAAAATTAATTCTTGACATTTTATGCTGTAGATATTATCTCCCTTTATTAAACCATATTTTTCTTAAACAACAAGTTCTTATAGTCGTCTCTCTTAAAACTTGAATCACAACGTTTGATAGCCACATGTTATATCACATGTTCAAACTATTACTTGAATCATTTCACGATAGGACAATGTTCTTTTGCACACAAAACCTCATATACTTTTTTGTTAAAGGTTTAAACTATTATATATGGAAAAGTAGAGCAAATTAATTAATATTAATAAGATTACATCTTGCCGTTTCTGAAAAATATATGTTAAGGATTATAGATGAGTAAATATAGATTATATTTCAGAAATAAAAGTTTGATATTCAAAATTAATAAAGGGAAATATAAAATAAATATTGTTAACTATAAAGGACCTTCGAGCAATTTTATCTAAAAAAAACAACAAAATGAAAAACCGCTAGAAGGAGGGCTTGAACCTCCGACCTTGTGGTTAACAGCCACACGCTCTAACCAACTGAGCTATTCCAGCAAGTTGAACGGGATTTCGAACTTAGTATTTATATATTTAGTTCTACTTGGTTGATTCATTTTTATAATTGTGTAGTTATATTCCACTTGCATTTTGAAATGTTATGTCACCAAAACGAAGTACTTTCTCCATATAATAGTAATGAATTATGATTCACCAAATTTCTTTATTTACAAAAGATAATATTTAACTAAATAATCATATACTACTCTTTCATTATTCTACTCGTGTCAACGATACTATCTTTTGCTCTTCGGTTTGAAGACATTGTTGACTCCATCTCGTTACTTGCTTCGTCACAAGTTTTCTCTTTTTGGTGACGAGTTTCGCCACAAGTTTTATTCGTCATGTGTGTGTATATATATGTATGTATATGTATAAATAAAAGTGAAGAAGGAAATGAAGAGGTTTCGTTGTTGACACGAGTATATCAGTTTACAATTGCTATTTACAAGTGTTGATGTGACATTAAGGTGTTAAAACTTGATATAAAAAAAAAGAATAGGACATTATTAGGAGTGGTCTAAGATGCATTTCTATTTATGAAGTAAAAAAAAAAAATGTATTCAACTATATATATCAAGCATTTTAATAACATGCTTTTGTGTACCCATCCATCTTACAAAGAACAAAACCATAATTCCTCTATTTCACCTCCAACCAAAGGTACAACTTCTCAAAGCTCTTTTTTTTTAAAATAAAACTTCTCAAAGCTCATAAACATAAACCTTTGCTATAGCTACAAAATGTACAACTCAAAACCACCATTGATACTTAGCAACAACAATAACTTCTTCATATTGATAAGCAGCATCATCCCAACTCAAATCCTTCATCATCCCTCTCTTCTGAATCCCAACCCAACTCGATTTATACTCCCGATAAGTCAACAAACAGTTCCCGAGCGCATGAATCAGTTGACCTGTTTCCGCTTTCTCAAATGACCATCCTACCCCTGACTCATTATACGGGTCAAATGGTTGAACCGTATCTTTCAACCCACCCACCGCATGCACAACCGGTACGGTTCCATAACACATAGCATACAACTGATTAAGCCCGCACGGTTCAAACCGTGACGGCATCAGCAACACATCGGCTCCAGCCGTTATCCGGTGAGCCATTTTAACCGAAAAACCCGACCCACCCGCGAACTCTATCCTTAACTCCCATGAATATGCGTTACTAACTGTAACTATACGATAAGCGGTTTTTAATCCTGCTGAAAATATGTTGAAATGTTCACCGCCTATTGGATCATACATTTTGGGTCTGCAAAGTTTAAGACATTTCCCTAAATGGCAAGGGAAGATTAAGACATTCCATATATAGAAATATCCCAAATGCATTACAAGGAGTAACGATAACGTATTTTCAAAGTATTCTATGATTTTTTATGTTTATATCTTAAATTTGTTATATACTCAGATACTCGCATAATATTTTGACTCTCGTATTATAATATTGATTGTTTACCTTTTTTAGTTATAACGAAGAGTGTAATCGGACTGTCGCGACTAGCCTATGGGTCAGGTAAAGGTTAAACTTCTCGGCTTGATGAATTAAATGGATCGAGTTAGAGTAGAGAAATCTGAATCCACCAAAATGTCAATCATAACACATAAACCCGAGCACGACACAAATTGTCACCCATAGTTATCTTATGTAACTTTTAAAATAAATTGTATTTAGAGAGTTTGAATTTGTATATACTTTCTTGATATAGTTTGTCATACGGAAAAGGTTGTATTAGAATAAAAGTCCAACTACAATGTTACATTGATTAATTAAATAGTCAATATAAGTTTTCAAGTAATTGACATATACAGATATACTGTAAAAGTTGATTGAGATTAGTTAGTGAAATAATAATAAATTTAATTGATGCATCCTAAAAAAAATTATAATTTATTTCTATGCAAATGATTATATTTAGGATAAAACAATGAACTATTGCTTTATAAACGATTTTAAGCTGTAGTTTTCTGCCTAGCCCATGTTAATGGCCGTTATTGATGAAGTTGACGAATTATGGTTTTGAAGACCTAAAATTAATGAGGCATTACCTACATCTAACTATGAAGTTAACTTGTCCTTTTTATTACATGGGATTCTCACATAATTATTTACATTATTATTGTTACTCATAATGACACTACTAATATCAGTATCAGTGTATCACACTTACTCTAAAGTTACTATTATTATTTACCTTACTACTATTAGTTAGTAACGTGGAGTCAATACCGAGCTAATATTTCTAACTTTTTGTTTATATATGTTTGAAAGTCTAAAAAAGTAACAATACATAGCATAGTAGTTCATAAGAGTTACATAGATTAGATGAACAAGTAATTGACATTAAAAGTTACATATAGCAGACAGTAAATAAAAGTTACATATAGCAGACCACAAATAAAAGTTACCTTTTGGTTCAATCAAACGTGAAAAATCACACTCGATAACTTTTTACTCTCAAAATGGAGCGAGGTCAATTTTGAATTGTTGCTTCCCTTTAGTAACCCTCTTTACGAAAGAAAAAAAAAAAGTTTATAATTAATATAAAACTCAAGTGAATAAAAGCATCTTTATTTTTATTAAACAAAAAAAAAGAGGTCAGAACTTACAGCAATTGCCATAAGCTCTTCTAGCAGCTCCTCAAAATGGCGTAGAGGCTGTTTTCAAGAGCAAAACACCAAATTAAAAAACAAATATGTTAAATTAATTAGTTAATTAGTTTTAATGTTATGATATTTACCCATTGAGTTGGACCATCAACTGGAGCGTTAAGTGGATCATCATGCACCTGATTGCATAACACACATTATACGCTTTTAGACCCACAGAATTATATAAAAAGAAATTAAAGGAATTTTCAATGTTAATACTAATTTCATACCTCCATGAAAATTCCATCCACTCCTACAGCGACAGCTGTCCTTGCAATACATGGTATTAATTCCCGAAGACCTCCACTCGCAACACCACCACCCTCCAGCTGTTCAAAAGTTGCAAATAATAATAAATAATAATAATTAACTTAATAACATTTTCATGAGATAAATACAAGAAAAGTATGGTCACCTTTTTACCAGCAGGTTGCTGTAATGCATGTGTGATATCTGCTACCTGCATTGTAGAATTATTATAATTTGAAATATATTCAAGATTTATGTTGTATTAATCATTTAATGTTAATTAGTGCACTTACAACAGGACAATTAGCTTCTCGCATCCACTCAAAGTTTCGTGGGTCAACAATTAAATCATCTGTTATCAGACAATAAATTATATCAAATATTAATTAAAGAAAATATACGGTTACAATGACTTACTGTATCCAAACATGGTTCCTCTCTCACAAACCATAACGTTTTGATTTCCAGCTAATCTGACTTTTTCTGCAGAATTCGTCATAACCTACAAAGTCAATGAATCAAAAATTATATGTCACCAAAATGGTCAATGAAGTCAACCAAAGATGATAACTTACAGAGGGACCACAGAACTGGCCTTTTTTTATATTTATGATTTTACCAGTCTTGGCGGCTGCAACTAGGAGATCAGTCTGTTAAAAAATGATGGAAACAATTTTGTTATATACATAAACTTTAAGTTATTTGAGATTTCTTGAAATAATTGAGTCAGATTAATCTTACCTGTCGGCAAAGAAAAGCTGGAATTTGGATTATATCTGCAACCCTGCCGACTGCTTCACACTTATAAAAATTGAATAGATATATAGAGTTATATATATCTGCTTATATTTGCAAATAAGCCCTTACTTTATATTAAAATGATTACCTGACTAGATTCATGTACATCGGTCACTATGGGTAAGTCATATGTTACTTTAACTTTTTCAAGAATCTGTAATTGTTTCATTGAAATCAACAAGAAAATCTACGAATATACAATAAACAAGTTAAAGATATTATTGAATGTAGCACATTACCTTCAATCCCTCGGCTAATCCAGGCCCTCGAAAAGATTTTGATGAAGTTCTGTTAGCTTTGTCAAAGCTCGACTTAAAAACTAATGGTAATCCAAGTCTGCAAAAAATTATGCAACAGATTCATTATATTTAAATTTGGAGAACAGAATTTGAGGCGAGTAACTTGCAGTATTTATATCTAGATGTGCTAGCAAAAGAAGAATATAATCAATTTATTTAAATGATTTATACAGATCTGTATATAGATACAAGTCTAGAACACAAGTTATATATATCTACATAATCTGTGTTGTATCTGTTAAATGCATATGGTTATTTATAGATAGAAGAACATACTTTGAAGTGATAGCCTTAATTTGTTTAGCCATATGTAAGATATGTTCCTCGGATTCGATAACATTGGGACCAGCTAACACGAAGAACGGTTGTGCTTCCTGTTATAAGTTTAACAGAAAGACAGACATAAGTTATCTATTGAAATATTATAGTGAGAAAATTATAGATCAACAAATTTCAAAATGTTATAATGGTTATATTGTTACAGTAACAGTAATTATGCATAGAGCTATAAGCCTTAGTTGTTATGCTTACTGGCTGGATCAGTAATTTAAATCTATTCTGCAGATTCCCAACAGCTATCATAAATTCATAATTCACCCAAAATTTTCAGGCACAATAGTACCAATTTAAATTTAAGAGCAATGTACAGCGAATTGATTCCCAACATCCAAAATCAGGAGCAAATTCTGAACACAGTTACTTTCTAATTTCAATTTGACCTAATGCAACGACAAATTTAGTTTAGCATTTGCAGTGCTTCGAGTTTAATATATTCGTACCTTAAGCTGATTGAATAGCACAGTTGATGAATCCATATCTTAATATGAACAGCTAAATCTGAAAATGAAAAAAAAGGAAATCCACATTGATATCTTATGAATGCTCGAACGAACAGTGAGGAATATATGCCGTGAAGATGCTTGAACAAGATCCGGAAGCAATGTGGTTAGATGATTACCTCTATTATTTTCTCGATTGAAGAACGGATATCGCTCAAATGATCACGGAGTGACAGTGATAGGTGAAAATTGCAGTCAATACTCGGTAGTACTCTCTGATTGCTGTCGGTAGACTTGGGTCGGGTTGGATTTGATATGGATAGGGATGCAAATTTAACCGGCGGGTACCCGAGTCTTACAGGGCGGGTATTACCCGTCTAAGCGGGTAACGGGTCGGGTATGGGTTTAAATTTCATACCCGAGAGCGGGTACGGGTTTTATAATACCCGCACCGTTTATACCCGACCCGAATATATATATATTAATGTGTAGTTTTTTTAATACAGGTTTAGCCCACTAGTCACTTCCCAAACTTAGCCCAACTCTTAATCTCTCATTAGCCCAATCTAATAATGGTTAAAATCTGGCCCGTATCCCGTTAGTCCATTACGTATTGAACGAAATAAGCCTGAACGAACTACGAGTATTAAATTTTTAGCTATTTTGTTTAATTTTTTTATTGAATGGGTACCCGTCGGGTTCCCCGTACCCGGCGGGGATTTTTCTACCCGAACCCGACGGTGATTTGACCGGGTATGGGGCGGGTATGGGAATAGCGGGTCGGGTACGTGTAACATCCTGAAACTGGCCTAGATGTTTTAGGTATATTTTGATATTTGAAAATATCTATTTGACCATATGTGGAATAAATTGATTAAGTGTTAAATGAATTGTTTGACCTTTTGTCCTTTTGTGATATTTTAATCAAGGGATTAAAATATCTGTTTTCTGAAATGTTTAAATGAAAATGTGATTTTTATATTTTTGGATTCTCCTTTTAATATCGTCTCCAGAAATACTTTCGTTTTTAAAATTGGAGCCCGTTTGGTATTTTAAATAAATTGACTACGAAAGGGACTTTTGTGTTGTATTTGTTTAAAAGTTGAAAAAAAATCAAAAGTGGGCCCCCTTTGTTGAGTGTGCGGCAGACAAGGGAGGGGGCAACCCTTTTCTTCTTTGTTTTTCACCACTTCCTCCATATCTCTCACTCTCTCTCTCACGTCTCTCTCTTCCTCTCTCTCTCTCTAAATCCCCATCTTCTTCTTCTTGTGTTCTTGATGATTTCTTGAAGATTTCTTGCTCAATCTTAAATCTAAACACGTTTTTGGAAAGCTCTTGAGGTAAGCTCCAACCTATATGTGTTTATTTTCGATTACATGATAGTTGATAAATTAGGGTTTATGTGTTCTTGAGATTTGGTTGGTGATTATGGTGTTAGATGTTATGTTAAGTGTTTATACAAAGTTTGACATGTATTGTTGCTTTAGTACAAGTATTTTAGCACAAGGTACAACTATTTTAGCAAGATGTACAAGTTAGGGTGTTTATGCTAAAAGTAGGTTATGTGGGTTTTGACAAACCTTGGAGTTCTTGTTGTTTAAATGCTTGGAATTGTTCCTTAGGTTGAGAAATCAAGTATGGATGTTTTGGTGGAAGTATGACTTGTTTGAATGAAATTGTTAGTTAAAAAGTTGTATGGAGTTTATGTATAATTTATAAACTAGTTATAGGGTTAAATATCTAGTTGGTGAAAAATATGTCATTGATAGATTTTTATGGGTTATGTTACTGGTTATGCTAAAATAACATGTTAGATATGTTAGTTATGTTTTATGCCAGGGATTGGTGGGATTTGATAAAAATGCTAGTTTTTATAGTGTTTGGATAATTTGTGTTAGATTATGAACTAGTAAGTGGAATGTATGTGATCTTGTATAGGAGATATAATTTGGTCTTGTTGAAATGACTAGTTAGTCATGAATCGTTAAATGGTGTGATTCTAGCTTTAAAGTGGTGTTTGGAAAGTGTAGAAGTCGAATATAAGCTTTTGACCCGTTTGGGCAAATATAGTGAAAGTTTGACTAAATGTATTTTAGTATGGATTGACTTGGTTTATGAATGACAACAACGTGATAATTACATAATTTGGTGATTTGTAAGTTGTTGACATGATTGTAGTTGTAGAGTGCATTATTGTTTTAATAATTCGGTTTGACCCGTTTGGATGTAAGACTTGCAAATGACTAGTTGACTTGTTAGATACGTGTAGATGGTCATGTCATGTTCTTATGACGGTTTAAGCGTTGGTTATTTAATTAGTACAAGTGTTAGTGTAAATGTATATTTAACATTGTTTATAATTTGGTGGAATTATATACTAATTCGGTATTCCTTTGGTGTACAGGAATCGGGATCGAGACTCAGAAACATTAGACCTCTGAGTTCGACAAGTGGAAGGTTTCGGTGAGTGGATTTAACCTCCAACTTGTGTTTGGTTACAATTAGTTTGGTATATGCATGCTTGTTGAAAATGCAGGAATTGTGCCAGCTTCAGGTAGTTCGCGACGCGAACTAGAGTTCGCGAAACGCGAACTCGAGACAGAGAATTTAGGTGTTGGCCGTGAACACTTCGCGACAGAGTTACCGAACGCGAACATGAGTTCGCGACGCGAACTTGAGTTCGCGATGGGAACTCAGTTGCATTGCTTTTGATGCAGTTTCGTTGTATCTTGCTTGCTAGTTTAGTACCTATTTGCTAGAGATGAGTCAAATAGGTTATGTGCACAAAGTGAAGAGACTTGGCTTGATTGCAAGCAACAACTCGGTGTGTGTTTATCCGAGGCTCGGTGTGTGCTTATCCGAAGTTTGAGAAGTCAGTGCGCTGGGCAATGGGTGTCGACTAAAGGGTATCCGACCTTACCTGTATTTGTTGCATGGTCAAGGGGAGGGAGTTGCCCGGGTGTTGGTCACGAACCGCTATCGGTTACCGTGGTTTGGCCGACCATGGTTTAAGGCTCCGGCAGGACCCCGATCTTCTCGAACAAACAGTGTTGTCCCGAACCGGAGATGTTTTATAACTTCCGTGTTCTAGTGAACAGTGATACCCAACCGGAGATGTTTTATAACTTCCGTGTTCTAGTGAACAGTGATACCCAACCGGAGATGTTTTGTAACCTCCGTGTTTTAGTGAATACCCAACCGGAGATGTTTTATAACTTCCGTGTTCTAGTGAACAGTGATAAGTGGTTAGGTGGCTTTTAGATAGTAGTGATGACTATGCCAGCTTGTTGGGCTTCACAGAATTTGTAGATTATATTCACTCACTTAGCTTTGTGCTAATCCCTCCCTCGTTGAATCTTTTCAGGTGATCGGTGCTTTGGACGGGATGATTGACCAAGCTCAGTTGATATGTTTTAAAAAGGAGCCATGTCGTTTAAGTGACACCGTTTAAATAATTAATGTTTTAAAGTTTATTTTGGGACATTGGTTTGTAAACCTAAACCTAAACTTATTATTATCTTTATGCTTAGAGGATAACCTAATCGCCTTCGGGCATTTAAAAAAAAAACGCTTCCTAAATTTTACGGTGTTACAACTTGGTATCAGAGCTTCGGTTTGGCGATGGATACCCGGGGTTGGTGTTCCATTCCCAAATCGTGGCTCAAGTTTGGTCAAGCATTCCGGACGAGTGGGATTAGAGCAACGGTGAATGAAGTTAGTTTATAGTTAGTATGTGATTACTAACGATTCAAACTAAGCTTTCGTGAGTTGTTGTGATTGTTATAGATAAGACAGGTAAAGAGAACCCGACCCCCTTGGCCCTAGGAAATGTTGGCACATCAAGTAACGATGCGGGAGTTACTTGAGGAGCATATATACGCACGTGGGGAAAATGAAGTACATTAGAGGAGGTCAATTTGGGCAAGATGGAAGTTGACCTTGGGAAAAGAAAATGGGTTGTTGGTCAAGGACGGGGGCGGTCGGGGAATCTTCACCAACCGTGGACCGACAATGATAGCTCGGGTATGCTTTAATAAACTCAATACTTGTGTTTATGTAGAGTTGTTAATTGAGGAGATTGCTTAGCTAAGATTTGTGAAATGTTGTGTTGAACTGAATTGCTTACCCGTGGTGTTTTGTGTCACTTGAGTTAGAATAATTGATTGCTTGTTGATTTGGGATACAACTTATGTGTCAGGAGTTTTGTAGATATAAGTGATGTATGCTTACATGTTCCTTTTGTTGGAAACTTGGACTAAGTTTAGAGTGTTATGATGTATGGATTAGTCTAGTTAATAAAAGTTATAAAAGATTGCTCCTTTCTTGTCTGTCGGGACACACATAGTGTCTCGGTGGTTAAAGTTGCTCGTTTTCATATTGTGTGAATTGATGATAAGTTTATTGAAATTGTTTTGGTTGTTCCTTCACTTTTGGAGAAGCGAAGAGAATCGGTTGTATGTCGGTTTCGGTCACAACATATGTGACTATGGATCAAATTGAGTATGATAGTAACTATTGTAAACTGTGGGAATGTGAAGCTTGTAATTAAAATGGATGGAATTGTATGCGTGAATTGAATAGTCCAAGTAGGACTAGTGTTTGTTATGTGAAAAGTGGAATTTTATTGTGACATGTCGGGTCACATGTAGTGACTTGTATAGTGAGAGTTAGAAATGTTTGTGCAATGTGGACAAATTGATGTGTGCTTTTGTTATAGACAGTAATTGTGGCAGATAGTCAGTGATAAATGTTGGAATGACCTGAAATGTTTTGATGCAAACCTGATTGGTTTTCTATGTTGAATTTGGATTCTGAAAAGTGACTAATGAACTGTATGTGTAGATCTTTTGAAATGACTAGTGATAATCATAATTGAAGATAAATGAGTTTGTTAAATGATTTGCATTGATTGTGAAATTGTTTGAGAAGAGTTTGAAAGGGTGATTTACACTTAAATCTAGTGTTTAGATTTAAATGATTGTATAGAAATGATTTATGTTAATAAAAATTGATCATAACTTAAATTGATGATTTTTAAAGTGCTTAAGGCGATGATGATGTTTTATTGATTGTAATAAAAGTTGTTGAATTGAGATTTTGAGGTTTTATGTTTTAAGAGTTATGTTTCTAGATCAAATATCATGATAGAAATGATAGAAGTTGTTTATGCTTAATTGCGAATTGAACTGATGAAATCACCTTACTATTTGGATGTTAATAGGTAAGAGTTAAGAACTAGTTGAATTGTGATTGGTTGACTTGAAGTCTAAGTAAAAGTTGACATGTAATTGAAAGTGCTTTTTAGTCATCACATGAGTTTGACATGTTAATGAACTGTGAACTGTATGTTTGAAATCGTTATGATAAATTTCTCAATGTTGAAACGTTTAAGGTGATTAGTGTCAAGACTGGATTGAATGCTTTTAGTTGTTAGATCTTGATCAGGATAATAATCATTGATAATTGCATGAGTCGATTTGATGAGTAGCTTGACATGTTATGGAAGTAATAAGAACAATTTTTTGATGATAAAACTTGTTTTGATCTGTTAGGTCATAGGTATGACTAATTGGGTATAAAAGTTGTTGCTGTTTGTATTGCCATGATTGTAATGAGATATGTGGGGTAGACTTGACTTGTGTAAACTGTGACTAGTTTTGTCAAAACGTGCAACTTGACTTTGTAAAATTTTGCCATACTTGTAATGTGGTTGATTATGCATAATAGTTGATGATTGTTAGAAGTATTGTTAACTAAGGACCTTGATAGTGTCACGATGAATTGCTTGATTTTGACCAGTTTGTGCTTAGTATGCAAAAATCGATGTGACTTTGTGTTTTGAAGGTGTATTCTTTTGAAAATTAGTTGATTAAGACCGGAAATTTTATTGGAGATTCTTAAATTTGCGGGTCAAAGTTGTAAATTTTGTTAGAATAAAGAAGAAAATGAGTAGATAATTGAAACTTGGGTTAATTGTTGGGATTTTGTGTAAGATAATTTTTTAAACATATGCATGTGGATCGCTAGTATGTCAAGAGAAATTCTAACTCAACCATGAATGGTAGTTGATATTTATTTATCGAGATGTTTGAATTTGTGTATAGAGAAAATGAAATGAATTGATTGGATGTTTTAAGGTAAATGCAATATGAGTAATGAGATTATTGGGGTAAGTATAGACTACAGAAATGAATAGACTGTTAATTGAAATGACAATGTTTTGCGGGAACATTATATGGAAAAGTTGGAATTGTTTAGTATACTATAAAATGCATGACATATTGGATGTGATTTTGTTTGAGCATGTATACGTGAAAGTGATTGGATTAGAGTTGTGGACGTATTGTGATAAATGCTTGCTAATTGGATTTTGTTGTTGGATTCCGGGGACGGAATCCTCTTTAAGGAGGGTAGAGTTGTAACATCCTGAAACTGGCCTAGATGTTTTAGGTATATTTTGATATTTGAAAATATCTATTTGACCATATGTGGAATAAATTGATTAAGTGTTAAATGAATTGTTTGACCTTTTGTCCTTTTGTGATATTTTAATCAAGGGATTATAATATCTGTTTTCTGAAATGTTTAAATGAAAATGTGATTTTTATATTTTTGGATTCTCCTTTTAATATCGTCTCCAGAAATACTTTCGTTTTTAAAATTGGAGCCCGTTTGATATTTTAAATAAATTGACTACGAAAGGGACTTTTGTGTTGTATTTGTTTAAAAGTTGAAAAAAAATCAAAAGTGGGCCCCCTTTGTTGAGTGTGCGGCAGACAAGGGAGGGGGCAACCCTTTTCTTCTTTGTTTTTCACCACTTCCTCCATATCTCTCACTCTCTCTCTCACGTCTCTCTCTTCCTCTCTCTCTCTCTAAATCCCCATCTTCTTCTTCTTGTGTTCTTGATGATTTCTTGAAGATTTCTTGCTCAATCTTAAATCTAAACACGTTTTTGGAAAGCTCTTGAGGTAAGCTCCAACCTATATGTGTTTATTTTCGATTCCATGATAGTTGATAAATTAGGGTTTATGTGTTCTTGAGATTTGGTTGGTGATTATGGTGTTAGATGTTATGTTAAGTGTTTATACAAAGTTTGACATGTATTGTTGCTTGAGTACAAGTATTTTAGCACAAGGTACAACTATTTTAGCAAGATGTACAAGTTAGGGTGTTTATGCTAAAAGTAGGTTATGTGGGTTTTGACAAACCTTGGAGTTCTTGTTGTTTAAATGCTTGGAATTGTTCCTTAGGTTGAGAAATCAAGTACTGGATGTTTTGGTGGAAGTATGACTTGTTTGAATGAAATTGTTAGTTAAAAAGTTGTATGGAGTTTATGTATAATTTATAAACTAGTTATTGGGTTAAATATCTAGTTGGTGAAAAATATGTCATTGATAGATTTTTATGGGTTATGTTACTTGGTTATGCTAAAATAACATGTTAGATATGTTAGTTATGTTTTATGCCAGGGATTGGTGGGATTTGATAAAAATGCTAGTTTTTATAGTGTTTGGATAATTTGTGTTAGATTATGAACTAGTAAGTGGAATGTATGTGATCTTGTATAGGAGATATAATTTGGTCTTGTTGAAATGACTAGTTAGTCATGAATCGTTAAATGGTGTGATTCTAGCTTTAAAGTGGTGTTTGGAAAGTGTAGAAGTCGAATATAAGCTTTTGACCCGTTTGGGCAAATATAGTGAAAGTTTGACTAAATGTATTTTAGTATGGATTGACTTGGTTTATGAATGACAACAACGTGATAATTACATAATTTGGTGATTTGTAAGTTGTTGACATGATTGTAGTTGTAGAGTGCATTATTGTTTTAATAATTCGGTTTGACCCGTTTGGATGTAAGACTTGCAAATGACTAGTTGACTTGTTAGATACGTGTAGATGGTCATGTCATGTTCTTATGACGGTTTAAGCGTTTGGTTATTTAATTAGTACAAGTGTTAGTGTAAATGTATATTTAACATTGTTTATAATTTGGTGGAATTATATACTAATTCGGTATTCCTTTGGTGTACAGGAATCGGGATCGAGACACAGAAACATTAGACCTCTGAGTTCGAAAGTGGAAGGTTTCGGTGAGTGGATTTAACCTCCAACTTGTGTTTGGTTACAATTAGTTTGGTATATGCATGCTTGTTGAAAATGCAGGAATTGTGCCAGCTTCAGGTAGTTCACGACGCGAACTAGAGTTCGCGAAACGCGAACTCGAGACAGAGAATTTAGGTGTTGGCCGTGAACACTTCGCGACAGAGTTACCGAACGCGAACATGAGTTCGCGACGCGAACTTGAGTTCGCGATGGGAACTCAGTTGCATTGCTTTTGATGCAGTTTCGTTGTATCTTGCTTGCTAGTTTAGTACCTATTTGCTAGAGATGAGTCAAATAGGTTATGTGCACAAAGTGAAGAGACTTGGCTTGATTGCAAGCAACAACTCGGTGTGTGTTTATCCGAGGCTCGGTGTGTGCTTATCCGAAGTTTGAGAAGTCAGTGCGCTGGGCAATGGGTGTCGACTAAAGGGTATCCGACCTTACCTGTATTTGTTGCATGGTCAAGGGGAGGGAGTTGCCCGGGTGTTGGTCACGAACCGCTATCGGTTACCGTGGTTTGGCCGACCATGGTTTAAGGCTCCGGCAGGACCCCGATCTTCTCGAACAAACAGTGTTGTCCCGAACCGGAGATGTTTTATAACTTCCGTGTTCTAGTGAACAGTGATACCCAACCGGAGATGTTTTATAACTTCCGTGTTCTAGTGAACAGTGATACCCAACCGGAGATGTTTTGTAACCTCCGTGTTTTAGTGAATACCCAACCGGAGATGTTTTATAACTTCCGTGTTCTAGTGAACAGTGATAAGTGGTTAGGTGGCTTTTAGATAGTAGTGATGACTATGCCAGCTTGTTGGGCTTCACAGAATTTGTAGATTATATTCACTCACTTAGCTTTGTGCTAATCCCTCCCTCGTTGAATCTTTTCAGGTGATCGGTGCTTTGGACGGGATAATTGACCAAGCTCAGTTGATATGTTTCAAAAAGGAGCCATGTCGTTTAAGTGACACCGTTTAAATAATTATGTTTTAAAGTTTATTTTGGGACATTGGTTTGTAAACCTAAACCTAAACTTATTATTATCTTTATGCTTCCGCTAAACTAACCTAGAGGATAACCTAATCGCCTTCGGGCATTTAAAAAAAAAACGCTTCCTAAATTTTACGGTGTTACAGTACGGGTACGGGTTTTGCAGTACCCGCTATTACCCGTACCCGTTTGCATCTCTAGATATGGACGTACACTAACATCTCTTTAAATTAATAAGTTCGGAGCTGAGAAATATATTAATTTAAATAGTTATTAAATTATTGATAAATTAATAACTGTTAATTTAAAGAGTCGAACATGTTCAATGTATTTTTAAGCAAGTTTGAAACATGACTTTTGAATGACTTAAAATAATAATGCATTGGAAATCAATAATGACCTTTTAAGTACAACAGTAAATGTAAACAAATGTGTTTAATGTATGCTTAAGCAGGTTCGACATATATAAATTACATAAATGTGTTAGAGTATTCAAACCATATCTAATAGGGGTGTCAAATTTGTACCGAATAAAACCAACCAACATGCTACCAACTGAACCAATTAAAGTTGGTAGCCACTATGTTGGTAGCCAACATGTTTGGTTGGTGGTACCGTACCAATCGAGTATTCATGGTACGGTAATGGTACAAATATTTAAATACCATGGTAGTACCGTACCAACCAATATCTATATACATATATAAAAATTAATTCTTACAATATATACTTACATAAATTGTGATCTAATTTGTATCTTTAAAAACTTCTCCACCATACAATATATATAATTGATTCTCATAGATAATTTTTATATATCATTAATAAATCATCGTTTTATTTATCATGTTTCCAAGTTTGGAAAATTTGTTAATATGTTTTAAATGATAGATGATGGTAAAATATCATATTATAAAAATATCTTGTTTTTAATATTTTTTTAGTTTCATATTAGTTTGTAATCTTGGTATACAGTACCAATATGTACCAACCAACATTGTTGGTAGCCAAACAGATTGGTACCAAGTATACTTGGTATGGTAACGGTAGTCAAATTAGTGTACCAATTATAGTTGATACGGTACATGGTATGAGGAAAATACGCGTGGTACCGTATCATGTTCACCCCTAATATCTAATAAGATGGCTTCTGATGTAGAACTAAAAAGATTAGAATTCGTTGATTCAAATGAATACGGATTAATCTAACACAAAACACGTTGATTCAAAAGAATACCGTGAATTGGTCTTCAAAACTTGTTCTAACACGAAGAACACAATTTCGGGAGAGAAAATCAAAGTTTGCAAATTCATGAACTGATTATTCCATATGACAAAATACACTTTAAATATGGCCCAGATTTTCGAATGGGCCTAAAACGATAAACGGGCCAGAAACTGGGCCTAAACAAAGTTCGAAAATTTAACGAAAAAACAAAAAAACGTAAATAAAGTGTCCAAAACAAGGCTTTTTGGGCCGGGAAGTTGGGTAAACCGCCTACGGCTGTTTATCATGTCGTAGCCTTCGTCTCGAGCTTCGATTTGGTTACTCGTGGGCCGGAAACGGAGACATGAGCTGAAAGTTATCCCCGTTTTACTAAAGCCCCTTTTCACACGCAATCATGGGCTTCCATAAACATTAAGGCCCGCTCCTCTATCATTGGGCCTGCATCAGCTTCTCATCTAAAAGGTGTTGCAAAATCAACTATGTCAGATCAAATACGTAAGGAGTTGTGTGAGCATAAGAGAGATAATTGTGGGTACTATCATTGAGAACAATGCAGAGGGTGACGACGAAGATGATACAATGTGTTTGGAGCATGTTACGCGAAAGGATGCACCTGTGGCGTCGAACACTCTTCACAACTTTATGATACAATACAAAAATACAACACATGAGTTATTCAATGCAATAAGAAAAGTTAAAGATGATCTCCAAATAGACTTAAACTTTAAAAAAAACAGACAACTATTGAATCATATTTCAATAGAGTGTAATATATTTTTTCAGTTTCTATTAATTATTAATTTATGATTTTCTTGGGACCGAAAATTATAAAGGGATCTCCCAAAAAATTATTATCTTATTATTTTATCGATTTTTAAAATTTTTTACATTGGCCCAAGTTTATTTTAGAGAATTGATTAATTTACCGAGTATTAATTTAAGGAGATTTTATTGTATATGCACGCACTGACCAGTGATAATAGATACTCCCTCTCACAAAAAAGTTCTCATTTCACTTTGGCACAAGTATTTATGCGATAGTTAGTGGTGAGGTCATTAGTAATAATTTTGATTAAAATATAAGGTTGGTTTAGAGAGAGAAAGATAGTTAGTGCCTAGTGGATATTAGTGGTGGAGTCTTTAGTAATAATAATATTTTATTATGTGGATCCCAACAAATGTGAGAAATGAGAATTTTTTTGTGGTTTAGGAAGAAATGAGAACTTTTTTATAGGACGATGAGAGTATTTGAAGATGAAACTTAATTTATAGTTACAATGAAAATAGGGTAAAGTAAATAATATTTTGATTTTTGAGTGAATTTTTTGGTATTCAATATAAGCTTTACAAGCTATAACCATTTGGAGATGATTAGAGCTTAAAGTGTGGATGTATGTTAAAAATATTTTTGTATCTTTAACGTGATTTTAACTAGGGTTTAGGGTGCTTAAAAATGGATATCCAAATTTCGAATACATGGATAGTGATTTTTACTATCCGAATTTGGTATCTGAAATTTTGATATCCGGCAACAAATTTTTTTTTTCGGATTTTCCAAATATTTTATATTTCGGATATTTTTATATTTCGGATAATTTTTTTGGATATTAGATATCTGAATATTTTGAAAACACTATTCGCATCTGGTATTCGAAATCCATATATCCGGATTTTTGGATATCCAGATTTTCAAATACGGATATTTTTTTTTTCGCATACCCAAATTTTCAAATATTTTTTAACGTATTAATTTCTCCCATTTAACATTCCTGTGACATTTATTGGAACCATAAAAAATAAAAATCTCAATTTAGAAAAAAAAAATTGGGAAAAAATCTTTTAACCTCCATCAAAGGTTTGGTGTATGCTTTTTAGTATTTTTCTTTAACACCCAGGTGACGGTGTAGTGTTGGTGGTGTCAAATAGGTTTGACAAGTTTTAGCTAACACTACAGTGTCCTCTAACAATCAAAGTATGACAATTTAAAAGGAAAATCGTCAAGGGTATAGTCATACTAAGTTTATTTAGTTTTTTATAGACATCTTTTAATACATAAATATGTAAGTTTTGTTTATTACAATTAGATTAGAAGTATGCTATGTTGGTTATTCTTGTCATCTTGACCAAGTTATAATAAAATTCGATTTGGAACTAATATAAATGGATATTAAACAGGTAAGATTTTAGTTTTTTTTTTTTTTTTGAACGGAGGTAAGATTTTAGTGCTTACTCGAATTAGACACTTTAAAACTACTATTAAATGGATTTCATATCTGCATAAAAATTGTGTGATTTAATGTCCCATTTGGGCTCAATCCTTGTTATGTTTGAAGTTGTGCTTATATTGTTTACATAAATACTAATTTATTTTATAAGTTTCACGTTATATATTTTATTTTTTTAATTTCATGTTATATATTTTAACTTAAAACATTTGAAATAAATTATATAATAAGTAGATAAAAGCTGTGAAATAATAATATAGCAAATGTAGATATTAAATTTACAAAATAGGACGAGCCAATGGGTGTAATTAGGACCTTCATACCCTAGAAAGCCAATTTTTTCTACCCGAGAGGGGCTTTAATATGAACTGAACAAAAGTCGTACAATAGTGGTTGTTTTCATGAACACACTTTTGATGATTTGGATTCGTTTACAAATACGTGATATAGATGAAATCGATGGATTAGCACAGTTGGATGAAATCGACCCTGCTCGCTCTGTCCGCCACGGGTTAGCGACATAAAGTGCGAATAAAGGTTCATCATATGCATAGTTTAAAATTTCCCGCTTATTTGTTTGCGCTATTGATTTTATAAAGCGAATAAAGGTTCATCATATGCATAGTTTAATTTCCCGCTTATTTGTTTGCGCTATTGATTTTATAAAGAATGAACCTAATCGTACTTTAATTAAATTTCAGTAAAATCATACTAATTGTAAATTAATAATTAACTTTATTTTAGTATATTGTTGTAAAAGGGGTGATTTTTATACCACAACTTTTATGGCATGTATCACAATCATATAATATAAACATTAAAACTTATGGTGTAGAAATGAAATTTGTTGTAACTTTAAGTCCTTGATCCTCCCCTATTCATTTAGCTAATTAAATAGATGATCGTATAAAAATATTTCCACTTTATACACCCAAATCTAGACATGCTCAATTTTGGAAATGTTATTAAAAAGTACTTGATATAAAGTAGAATTTGATCTCATAACTTGATAATAATATACTAGTATTTCCAACATCATAGAGAACCAAAATAATAATCATAAAAAAACAAGATATGAATTAAATTGTGAATCGATAAATTCACTCATATATATTCCAACTGAATCAAAGTATTAATCATAAAACATTTGGAACCCAATCACACAATGCAAAAATAGCATCAGATCGAGTGCAAAAGTCCATTTTCTCTTTAGATCAAATGGACCTCATACTATTACGTCATTTAGAATTTAAAAAACTCAAAAAGATCAAAGTACACATATAGTAAGTAGGTTCATACTACAACATTACTCCATTAATTAGCTCGAATAACCGAATATTACCGGTGTGAATTCTGTTGAAGTTTAAGGGCATTTAGGCCCACCTTCTTTCGTCTTCCAATTGTTGTAGCATGGGCACACTTGTTTATTACCGTAAAAACCAGGGGGTACACACAGACATTTTGCACAGCATTTATTACAGAAGAAGATGCAAGGCTTGTGATACTGTGTCTGACTGCATCTCCTTGAGCATTGTCCAGAGCACTCTGTTCATTTCCGTGCAAAATCAAAATCAAAATCACAACTCCATTAATGGCGGATTTAGTAGAAAATTAGATCTGAAATCAGAATATGAAACTTACGAGAGCTTGTTAAACTTCCAGGTCCAAATCCTCCGCGATGTCCTCCATTAGCATATACCTGATTCGTTAGTTATAACCGGAATAAAATTAATAACTATGTTTTGAAGAACATTGAATGTTGATGGAATGAAATTGCGGAGACTTACAGTAGCTTGAAGCATGGAAATGGCAATGAGAGCTAAGAGGAAGACAGCGAAGAATTTAGCCATGGCGGTTTTGGAGATATGAAAAATGGGGGAAATGGTTTGATTTGATGAAAGGAATGTTGCAGATATTTATAGATGAGAAAAGTAAGGAATAGTTTTGATAGCCTGCATGCCGGTCCACAATAGTACCGTAGGCCTGTTAGTTAGGGAGCAGTTAAGTTCGATCACGGGTTGTAATCGGGCCGACACAAAGCCTAGTGGCCGCATTCCTTCTCATTCCGTCTAAAACTCTATATACACATTTAATGTTGTTTACTTCCTCCGATTCTAAATAAATACTATATTTTCTTATATGCATGATTCAAAATAAGTGATACATTTTTCTTATTTTATAATTTTTTGTATATAATATTATTATTTTATTCTTACTTAACTTTATTAAACATTATTAAAAATTATCTGATTTACTTTCTCTTTCTTCAATAAAGATAAAGATTATAGTGTGGGACCCTTTTTCACTAATTATCCACTTTAATCTATCATAATCTCTATTAAAATATTTTTGCATAAAAAAACGTAAAAATAAAAGTGTAGCACTTATTTTGAATCGGAGGAAGTATTAAAAACCAGTCATGATTTGATTACACAGACATTTATGTCTACACGAAAAAATAAATTGTTTTGGACAGTTATACCCCTCAATACAACTTTACCCATTTTACTTTTCATCCTATAACGATGACACCAAAAATAATGATCCTCTTTTTTTCTCCACCTCACTTCAATGATCGGTATCGGTTTTAAGGATGATTTAGAAAAAGGTTCAAGGACTGGAAATCTGTGTATTAATCTCATGTACTTTTTTTGTTTTCATTATTATGTTTCCTAATGAGAAAAAGAAGGAAACATAATATATGAAAACGAAAAAAAATACAGGAGACTAGTTCGAGTTTTCATCACCATCAGATCATCAATTTCCATTTTACCTGTAACTTTGAATTAAGGCTTGACGTTCCTTATGCTCGATTTCATCTAGCACTTTCGAGGCAAAAAAAATTGTGGTACCAATTTCGCCGCCTCATCCCAATTTGCGTTCTTTTGATATCAGATTTCTTTTTATTCTGATTTATAAAATACTCTCTTTACCACCAAAATCCTTAATCAAGATATTAATTTAGCTAAGATCCATAATATAATATCGTTTATGTAATTCTGTTATTTTAGTTCATTTTTTCGTACTCCTTTGATTTTTATTTTTAAATTATTTCCCACTTCCAACCACCACCATTACTCTCTTTGTAACTTGTCTTCCTTCCACTACTAGGCTACTGGCTAGTCTGCTATAATCTAAATCCAACCTCACAAATGAATTTTTTTATTATATTTTATAACCTCTCTTGAATTTCGGTTACTACCCATATGAGAATTTAACATAATATAAGCTCTATACTATATTATGTAATTGTACACGCTAATTTCATGTTAATAATAAAATTTCTCTAATACTTACTTAGTTAAGCCGAGCACGTCACCAACAAAGTAATACATTTGTATTTTTTATTTTTTCTATCGTTCTTGTAGATTAGAGATTGCAGGTGGGTCGGATAGCTTTACCAGCTATCAACGTTCTTACGAATATTATAAATTCCAGGTATAGTACCTTTTTTTACCTTAAAACAGGAAATAATAATAAAAGTGAAATATAAATCAAGAAAACTCCGAGGCCAAGCCCATGTGCTTTCTGTTAGGCCCAGGCACATGCCCTATGACTTTTTGCATGCTTTCCCCTTTTAGCTTTGCTAAATTAATAGTGTCCACTTTTAAGATACCATTATTTGAAATATAAGAATCGTATAATTTTTAAGAATGGTAATATATACAACCTAATAATTCATATATTTCTATGTCTCTAATAAAACTTGAACCTACAACCTCTTGATCGGTGAAAAACTCACACGTTAAACTAAAAGCCTTTTAGTATCGATCATATACATTTGATTTTGAACTGATTTAATTAAATTTATGTGATTGGGTATCAATACAAAGAACCTATCCGAAAGATAACATTATTAACAAACAAAATTTACTTGTTCCATATTGAGTAATAAATAATTTAGTGGTAAATAATTGGGCAAAAAGATAAAAGATTGGGGATATTTATTTTTAAGATCTAAGTGGACGGATGTGTGAAGAGACTAGAGAGTAAGACTGGTGTTGTTCGTTGCATGTTATTTGCATGTGCACTACTACTTGCTGGACCCAACCGCACATGACCCCTTCATTATTAGTGTCACTCCTCGGACCCACACCCCAATCACATTCAATTAGATATTGGAATGTGCATTCTCATCCTTATTACTATTTAGTTAGTGGTGACAGTTTTGATATAATTTCTAATATAAATTATTTTATCGTTAGTTAAATCAAATTGAAATGAACATACTCGGGCTTTTCGTGTATAATAGTTTATTATAATTTCTTTTGAATGATAAGATACAATAAAACTAAAAATAGGATATAAACAAGGTTATATTTATGCAAGATATAAAAATATCCAGCAAAGAACATACACGAAGAAAAATTAAAAAAGTTTTTCTAATTTATGTCATTAGACTAAACATAATGGTGCGTCCCACCTGACCGGTTGCTACACGTCCACCCTCACCCGGCGTGTATTACCCCCCCCCCCCCCCCCACATTGACGAACGAAATGGTCGACGAGTCCCACTCATTGAAATTTGAAGGTTCAGTTTGTTTGGGCGCCTGTTGTCAGTCGCCAATTGTTCTCCCTTTCCCCCATTTTCAATGGTTTGGTCGCAACAGCGGGTGTTTGGTCGGGGTTTATCATGTATTTGGTCTGAAGAGAAAAAATTGATGTGATCATGATGTGTTACCGGTGAGCCGGTGACTATACATGAGTTTGATCACAATTACACTCAGTCTAAAGACATGAGATAAGAAAGATTGATTCAATTTATAATTATCATTCATATTGGAAATGATCTTTAATAGTTGTAAAAATTAGACTTCATTTAATACATTATTCAATATGTTAGAAAATATTATGTTCAATTAATACTTTTTATCTAATGCCCTTAGAATATGCGTAATGGTGTGTCGCAACTCTTTCGTCACCGCCCGTCCCACCTTCGTCGACGCGTACCCCCCTTAACGAAAAACATGTTGGACGCATCCTGCCATTGCATCCTGTCACACCCCGCCAAAAATGAGTTTTACTTCATTTAAAATGTTTTGCGGAAGAACGAAGGTGTAACGTTCATGACAACATAGCAAAAATTAAGTAAACAAACAACCACGCAATAACGAAAAATAAACGTTTGTTTCACTTTCCAAAAGTAGAAAGTTTCCAAAAATAGCAAGTTTCCTAAAATAGAAATTGTTTGAAATGAAATGATTGTTCGTAAACTTAATGTTTTAATCATGGCTCACGACAATCTCAATGCTCATATCCTCCAACTCCACTGCACCTAATTACCTGGAAAAACATAAATAGTAAAAGGGTCAACAATAATGTTGAGTGAATCCACAGGGTTAATGTTTATGATGAAAGTAAAGTGATTTGCTACCCAAAATGTTTGTTAAGAAAATGGTTTATGACTGAAAATGTATAAGGTTCAACACTCATATGATATGAGTAATAAGTATGAAATGTTTAGTATAGTTGTAGAATCTATACAACTACTAGTTATGTTTATGAAAAAGTGTTGAACAAAATGTTGTGTTTGACATCGTATGAACTGTTATCCCCAACAGGTAGCTAGTCTATTGAGTTAATATACCAACCCCTAAGTCCACAATCAACACTTCAACTCCAGTATGTTATGTTATTTTATGGATATACACTCCCGGAGATGTCTTGGATAAACCAAGTAATGATCAAACGTTCGTTGGGAGGATGAGTGTCAGCCAATAGTACTATCTGCATATCCATGGTCTAGATCCACTAGTTAATAATTGCTGGTAACTTTAGTCCGGTATAATAATTGTTGGTCATGCCAACGCGATAATGAAAATGTATAGATATTGTACAGTCATAGCAAAACAGTAGCAGTTGTGTTTATGTTTTCCACCCCAAAGTTTATAAAACAGTTAAAAGAGAAAAGGGGGTCTGTGGACTCACCTGGCAACGCTTAGCAACAAGAGACTTAAGACAGAGGAATCCTTGGGAGACTCCTAGCTTCCTAAATGATTTAACTACTGATTAGACTAAGCTAACACAGGCGATACTATATACGATATAAGTTAAGCAATATGTATTACATGTTATGTTTTATGTTTCGTGACATCGAACGAACTTAGATTATTGGACCTTATTAGGTTGATATGAAATGAAATGAAATGAAATGAAATGGGCTACGAAATGAAATGAAATGAAATGGGCTTGGGTTAGGCTTATTGGGCCTAGATTGGGCCTAATGGGATTAATGGGTTGGGCCACTTGGGCCTCTTATTGGGCTTAGGTCCACTTAGGTTGGGCCTTGAATTGGGCTTGGCCCAATTGGGTTCGGTTTGGTTGGGTATGGGCCAAAGGTTTGGGCTTTGGTCCAAATGGGCTTGGATACTAATGGGCCAATCAAGGCTTGGGCCCGATGGACTAAAGTAGATTGATATGGGCCAAGTACGGGCCTTGGCCCGATTGGTTATTCGGGTTTTGGGTCCACGGTTTGGGTCAAGATCCGGTATTGACCCGGTTTGACTTATTGGTCAATATTGGTCAAAATTAGTCAATAAAAGTCAACTAAAGCTTCTAGATTTCGGTTAGGGTTTAAGGTATACTATAATTTGGTCAACCAAAGTCAACTATGATCAATCTAGCTATCAATTGGTCAATTAGTCAAACATGCGATTCAATTAGGGTTAGGGTTCAGTCTAGGGTTGGCCGAAGGCCAAAACCCTACGGGTTAGCTCTAGATCGGGCTAGATCGAGTCTATAGTTCGAGATCAAGGGTTTGTTTGGCTAGATCTAGGTATTCGGTCAAACCTAAGATAGATCTATGGTTTAGGTCACGGGTTTCACAACAAAACAACAAGATCATTATCGAGCACAAGACATACACACACACTCGCACACAACCGTACGCATGCATGCATGTAGGCTACGGGTTTATGGGGCAAGGATGCATGCCGAGGCCATATGGCCTTGGCCATGGTCTCGGGTTCGAGCTTAGGGACAAATCAACAAGTAAACAAACAAAACAAGGAAGAGATTCGGTATACCTAGCTTGGATCGAACAATGAGATGCTCGGCTTGCTTGAACACGACGGACGAAGGGGATTATGGTGGGGTATGGTCGACGGCTTCAAGGGGGCAAATAGGGTTTAATGGTTGGCTTTAGCAATGTATTTATAGGGAGCTTGCTAGGGTTTACAATTGGAGTTTGAGTCAAACAAGGACTCTTTCAAAGGGATGAGGATAAGATTTAGAGGCAAGGGAACCTCACACCCTAGGGGTGTTCGGCCGAATGGGTCAAGCAAAGAGGGGAGGTCGGCCACTTAAGTGGTCGGTCAACCCTTTGTGTCGGGTTCGATGGTTCGTTCAATTCGAGTCACGTTTATAATAGTTTGTTACGTTTATTACCTAACCGGGAAACTTATTGTTTTTAGAATTGTTTTAACTCAAATTGTGTCACCATAAGAAAGTAAAAATGTTGTGTTGACTAAAATAGTCAAACACTAATGTATGGTATAAAAATATGTATGTTTGTTGTGTATAAGGAATGCCAAAAATAGAAATGTCTATAAGTAGAAACTTTCTAAATAAGGAAAGTTCTAGAAATGAAATGAAGTTACATACCGGAAATATCGAGTTGTCACATTCTCCCCTGGTTGAAGAAATTTCGTCCCGAAATTTAAGACGAAGCACGAACAGGAGAGACAACGAGAAAAAGATGAGGAAAATTCTTTCGCATCTGGTCCTCACGTTCCCACGTGAATTCAGGACCTCTTTTGGAGTTCCATCTGACTTTAAAAATTTTGACCTTGCTTCTTCGCAACTTTTGCTCTTTCCAGTCAGATATTTCAATTGGTTCCTCGGTGAAATGAAGTTTGTCGTCGATAATAATTTCTTTAGTAGGGACGATAAGCGAAGGATCATGAATAAACTTCTTAAGATTAGAAACATGAAATGTGTTGTGAACATTGCTGAGCTCATTAGGAAGACGAAGGCGATATGCAACAGCACCGATTCTTTCAAGAATCTCAAATGGTCCGACATAACGAGGACTGAGCTTTCCTTTCTTACCAAAACGTACACCACCTTTCCAAGGTGCTACTTTTAGTAAAACATGGTCGCCAACAGCGAACTCTAAAGGCTTTCGACGATTATCAGCATAACTCTTTTGTCGATCTCTGGCAGCCTTAATGCGATCTTTGATTTTAAAAATCTTGTCAGTCGTTTCTTGTAGAATTTCAGGACCAGTAATTTGACGATCACCAATTTCAATCCAACAAAGTGGCGAACGACACTTTCTTCCATACAAAGCTTCAAACGGTACGGCCTTAATAGTCGTATGATAACTATTATTATACGAGAACTCAGCTAAAGGGAGATGAGAATCCCAACTTCCACCAAAATCAATTACACATGCTCTCAGCATGTCTTCCAAAGTTTGAATTGTTCTTTCAGTCTGACCATCTGTTTGAGGATGATAGGCAGTACTCATATCGAGGCGAGTACCGAGAGATTTTTGCAACGATTGCCAAAAACGAGACGTAAAGCGACTATCACGATCCGAGATGATCGCGACTGGCACACCATGCCGAGATACAACTTCCTTTAAATAAGTTCTTGTTAGCTTCTCCATCTGATCAGTTTCCTTAATAGGAATGAAATGAGCTGATTTGGTCAATCGATCGACAATTACCCAAATTGTATCATGACCACTAGATGTTCGAGGCAATTTGGTTATAAAATCCATAGAGATTTCTTCCCATTTCCATTCAGGGATCTCAGGTTGTTGTAGAAGACCGGAAGGCTTCTGATTCTCTGCTTTCACTCTAGCACAAGTTAAACATTTGCTGACATAAACCGCGATCTCTTTCTTCATATTTGGCCACCAATATAACTCTTTGACATCTTTATACATCTTGTCGGCACCAGGATGAATAGAATATTTGGATCGGTGAGCTTCATTCAAGATAACATTGCGAACACTTCCAAAATTCGGAACCCATAAACGATCCATGAAATAAAGAGTTCCGTCTACCCTTGCTTCTAACTGCTTCTCTATACCACGCAAAGCTTCACCTTTGATGTTCTCTACCTTCAAAGCTTCAATTTGGAATTCTTGAACTTGGGAAGATAGATTTGAACGAACAGAGATTGGAAGGGCTCGAACTCGACAAGGTTTAGGTTGCTCTTTCCGACTTAAGGCATCAGCTACCACATTAGCCTTACCAGGATGATACTTAATCTCACATTCATAGTCATTCATCAACTCTATCCATCTACGCTGTCTCATATTAAGATCTTTCTGATTGAAGATATGTTGTAAACTCTTGTGATCGGTGAATATTGTGCACTTGGTACCGTAGAGGTAATGTCTCCAAATCTTTAACGCGAAAATAACTGCACCCAACTCAAGATCATGAGTTGTATAATTCTTCTCGTGGTTCTTCAGTTGTCGAGAGGCATAGGCGATCACTTTGTCATGTTGCATCAATACACAACCTAGCCCTTGGTGCGAAGCATCACAGTACACCACGAAATTATCGGTTCCTTCAGGGAGAGATAGAATAGGAGCAGAACATAATTTAGATTTTAGAGATTGGAAGGCTGATTCTTGCTTTTCACCTCAGACAAATTTCTCATCCTTATGTGTTAACACCGTTAAATCCTTTGCAATCTTCGAGAAATTTGCTATAAACCTTCTATAGTAACCAGCAAGACCAAGGAATTGTCTTACTTCAGTTGGGGTCTTCGGAGCTTCCCAATTCTTTATAGCTTCTATCTTTGCAGGATCAACGTGAATACCTTCTTCGTTGATAATATGACCCAGAAATTGGACTTCACGCAACCAAAATTCACACTTGGACAACTTGGCGTACAACTTCTCCTTCTCCAACAACTCAAGAATGATTCTTAAGTGCTCTTCATGCTCTTTTCTAGAATGCGAATAGATGAGAATATCATCTATGAAGACAATAACGAATTTATCGAGATACTGCTTGCACACTCTGTTCATGAGATCCATAAACACAGCAGGTGCATTGGTCAAACCAAATGGCATTACCAAAAATTCATAATGACCATAGCGAGTTCTAAAAGCAGTTTTGGGCACATCTTCATCACGAACTTTTAACTGATGGTAACTAGATCGAAGATCGATTTTGGAATAGAAACTCGATCCTTGGAGTTGATCGAATAGATCATCAATACGGGGAAGAGGATATCGGTTCTTAATTGTTACTTTGTTCAATTCAAGATAATCGATGCACATTCTCATTGAACCATCTTTCTTTTTAACAAAAAGGACCGGAGCTCCCCAAGGCGAGAAACTCGGTCGAATGAAACCAAGATCAAGAAGTTCTTGTAATTGCGATGAAAGTTCTTGCATTTCAGACGGTGCAAGACGATAAGGAGAACGCGCGATAGGTGCGGCTCCCGGAATCAGATCAATACGGAATTCAACTTGTCTTTGAGGCGGCAGTCCAGGCAATTCACTAGGAAATACACCAGGAAAATCACGAACAATAGGAATGTCCTCAATCTTACGATCTTTGGACTTTGTGTCAACGACATGAGCAAGAAAGGCTTGGCATCCTTTACGAAGATATTTTTGAGCTTTCATGGAAGTTATGATTTTTATGTTTTTGTTTCTTTGTTCACCTTGAATTATTAAAGTTTCTGTTTTGGATAAGGGAATTCGGATTTGTTTGGTGTAACATATTATTTCAGCACGGTTTTTAGACAACCAATCCATCCCTATGACGATATCAAAACTTCCTAGTTCTACAGGCACAAGGTCTATATCAAAAATGTGATCATCTAGGTCAAGCTTACAACCTTTAAAAACTTCACTAGACCTAACAACTTTGCCATTTGCTAACTCGATTTCATAATTCACTTTCAAAGGATTAGGTTTTTGATTTAAGAAACTTTTAAAGTCGGTCGATACGAAACTCAAGTCGGCTCCCGAGTCAAATAAAATAGAAGCAAAATGATTGTTGACGATAAACGTACCAGTGACGGTATCAGGATTTTCACGAGCTTCCTGAGCATTCATAACAAATGCACGACCACGACCATTTTGACGATCATTGTTGTTGTTGGCATTGCGATTGTTGTTACGATTGTTATTACGATTGCCATTGTTGTTGTTGCCATTCTGGTTATTGTTGTTCTGAAGTCTAGGGCAACGATTACGATAATGGTTAGAATCACCACACTCGTAGCAGACAGGATTCTTGGGAGGATTGTTGGACGAACACTTTCTGAAATTATGACCCCAGCGGTCACACTTGAAGCATTTCTCACACTGACCATCATGATGCCAGTTACATCTGTTACACAAGGGCTTGCTTCCAGCACATGACTTAGAATCTGAATTGGACTGATTGTTGTTCTGAGTAGAGGCAGCATAATTCTTAGTCTTTTGGTATTTGTTCCCTTTGTGATCACGTTTGTTGTCGTAGGAACGCTTTCCATTTTCATTGTTCATGTTATCAGAAGATTTGCTAGACACCGCCAGCTTGTCTTTGAATGATCCACTTCTCATTGCATCATAAGTCAACCTTGTTGTACGATTCACAGCATCTTCGAATGTTGTCGGTTCAGAAGCAATAACATGAGTACGAATAAGATCATGAAGACCTTGGAGATACTTTTCAATGCGCTTGAATTCAGGAGAAACCATATGAGGAACGAGACGAGCGAGTTCTTGAAACTTAGTTGTGTAGGTAACAATATCAGATCCAACCATGGACAGATTCCATAGTTCCACCTCAACTTTTTATAGCTCTCTCCTTGGACAAAACTTCTGAGTTAACTGATCCTTGAACGTATCCCAAGTCATAGCATCAACAGTTGCACGACCTAAGACTTGCACTTGAGAATTCCACCAGGACAACGCTTCCTTGGACAACGTACTAGCAGCAAACTTCGTCATATTCTCAGGGGCACATTGAATAACACTGAAAATGGATTCCACCTTCTCAATCCAGTGGATGATAGCAATAGCACCTTCAGATCCAGAGTAGGTCGGAGGATGACAGGACGTAAAGGTCTTAAATGACTGACCCTGATGATTGGGATCTGAAGTTTAAATAAATAAGGAAAGAAAATGAGTAATAAGTTTAAAATAAGATAGAAATAATGAATCTTCTTTCATGGAGTCGTATATTATACCATTGTTTCCCACATTAGATGCACCAGTGGCATTTCCTTTTGCAACGTTCATTTGAGCCACTGCTTCAGCGATACGGCGTTCCACCATTTGTTCGACAGTCTCAGTGTTTCCTCCTCGAGCCATTGATGAATTGCTGATACAAATAATATGACAAGAAATTAAGAAGTGAATAATATAGGAGGACTATAAGGAAAATATGTACTTATAATAGGGATCAAAGAGTAGATATACAACAGACGTAATAGTAGTAGTAGACGTAGATATAAATAGTCGTAATTATAGTAATAGTAGTAGAGACGTATCAAAAATACAATTTATAAGAACAATAGAAATTACTAAAATATCACTTTTATTAAACACATTCCTAATACATAATAGTTTTATAAGTAGGGCATATTTGCCAATACTAAAGAACAAAAATACTGAAATAGCTAAACATAAAATCTAATAATAGAAAAACAAATATAGACGATAGGTAGATGACTAATCATCTTCTTCTGGCTCAGAGTCTTCCATAGGCTCTGACTCTTCTTCTGGCTCTTCCTCTGGTTCTGATTCTTCCTCTGGTTCTGATTCTCCTTCTGTTTCAGAGTCTTCTTCAGGCTCTGATTCTGATATCACTTCTGGCTCTGGTTCTCGACGTCGTGGAGTTCTTGGAGCAACATCACGCTTGGGTTTAGCAGGCGAACATAGATAAATGATACCGCCCTCACGTTTACGATAGACAATAGGACGCTGACCACGAGCTGGAGTAGGAGGACCATTAGGAATAATAGGAAAGGGACGTCTTCTTGGACGACGATGCCATGGGATAACAGGAGGTTGTACCACTGCTGGCACTGTAGCAACAGGCACTGGGACTACTGGGACATCAGCATCACGATCACTATCGGAATCATATGAGATATCGAGGACACTAACAGACGACATTCTACTAAACACGACGCATAAAAGTTTATTAGGTTATGAAGTTGTAAGGCTTACTGACATATGCTAGCTATAACACTAAGGCAATACTAACTAAGGCAAATGTTCTAAACTAAGAACAATGGAACTTCAGGATATGAGACTAAGCATGCCATGATTATTTTGAATTTTATAAAAGTGTTTGTTTTTCCCAAAAATCTTTTGTAGTTATAGACTAGGCTTGCTAATTCACTATAACTTAAGCTCTGATACCACTCTGTCACACCCCGCCAAAAATGAGTTTTACTTCATTTAAAATGTTTTGCGGAAGAACGAAGGTGTAACGTTCATGACAACATAGCAAAAATTAAGTAAACAAACAACCACGCAATAACGAAAAATAAACGTTTGTTTCACTTTCCAAAAGTAGAAAGTTTCCAAAAATAGCAAGTTTCCTAAAATAGAAATTGTTTGAAATGAAATGATTGTTCGTAAACTTAATGTTTTAATCATGGCTCACGACAATCTCAATGCTCATATCCTCCAACTCCACTGCACCTAATTACCTGGAAAAACATAAATAGTAAAAGGGTCAACAATAATGTTGAGTGAATCCACAGGGTTAATGTTTATGATGAAAGTAAAGTGATTTGCTACCCAAAATGTTTGTTAAGAAAATGGTTTATGACTGAAAATGTATAAGGTTCAACACTCATATGATATGAGTAATAAGTATGAAATGTTTAGTATAGTTGTAGAATCTATACAACTACTAGTTATGTTTATGAAAAAGTGTTGAACAAAATGTTGTGTTTGACATCGCATGAACTGTTATCCCCAACAGGTAGCTAGTCTATTGAGTTAATATACCAACCCCTAAGTCCACAATCAACACTTCAACTCCAGTATGTTATGTTATTTTATGGATATACACTCCCGGAGATGTCTTGGATAAACCAAGTAATGATCAAACGTTCGTTGGGAGGATGAGTGTCAGCCAATAGTACTATCTGCATATCCATGGTCTAGATCCACTAGTTAATAATTGCTGGTAACTTTAGTCCGGTATAATAATTGTTGGTCATGCCAACGCGATAATGAAAATGTATAGATATTGTACAGTCATAGCAAAACAGTAGCAGTTGTGTTTATGTTTTCCACCCCAAAGTTTATAAAACAGTTAAAAGAGAAAAGGGGGTCTGTGGACTCACCTGGCAACGCTTAGCAACAAGAGACTTAAGACAGAGGAATCCTTGGGAGACTCCTAGCTTCCTAAATGATTTAACTACTGATTAGACTAAGCTAACACAGGCGATACTATATACGATATAAGTTAAGCAATATGTATTACATGTTATGTTTTATGTTTCGTGACATCGAACGAACTTAGATTATTGGACCTTATTAGGTTGATATGAAATGAAATGAAATGAAATGAAATGAAATGGGCTACGAAATGAAATGAAATGAAATGGGCTTGGGTTAGGCTTATTGGGCCTAGATTGGGCCTAATGGGATTAATGGGTTGGGCCACTTGGGCCTCTTATTGGGCTTAGGTCCACTTAGGTTGGGCCTTGAATTGGGCTTGGCCCAATTGGGTTCGGTTTGGTTGGGTATGGGCCAAAGGTTTGGGCTTTGGTCCAAATGGGCTTGGATACTAATGGGCCAATCAAGGCTTGGGCCCGATGGACTAAAGTAGATTGATATGGGCCAAGTACGGGCCTTGGCCCGATTGGTTATTCGGGTTTTGGGTCCACGGTTTGGGTCAAGATCCGGTATTGACCCGGTTTGACTTATTGGTCAATATTGGTCAAAATTAGTCAATAAAAGTCAACTAAAGCTTCTAGATTTCGGTTAGGGTTTAAGGTATACTATAATTTGGTCAACCAAAGTCAACTATGATCAATCTAGCTATCAATTGGTCAATTAGTCAAACATGCGATTCAATTAGGGTTAGGGTTCGGCTAGGGTTCGGTCTAGGGTTAGCCGAAGGCCAAAACCCTACGGGTTAGCTCTAGATCGGGCTAGATCGAGTCTATAGTTCGAGATCAAGGGTTTGTTTGGCTAGATCTAGGTATTCGGTCAAACCTAAGATAGATCTATGGTTTAGGTCACGGGTTTCACAACAAAACAACAAGATCATTATCGAGCACAAGACATACACACACACTCGCACACAACCGTACGCATGCATGCATGTAGGCTACCGGTTTATGGGGCAAGGATGCATGCCGAGGCCATATGGCCTTGGCCATGGTCTCGGGTTCGAGCTTAGGGACAAATCAACAAGTAAACAAACAAAACAAGGAAGAGATTCGGTATACCTAGCTTGGATCGAACAATGAGATGCTCGGCTTGCTTGAACACGACGGACGAAGGGGATTATGGTGGGGTATGGTCGACGGCTTCAAGGGGGCAAATAGGGTTTAATGGTTGGCTTTAGCAATGTATTTATAGGGAGCTTGCTAGGGTTTACAATTGGAGTTTGAGTCAAACAAGGACTCTTTCAAAGGGATGAGGATAAGATTTAGAGGCAAGGGAACCTCACACCCTAGGGGTGTTCGGCCGAATGGGTCAAGCAAAGAGGGGAGGTCGGCCACTTAAGTGGTCGGTCAACCCTTTGTGTCGGGTTCGATGGTTCGTTCAATTCGAGTCACGTTTATAATAGTTTGTTACGTTTATTACCTAACCGGGAAACTTATTATTTTTAGAATTGTTTTAACTCAAATTGTGTCACCATAAGAAAGTAAAAATGTTGTGTTGACTAAAATAGTCAAACACTAATGTATGGTGTAAAAATATGTATGTTTGTTGTGTATAAGGAATGCCAAAAATAGAAATGTCTATAAGTAGAAACTTTCTAAATAAAGAAAGTTCTAGAAATGAAATGAAGTTAAATACCGGAAATATCGAGTTGTCACACATCCTCTCTTCCTGGTGACCTGTGTTGGTCTCTGTGTGATGTGCGTCGGTGGCTTGTACAATATAAATTGCAAGTGTTATATTATTAATAAAAATCAATTTTAAGTTTTGATCATGAATTTATTCACTACTACGAGAGTTAATTTGGTCGATATTTGTCCTTATTTTGTCCGGAGAGAAAGAGCTTATGACTGGTGTGACATCAATGTAGTCTTAAACTAAATCAATAAGATGGGAGCTGACAGCTGAACCAAAAATGAGCCCACGTATAAAAGCCTCAAGACGAACCAAAGCTGGACAAGGAGAATTAAAAGCCCACCCAAAAAGCCGATTAAAATATGCAGCCCACCTTCCTTAAAATGTGACTCGTATATTTGAGGACTACGTTTAAATGTTACTTCAACCAATGAGATATCTATACGCATTATTAATTGTGAAAAAACTGGCTAAATCTTAAATTTGTATAATTTCTACGTCGAGCTTAAACTTTTTTATTTATCGACTTTGATTTAGCTGAAAAATATTTTCTACTTTTTTTTTCCTTTTTATCTAACTTTGATTTAGCTGAATAATATTTTCTAATTTTTTTTTTCCTTTTCACCTGACTTTGATTTAACAGACTAATCTCAGAACGAATATCAGCTTTACGGATAGCTCGAAGTGGAAACATGTAAAACTCTGTGACCTCAAGGTTTTTTTTTCTCATAAGAACTATATTTGAACATATAATTTGTTTTTTTTTTTAATATAAACTAACATAAAATATAAATTATAAAATCAATATAACTATTTGAATGTTATATATGATAAAATATATTGGAATCATATTTTAATTTTTTAATATCAAATAAATTTGAGTATTGTAAGAACATAATGGAACAATCTTTTTGGTATCATATGAAAATACTCACAGTATTGTGGGGGTAAAAACCTATTATTTCTATTATTTTTTTTAAACATTAAGGCCAAAGGATTTTAATGAAATTATGATAATTAAAATAGTTAATTAGTGGGTGTAGATCTTTCTATCTTTTAATAAAGTGATGTTAATGAAGTTTATAAGTAAAAGTAAGTGTAAAAATATCATTTAACTATATTAAATGAGATAATCAGTGAGTGTGTGTAGGGATGTGATATATAACTCGAAATTCGAACTCGTACCCTTACCGAACCGAAATCAAATTACTAAAAATCGGTTGGGGTATCGAGTTCAATTTTTCCGTGAAATCGGCTACCAGGTCTTTCGGTCCCGGGCACATCGGGTTTAAAACAATTTGAGTTTAAGACCCGGAATCGAAATTTAATTAACTAAGTATTTGGAATTTGTTTTGGTATAATACTATTGATCGTGTTTGTTTAATGCTTATTACACAATTTGTTATTTGTAAATTATTCTATTCTAATATTACATATACAAACTAATAAGTATTATACAAACACTCAAAACTGGCGACAATGACATTTCTCGTTCCAATCGGATTTATACCCGATTTACCCTAACCGAACCAGAATCGTATTTTGTCAAACCGTCTTGGGTGTACATTTTTTAAATTGGGTCTCGGATATTTCGGCCCAAGTCCATCTAGGTCGTTGGACCTGATCTCATCCCTAGGTGTATGTCCCACTACATTTTACTAAATAAACTAAAATTTTATAATAAATCACTTATTATTTTAAAATTTACAAAATAAAAATTATATCACCTAAAATTAAGTAAGGATAAGTTTTCAAGAGCGACGCATGGCCCTTAAGGCCTCTCCCAACCCTACACATCACTAACCCATCACTAAACCCATCACTAGCGCCACGTCATCGCATCCTTACTGACACGCTACTGACACGGCCGTGCCAACCCTACACATCACTAACCCATCACTAAACTCATCCTTTCCACATCATCATTTCCACATCATCATTTTAATTAATAAAACAACACATTACTTTAAATAAAAACCATTACATTAATAATAAAAACATTACATTAAATTAAAAAAAGACATTAAAATTAAAAAAAAAAACATTAAACTTAAAAAAAACATTAAAACATAAAAAAAAATATTAGACATACAAAAAAAAATTAGACATAAAAAAAACATTAAACTTAAAAAAAAAAAGAAACTACTCGTCGTCCTCGTCGTCGTCTTCTCCCTCATCGGATGAGTCCGGATCGGCGTATTTGTCCAATAAACTCCGGCGATATTTTAAAACCGCTTTTCGCTCTCTTCGGCTCAAATTATCGGGAACCGAACAATGAAGGACTCTGAAAGCATCCGATATCTTTTTCTCCACAGTCGCTTCTTTGATAGTCTTCAAAGTGTCGGCTTGCAGTATGGCGTTCTCACATATACGGTCACGAGTTTCATCACTTGAATACCGTGACGAAGTCGCATCCGAGTAACTTGCCGTATGTAACGCCCTGAAATTCTAATAATTAAACAATATTGTTTTAATCACATTTTATTTTATTTATAATTAATTTTATATTAATTGGACGTTTAAATTAATATGTTTCATTCATATTATTTTGACGACCTGTAAATAGATGGTTTATTTTTATTAGACATCAGTTATATTAAACATAACATGTTAACTAATTAAGTAATTATTATTTACTTTTATTAAATATTAGTTCTTTTGGTACATAAATAGTTAGTCGTCTCGTAAATTTTAGATGACATTTAGTTAGACCGTTCGCTTTTAGACGTTATTTAGTCGCGTGGGCGCTTCGAGTTTTAACCCGCTTCAACTATCGTTAAATGGGTTGTGCCTTATTGAGTCGGGCCGTTGAGCTTTTGATTCCGGGCTTTTCAAGTTGTGGGCTTATTAAACTTCCTTATACACTAAACCTAACTATTCCCTAATTCCCCTACATCACTCCCCGTCTCTTGGCTGTGTTGGAATTGTCGGCGCAAAAGAAATCTATTTGCAAGTTTTGGTTTGGCGGTGAGGATTAATGTTTATGTCAGTCAAGTTTGAAGCAATCAAGAAATATGATGGCAAATTAATTCGGTGGTGGTATTGATTTCTTAATCTTTTCTTTCTTGTATTTCATTCGGTGGTGGCTGTGGAGAATTGACGTCACCCATTTTCTTTTGTGACAAATTCTTCTCATTTTGTGATATGTAGCCGTCGACCCTAATTGGTGGTGTTTTCTTTTTGATTCCTGGAGTACAATGTCAAAGATAACAAATATTTTAGTCGGATCAGTGGTGTTTAGAGAAATGGCAGCCAAGAATTTAGTCGCAGTTTGAGTGGTGACTTGATTAGGATTTTCGGGTGTTCGTGTCTCTTGTAAATCATTCGTAGGGGTATAATTTCTGTCTCTTTTTACCGTATTGGTGTTATATTTTTGTTGTGATAATTGTATCGTTTAAATCCATTCTTTTTCGTATAAGGGTGGTAGTTTATTAGCTCGGGTTTTACGATAACGGGCCGGGCTTGCTATAACGGGTTTTACAAGTTCATCACTTTTCTGGCAGAATTTGTTTTCTGTTCTCAGCTGTTTTTTTACCTACTTAAAATAACCTTTTGAGTTTTTGGCCCGTGCTGGCCACTTGTTTTCTGAGTTAGCTTTTCAATGCCGCAACCCTCTCGTCAATCCGACTTACGGTTTAAAAGTTATAGCTAATTTAGTATGCTGCTGTTAGGAAAATGACCTGTGCGGCATGCCTGTCTTGCAACACTGTTTTGAGACACTTAGAGTCTGTTTTAGCCAGTGACCGTCTCACAGAGATATGTTGTTCTGGTTGTCTACTTTTCATGGTAAAAATATGGGATAAATCTACTGCACAGTTTAAGAGTTATAGCAGTTTCCGTGAGACCGACGGGTGCTGCCAGTTTTCTAAATTGAGTCCTTAGAACGGATTGTAATTCGGGTTTCATTTTTATGCTTTTAGGATCATCTAGGAATAACCGAGCAGCGCTTTAGAGTATTGAGGATCCTTTGGAGCTTACGTTTATCGAGGTGAGTATTCTCACCGTGTATTCAGTTTTAACGTTATACATGCATGACTTACGTGTTATATTACTTGCACTATAATTGTTATCTGAGTTTGATCTGTTATCCGAGTTTGACCTGTTATCTGAGTATCTGAGCATCTGTTTATTTATTCATGATCTGAGACATTGTGCCTGGGTAACTGAGCTCGGCACAGGGTCATTCTGTGTTACTACTTGCTAGGGCAATCTGAGATAATTATGTTAAAGAGATAATAAAACATAATAACACACATCTGAGTTTTGGCTATATGCCTATCTTGGGATCACCTCCCGTCTGAGTTTTTTGGGATTATTCCCGTCTGAGTTTATATCTGACTTGATACCGAAGAGCACTGGTGTCAGACGTTTTGACTTGGCACCGAAGAGTACTGGTGCCAGGCCTTGTTTTTGGGATTATTCCCGTCTGAGTTTATATCTGACTTGACACCGAAGAGCACTGGTGTCAGACGTTTTGACTTGGCACCGAAGAGTACTGGTGCCAGGCCTTGTTTTTGGGATCATTCCCGTCTGAGTTTTGGCTTACGCCTATCTGAGGTGTGAGGAGGGGCGAGGTTGATCTCTCGTCCCAAATCACACAAGCGCGCTATATAAATTAAAATCTGAGTAATAAAATCTGAGTAATTAATCGAGAAGATTCTGAGTAGGAGTACACCGATGTGCCCTCATGTATTGTATGTTATAATTGTTTACATTTTGAGACTATTCACTCAGCTTCCCAGCTGACCCAAACTTTCCCCCACATTGTTTCAGGTACCAGTAAAGGAAAGGAGAAGGTGGACGATTGACTGCTGTATCTTATCAATGCTGGGGTGGACAACAATTAATATTTTAAAACACTTTATTTTATTTTAACTATTTCCGCATTAAATACGTTTTAAATGTTAAATATTTATATCTGAGACTTATTTATGGGACCTTTTGATTATAATTTTATTTTCAAAAAATTTAAAAATCTTGTCAATTTTCGGGTGTTACAAGTTGGTATCAGAGAACTGACTTGAGGGATTTGGATTCGCAAGGGGCGAATTCAAACTCAAGTTGAAATTTTTTTTTTTTTTTTAGAAAAGAGTAAAACAGTTTCAGAGAGAAGTTTCACATCAAACGTACAGCATGTCACGTCGACCTCTCGCTTCCTACTGCCGGTAATATTCTAGTGTATTAATTATTTGAGATTTTGCTATATTCTTAGTGTAGACGAGTAGCGTATTCTGAAAATTTTCAGCTTATTCCCTGAGAGAATTACCTGTGAATTGTATGGATAAACATATATGTATATAAATATACTAATACAAGATTCTATAATTATGAGTACTATTTAGAGCTTAATTGGAGCATAGTTTTGGTTTTAATTTATTAGAGTTCTAAATATTTATATATACAAAAGCATACAATGAAGAAATGTGAAATTATAAATTTCAATGGGAAAGTAATAAAAGTTTCAATTTAGAGAAACACCTTATAGAGTTGAAGTGAGATTTCATAAATTCTGAGACAATTTAACCAAAAGTGTAATAAATGGATATAAACTGAGGATATAAAATCCCATAAATTATTTTATGAGAACATGTTATGGGTAAATAAGAAATGAAGAATAATGAATTTGTCACATTGAAAAAATATTAAAATCTTACATTTTGGGAAAGCACTTAATAAAAAGAGTTATTGAAATGAGTAAACTGTGAAACGAGGAAATAAAATATATTTATATTATCAACTAATTTAAAGAATATTTTTATGATGGTTTATCAAGTGGAGTAAAGTGAAAATACCGTGAACATATTTTTTTTTGTTGTGTTAAAACTTCAGTTGGTTTAATCATGTTTTTAAATGTTAAATTATCATTTGAGATTTTATTTAGTGAAATTGTTTTCAGTTATTCATCAAATTTATAATTTGTGAAATTTTTAGAATTTCGGGTGTTATAAAATCTTGGGTCAATTAAAAAGGAAAATGTTTTTATAAAGAGATGAAACACGAGTATTGAGGAAAAATCATGCTAGGAAATAATAAACTGAGATTTATTAAATTGAGATCAAATAAGAAAACCCTTAAAGTATGTGATTTAAAAAGCTGAGTATGAAAATTCTTCAAATTTTCTTTATGTGATTAATGAGTTCAATGAAGAATTATTAAATTAACGCAAAGATATTGAATAAACTATATATGTTTGTTATATTAACTCATCGAGAATTTCCGAGATGAATTAAAAATAAGTTATTCAAGCTAATCTTAAACGGTATTTATTAAAAGTGAACTAAAGGGAAACTATCATCATTAATTCGGTGGTGATCTATTTAAAATGAATTAAAAGAGTTTATGAGCTATATTATGTTCTGAGTTTAACTGTTGAAAACATAATAAAATATTTTGGCTGAGTGCCTTTTGCTGAGTGCCTTTTGCTGAGTGCCTTTTGCTGAGTGCATTTCTGAGTAATGTTTATAAGATTTTGAGTACATACAACTGAGTGCGAATTTGTATTTTTTTTTTATATGGAAAATATATTATTATTATTATTATATTTTTTTTTCTCTGAGTATGATTTGCTGGTGAATTTATGTGTGGGAAGTTGTGAACTTTGGGATTGACCCGTGACCAAACAAAGGTAGGTGTCGAAAGTAATAGAGGGCCCCTATTACCGTACACACATGACTTTTGGTTGGTTATGGGGAGATTTTGAGGGGAACGATGGACCAATGCTTGTTATTGTGAAATGAGTATCTGTATCCTAATTGTTTGTATGACTACATGCTTGCTTGTTCTATTTTGATAGTGAATATCAGTTCCAAACTCGAGGACGAGTTTTCTCCAAGTGGAGTTGAGTAGGGGTATAAAAGGGAAATTGTCAAGAAATAATTATCATTAATTATTATTTATAAATATTATGAGCATGATGCTTATGCAGAGATATTTTATTGGTATGAATTTAAAGTGCGAAATCTAGATACATATAATTGATCAAATAAATTATAAGAGTAACTATCAAATCAAGCAGTTGAGAATAATTAAATTTATTCTATGGGTAATTATATGTAACACCCTAAAATTTACAAGATTTTTAAAATTTTTAAATACAAAATTAAAATCAAAGGTCCCATAAATAAAGCTCCGGTATAAATATTTAACATTTAAAAATGTATTTATTGCGGAAATAGTTAAAAATAAAATGAAGTGTTTTAAAATATTAATTGCTGTCCACATCAGTAACGAAACGATACAGCGGTCAACCGTCCACCTTCTCCTTTCCTTTGCTGGTACCTGAAACAATGTGGGGGAAAGTTTGGGTCAGCTGGGGAAGCTGAGTGAATAATTCTCAAAATGCAAACAATCATAACATACAACACATGAGGGCACATCGGTGTACTCCTACTCAGAATCTACTCGATTAATTACTCAGATTTATTTCTCAGATTTATTTCTTAGATTTTATTACTCAGATTTTAATTTATATAGCGCGCTTGTGTGATTTGGGACGAGAGATCAACCTCGCCCCTCCTCACACCTCAGATAGGCATAAGCCAAAAACTCAGACGGGAGTGATCCCAAAACTCAGACGGGAATAATCCCAAAACTCAGACGGGAGGTGATCCCAGGCATATAGCCAAAAACTCAGATGTGTGTTATTATGTTTTATTATCTCTTTAACATAATTATCTCAGATGCCCTAGCAAGTAGTAGCATAGAATGACCCTGTGCCGAGCTCGGTTACCCAGGCACAATGTCTCAGATTAAAATAAATCAACAGCTGCTCAGATACTCAGATAGCATGTCAAACTCAGATAACAAATCAAACTCAGATAGCAAATATGGTGCAAGTAAAGTAACACGTAAGTCATGCATGTATAACGTTATAACTGAATACACGGTGAGAATACTCACCTCGAACAACCGTAAGCTCCAAAATATCCACGGTAATGAAGAGCGTCTCTAACCGGTCCTAGAAGGTCCTACAATATACAAGGAAGCTCGGGTTAGGATTAGGCTCCAAGGTTGTTTCAGCAGAAACTAAACAGCACTCAGCACTTTCGCGGGAACGGCTATAACTCTCAAACCGCTCACTAGATATTAATCAAATTTTTACAGCATATAGTATACATAAGACCCTACAAATCGTCTATATAAAGTTCGGCCCGGTTCTGCCCCGAAGGGTCCCGAAACAGGCCCGCAACAGGCAGATTCGTGCAGTATTTCAGCACTGCAGCCAGTTACAAAACGGGTCGTATCTCACAAACCGTTAACTCAATTAACGAGCGATCGGTGGTCTCGGAAAGGTAAAACAGCGATCTTCAAAAGTCTAGAAGACATGGGGTCCAGATTCCGACCGGAAGCAGGTCGAAAATAGTCGTGAATATCCCGACAGAAGCTGTCCGAAACACAGATTAACAAACCAATAATAATTCAAAATATGAATCCCGAAAGCGATGAAATAAAGAGGCTAAACCCGAGACAAAACAGTTTAGTTACGGTATAATGAATTAAACGAAATATAAGAATCAGAAATAAGGCTTAAGCATATACCCTACGAATAAATGGGAAATACTGAGATTCATACATGAATTGCGAACGAGAAAACCAACTCATAGAAGACATGCCCTTCGTCCTTTTGGTTGCTGACTCACGCACACACCACAAGAATTAAAAGGATAAATTGTTGATGCCTCTAGTGACAATTAAACCCAATGGTCTTCTATCACATGGACGCAATTGTCCACCGACTCAATCAAGATCTTGACTAATTTCTACAAACAAATACCACCATCCGTGTCAACAATAACTAAAATATGCCAGTAACAATGCCACCGCCAATTGCCTTACAATTCACCCTCTTCATTATTTCAAATATGGCGTCTACTCTTTTATGATTTCTTCACCGCCACACAAAAAAATTTGATGAATAAGATATCACCGGGGTATTGATCAAGCAGAACATAGGAGGCGAGAGTTTTAGGGACGTTTAGGTTTAAGATATAATAACACTTAATTAGTTAAGTCCATGACTCAAAAGCCCGGGCCTTGGCCATTGGCCCGACTCAAACAAATACTACTCCACTCTTATGGTTAACTAACCGGTCCAAACTTGAGACCAACTATTTAATTACCCTTAATAATATATGAGCGTTTATAAAATAATAAAGTGTCCAATTAATAAAACGTCTAAATAATACGAACCGTCTAACAAATTATCGTCTAATACATACGAGATGACTCTTTATTTATCCATATAAATAAAAGTAAGTAATAATTACTTAATTAATTAACTTGATATGTCTAAATTCAATTAGCATCTAATAGAAACGAACCGACTAACCTCTTTATAATTAATTTAATAATTAATTCCGTATAAATTAAATATGACACTTAAAATACTATTATTTAATTATTATAAATTTCAGGGCGTTACAACTCAACTCCACTTGAAATAGACTTCGTCCCCGAAGTCATTGCTCGGAAGAAACTCAGGGTAGTAATCTCGCGTCTCAACTCATACTCGCCAACGACACACGTCCTCAAATGAGGAAAGAAAACAAAATGATAAGGTTAAGAATGAAAAGGAAATTCATCAGGGTGACCTACGACATGCATACTCAAATGGAAAAGAAGAATAAAAACGATAAAGTTATGAATAGGAAGAAACTCTTCATGGTGAATTTACTTAATAGGAAATGAACTCCGGATCACGTAAGTGCTCATACAATTATCCGCCTCTAGTGGCGCAAAACGATAAGACTAAAAGAAATAAGTTCAGGATGCTCACTATGGATTTCAGTATGCAAAGAAAACGTTGATAATGAGAATAAAATACCCACGATACTCTACTGAAGGCGTCTTCTTGCTCTCGCATTCGGATACAGTTGTTGCACTCAGCGATTAACGTCGCGTTGAATCACCGATTCAACTCCACTTGGAAATTTACTATTGATTTGTTGACGATACCAGATGCTCAGCGTAGAACTAGGTCATCCAAACCATTTGCACGATCACACTCGAATCTCTCATGACGATAACAAGTTTTTATGGAAAAAATTTCTTCCCGCATAGCTCTAGCAATTGATCACCATACATTTTAGTTACACGTAAAATCTCATTATTGGCAATTATCCATCACAATGGCTCAGGAAGGTCCTATGCTCTATGGGACATAAGTTTGCCTAAGGCATAACAAGCAAAGTAGTGGTTTACACCACTATCAATTAATACAAAAATATGCATACAATTCACGAGGAATATACATATCACACATATTCCCATATACTCAGGTATGTAACTCAGAAATCTGTCTCAGAAATAAACTCAGAAATATAACTCAGGAGCAAACTTAGAAATCTTAATCTCGGAAGTAAACCCCGAAATCTAACTCAGTAACAACTCATAAAGTAATAATATTTACAAGTAATAGCATTAGGTATAAATCACATTTTTTACTCATTCTTATTACTACTCGCGTGTTCCAATTTACCAGCTTATAATACTTTGAATGATATATTCTCTGTCAACCGCGTTATTGGTTCTCAAAATAACTTTTCTTTAACATTATATTTTTATCTTACTCTATTTGCATATTACTCATTTTGATAACTCTCCAATTAGCTCAAATTAACAATCTTGCCATTTAATTCCCTTTAATAGGTTCTCATTCTATTACATTTAATGGTTTTTTTTTTTTTTTTGAATATATTTTAATAGATGTTTTCTCATCCATCTAGTTTAACGATCCTTTAGTAGACCGTTTCACTGATTTTACATAATTTAAAATGTCTCTTAATTATTTTGACCATATCTACTCCTCAAATTCATGTTACCCACTAAAAATTAACTTTCATACTCTTATTTTAATGATCTCTCATTACTCAATTTACGAATCAAATCATTAATCTACTACCTTCTCATCTTTCAGAAATCTTGTTAATTCAATAAAATTTTATTGTTCAATTTACTTATTGTATTCCTCGTTTACTTGATTCCACAATTATTCTTAATTCACTAATTTAATAATAATAAAATATATTATTTGATAATTCTAAATATAATATATTACTCAATTCAATAATTTCGTTTGCTCATTCCCCTTAACTCCATCCATAACTTACTCGCAAATAAATATTCATTAATAAAAATTTTATAATACCAAAAATACTAAATACAATTTCCCGATAGTTTACCACTTTTATTATTTTTTTTTTTAACTCATCTTAATAACTCGTTAACTTTACTCGATCAATAAATTTCTTATAAACTCAAAATTACTTAAAAGTCAATCCAAACGAAATTTTATCATTGAACTCATTTTATTAATTAATCACTAGCTCAATTAACGACCTCATTTTAACTCGTTATCTCATTATTTATATAATTGTAGTACTTACCATTACTCTTTTGCACAATTGCATTTACCCCGATAAATCTTGGTTCATTAATTTCTCCATTAATCCCGATTATCAATTATATATACTCGGTACTTACACCATAAAATTAATTCAAATATTCTCAATTTGCTCTATTCGATGGTTACTCTTATAAATTTTCAAATCAATTATATGTATATAGATTTCATACTTTTAAAATCCTCATCTAGAAAATCTCTCTGCATAAGCATCATGCTCATAATAATTATAAATAATACATAATGATAATTATTTCTCAGAAATTTCCCTTTTTACCCCTACTCAACTCCGCTTGGAGAAAACTCGTCCTCGAGTTTGGCTCTAGAAGTCTCTATCATGATAACACAAACAACATACACTCACTCAAACAATTAATATGTGTAAAAATAAATTCACAATAGCAAGCATTGGTCCATCGTTCACCTTAAAATCTCCTCATAACCAACCAAAAGTTCGGTGTGTACGATAATAGGGGCCCTCTATTACTTTCGACACCTACTTCCGTTTGGTCACGAGTAAATCCCAAAGTTTACAACTTCCCACATATAAACCCACCAACAAATCACACTCAGAAGAAAGGAATTTTAATCACACTCAGGAGAAAGGAAGTTTATTTTCAATATCTGATAAATACAGATATGCACTCAACAGTGCATACTCAAAATCTCATAACCATTACTCAGAAAATCATGCGTACATTTAGTTTCGTACGCGATACTCGGATAACTCAGATTCATAGAAATATTTCCACTTAGTTATTTTCACAATACAGATCTCCTTTTTAAACTTTTCATTTGGACATGCCATTTATCATTCCTCATAAATATAACTTATATCCTCTTCACAGTTATATTGAATTTATTGTAATTTGTGAGCATGTCTATTAATATTTTTTTTTTATCAGAGTTCTCAGTTATTGCGTTCCTCGATTAATTTGATTCAATTTATCGCTCTTTTAACTCGTTTTTAAATAAATCATCATCAAATTGATGACGTTAGCTTTCTCTTAATCCTCTTATATAATTACTCTTTAAGATGAGCTTCAATAATATCTGATTAATTTGACTCAGCAATTCCTCAATTAATTAGTCTATTAAACTTTTATTTTAAGCTATCAGTGTGAACTCATTAATCTGTCACTTAACTTGTCATCCACATTTAGTTTTGCACTCGGCAGTTTAACCTACTTACTCGAAATATTTTTCCCATTTTATCTCAATTTAATGATTCTTAATTAAATACTAATTTGCTGACTTTAATATGGAATCTGCTTACTATTATATCTCGTGATTCGTTGTATTCACGAAAATTTTAAATTTCTCATTTAGATAACTTCTCTTTTAACCCTGATCAATAATTCTCTTTTAGATCCTGCTAATAATTCTCGTTAGCTAAATGTAATTATTTCCCATTTTATTGACTTAATAATTCTTTCTTTTACTCAACTTGGTAAATCTTCTTAAAAATATTCTCAATCAATTTGATTTACTAATTTCTGATTTACTCGTTTTAATTGACTCAGTCTATTAAGTGTTTTCTCCCATATGAAAGATTTTAATATGCTCCCAATACGAATATTAAGTACTCCTCTTTAATGTTAATAATTTCCTCATTTCTCCTCACACAGCTTATGGATCTTATATAATAAATTAATATCCCCTTATTACACTTTTGGTTCGAATTTCTCAGAATTTATAAAATTTCACCTCAACTCTATTAGGTGTTCCTCTAAATTGAAACTTTTATTATTTTCTCATTAGTATTTATAATTTCACATTTCTCTAGCATATATCTTTCATATATATAAATATAGAACTCTAAGAATAAAAATCGAAATTATGCTCAAATTAAGCTCTAAATTATTCACAAAATTATGGAATCTCATAATAGTATATCTATATACATATATGTTTAGCCATACAATCACAAGTAATTCTCTCAGGATATAAACCGAAAATTCTCAGAATATGCTACTCGTCTATACTCAGAATATAGCAAAATCTCAATTAAATAATACTCTTAAATATTACCGGCAGTAGGAAGCGAGAGGTCGACGTGACATGCTGTATGTTCGATGTGGAAACTTTTTCTCAGAAAAATATTTGACTCTTTTCTCGTTTGAAAAACTCGATACTCAAACTTGAGTTTGAATTCGCCCCTTGCGAACCCAAATCCCTCAAGTCAGAGCTCTGATACCAACTTGTAACACCCTAAAATTTACAAGATTTTTAAAATTTTTAAATACAAAATTAAAATCAAAGGTCCCATAAATAAAGCTCCGGTATAAATATTTAACATTTAAAAATGTATTTATTGCGGAAATAGTTAAAAATAAAATGAAGTGTTTTAAAATATTAATTGCTGTCCACATCAGTAACGAAACGATACAGCGGTCAACCGTCCACCTTCTCCTTTCCTTTGCTGGTACCTGAAACAATGTGGGGGAAAGTTTGGGTCAGCTGGGGAAGCTGAGTGAATAATTCTCAAAATGCAAACAATCATAACATACAACACATGAGGGCACATCGGTGTACTCCTACTCAGAATCTACTCGATTAATTACTCAGATTTATTTCTCAGATTTATTTCTCAGATTTTATTACTCAGATTTTAATTTATATAGCGCGCTTGTGTGATTTGGGACGAGAGATCAACCTCGCCCCTCCTCACACCTCAGATAGGCATAAGCCAAAAACTCAGACGGGAGTGATCCCAAAACTCAGACGGGAATAATCCCAAAACTCAGACGGGAGGTGATCCCAGGCATATAGCCAAAAACTCAGATGTGTGTTATTATGTTTTATTATCTCTTTAACATAATTATCTCAGATGCCCTAGCAAGTAGTAGCACAGAATGACCCTGTGCCGAGCTCGGTTACCCAGGCACAATGTCTCAGATTAAAATAAATCAACAGCTGCTCAGATACTCAGATAGCATGTCAAACTCAGATAACAAATCAAACTCAGATAGCAAATATGGTGCAAGTAAAGTAACACGTAAGTCATGCATGTATAACGTTATAACTGAATACACGGTGAGAATACTCACCTCGAACAACCGTAAGCTCCAAAATATCCACGGTAATGAAGAGCGTCTCTAACCGGTCCTAGAAGGTCCTACAATATACAAGGAAGCTCGGGTTAGGATTAGGCTCCAAGGTTGTTTCAGCAGAAACTAAACAGCACTCAGCACTTTCGCGGGAACGGCTATAACTCTCAAACCGCTCACTAGATATTAATCAAATTTTTACAGCATATAGTATACATAAGACCCTACAAACCGTCTATATAAAGTTCGGCCCGGTTCTGCCCCGAAGGGTCCCGAAACAGGCCCGCAACAGGCAGATTCGTGCAGTATTTCAGCACTGCAGCCAGTTACAAAACGGGTCGTATCTCACAAACCGTTAACTCAATTAACGAGCGATCGGTGGTCTCGGAAAGGTAAAACAGCGATCTTCAAAAGTCTAGAAGACATGGGGTCCAGATTCCGACCGGAAGCAGGTCGAAAATAGTCGTGAATATCCCGACAGAAGCTGTCCGAAACACAGATTAACAAACCAATAATAATTCAAAATATGAATCCCGAAAGCGATGAAATAAAGAGGCTAAACCCGAGACAAAACAGTTTAGTTACGGTATAATGAATTAAACGAAATATAAGAATCAGAAATAAGGCTTAAGCATATACCCTACGAATAAATGGGAAATACTGAGATTCATACATGAATTGCGAACGAGAAAACCAACTCATAGAAGACATGCCCTTCGTCCTTTTGGTTGCTGACTCACGCACACACCACAAGAATTAAAAGGATAAATTGTTGATGCCTCTAGTGACAATTAAACCCAATGGTCTTCTATCACATGGACGCAATTGTCCACCGACTCAATCAAGATCTTGACTAATTTCTACAAACAAATACCACCATCCGTGTCAACAATAACTAAAATATGCCAGTAACAATGCCACCGCCAATTGCCTTACAATTCACCCTCTTCATTATTTCAAATATGGCGTCTACTCTTTTATGATTTCTTCACCGCCACACAAAAAAATTTGATGAATAAGATATCACCGGGGTATTGATCAAGCAGAACATAGGAGGCGAGAGTTTTAGGGACGTTTAGGTTTAAGATATAATAACACTTAATTAGTTAAGTCCATGACTCAAAAGCCCGGGCCTTGGCCATTGGCCCGACTCAAACAAATACTACTCCACTCTTATGGTTAACTAACCGGTCCAAACTTGAGACCAACTATTTAATTACCCTTAATAATATATGAGCGTTTATAAAATAATAAAGTGTCCAATTAATAAAACGTCTAAATAATACGAACCGTCTAACAAATTATCGTCTAATACATACGAGATGACTCTTTATTTATCCATATAAATAAAAGTAAGTAATAATTACTTAATTAATTAACTTGATATGTCTAAATTCAATTAGCATCTAATAGAAACGAACCGACTAACCTCTTTATAATTAATTTAATAATTAATTCCGTATAAATTAAATATGACACTTAAAATACTATTATTTAATTATTATAAATTTCAGGGCGTTACATTATAGAGTTTATAACAAACTGATAAATCGGGATTACGGGAGAAATTAATAAATCAAGTAAATTGGGTTGAATGAATATCGTGCAAAAGGGAAGTAGTAATACTACAATTATATACAAAATAAGATAGTATACTTATTGTTGTGTGATTATAATGAGATAATGATGAATTATTAAATTAAAGTGATGAAAATTTATTAATGAGTCTGATATGAGAAAATAATTACAATGAAATTATGAAGAAATGAGTTAAAGGAGAAAAGTTTTGAATTAACGGGAAGTTTTATTCGAAATTTTAGAGGTATTATAAGGTATTTATGAGAAAAGTGTATTTGTGAACAATATATTCTATTTAGAGTTATTGAATAATATATACGACTATTAATTATTGAATACTTAATTATTATTTTTTGTGGTGTTATAAAATTTTTATGAGAAAACTTTATTTGTGACTAATATGTTTTAATTAGAGTTATCAAATAATATATCTTATTATTAAATTATTAAATAATTAGAATTTTTAAGGTGTTATAAAATCTTTATGGAAAATTTTATTTGTAAGTATATAGTTTATCAAATAATATATTTATTATTAAATTATCGAGTAAATGAGAGTTAAGGAATTAATTCACAAAGTTGAGCAATGAGAAATCATTAAAATAAGTGTATGATGTTTAATTGATTCTTATATATAGAAAAAAAATGGGTAATCAGAGTTAATGAGTAATATGTGGTCGAAGTAATCCAGAGAAAATTTAAAATTTTATCAATGGGAAGTTATTAATCGAGGTTTCAAATAAGTTGTCAGTATAGACTGCGATAAATTAAAGGCTGAATTATGGAAAATTTTAATCGAGTGTACTTGGAATATATGAAAATGAGAAATTTGGGGGGATATATTTAATATTAAAATAATTTGTACTAATTATTGGTTCATATATCTTAATTATTAACCGAAGATGACCTAATATATATAAGCAAGTATATGGGAGATGAATCGGATGCGCGTAATTATGCATGTTCATGATTATATATGAGATTTACGTGTGGTACGTAACGCTGCTACTGATAAATGTTGCTACATTCTGAATTACATTTCTGGGTTTATTTCTGAGTTAAAAATTGTTGAGATTAGATTTATGGGTTATACTTCTGAGATATATTCCGAGTTAGACTTCTGAGTTACATTCATGAGTGACATTTCTGAGTAAATTGCATGAGTACTACTGAGTGAATTTAATTTCTGTGTGCATCATCTGAGAATTCTGTGTGATATGTACCTTTCTTGTGAATAATTTCCTGTTTTTGTATTAACTAGATAATGGTGTAATCTACTAGATTGCTTCTTTGCCTTATGCTAACTGGTGTCCCATAGGGCAGAGGACCTTTTTGGAGCCATTTCTAATATGGAATTGACAATAATAAGATTTTAAAATGTTGCAAATATGTATAAGTGATTATTATTTGATGAAGTTGTGCGGGAAGTTATGTCCCATATATTTATTGTTATCGCCATAAGAGGGTCGTGTGTGATCATGGAGCTGGATTAAATGACCAAGTTCCACGCTAAGATCATTAGACATCATCAACAAATCGGTAGCAAATTTCCAAGTGGAGTTGAATCGGAGATTCAACACGACGTTAATCGTTGGGTGCAGGGATCGTGCTCGGCTGTGCGAGCAAGAAGACATCTTCAGCATGGTGTCGTGGGTTATTTCGGGCATGCATCGACACCATTTTCGACAAGAAACCGAGATCTTTAGATAATGTTCCGATTTTTAACCCTTATCGCCTTAGGACACCAGAGATGGAAGATTTGTATGAACAGTTGCGAGAGCCGGAGATTCATTCAAATCGAGTATGTCACCCTGAAGAATTTTTTTTATTCATAACAATTTCGTGTCTCCCCATTTGAGGTTGTGTGTCGTTGGCGAGCCTGTGTCTGAGATGCGAGATCGCTACCTTAAGCTTTTTCCGCGTAACGACTTCAGGGACGAAGTCTGATTCAAGTGGAGTTGAGTTGTAACGCCCTGAAATTTTAATAATTAAACAATATTGTTTTAATCACATTTTATTTTATTTATAATTAATTTTATATTAATTGGACGTTTAAATTAATATGTTTCATTCATATTATTTTGACGACCTGTAAATAGATGGTTTATTTTTATTACACATCAGTTATATTAAACATAACATGTTAACTAATTAAGTAATTATTATTTACTTTTATTAAATATTAGTTCTTTTGGTACATAAATAGTTAGTCGTCTCGTAAATTTTAGATGACATTTAGTTAGACCGTTCGCTTTTAGACGTTATTTAGTCGCGTGGGCGCTTCGAGTTTTAACCCGCTTCAACTATCGTTAAATGGGTTGTGCCTTATTGAGTCGGGCCGTTGAGCTTTTGATTCCGGGCTTTTCAAGTTGTGGGCTTATTAAACTTCCTTATACACTAAACCTAACTATTCCCTAATTCCCCTACATCACTCCCCGTCTCTTGGCTGTGTTGGAATTGTCGGCGCAAAAGAAATCTATTTGCAAGTTTTGGTTTGGCGGTGAGGATTAATGTTTATGTCAGTCAAGTTTGAAGCAATCAAGAAATATGATGGCAAATTAATTCGGTGGTGGTATTGATTTCTTAATCTTTTCTTTCTTGTATTTCATTCGGTGGTGGCTGTGGAGAATTGACGTCACCCATTTTCTTTTGTGACAAATTCTTCTCATTTTGTGATATGTAGCCGTCGACCCTAATTGGTGGTGTTTTCTTTTTGATTCCTGGAGTACAATGTCAAAGATAACAAATATTTTAGTCACAAATGTGGTGGTGACGATTGGATCAGTGGTGTTTAGAGAAATGGCAGCCAAGAATTTAGTCGCAGTTTGAGTGGTGACTTGATTAGGATTTTCGGGTGTTCGTGTCTCTTGTAAATCATTCGTAGGGGTATAATTTCTGTCTCTTTTTACCGTATTGGTGTTATATTTTTGTTGTGATAATTGTATCGTTTAAATCCATTCTTTTTCGTATAAGGGTGGTAGTTTATTAGCTCGGGTTTTACGATAACGGGCCGGGCTTGCTATAACGGGTTTTACAAGTTCATCACTTTTCTGGCAGAATTTGTTTTCTGTTCTCAGCTGTTTTTTTACCTACTTAAAATAACCTTTTGAGTTTTTGGCCCGTGCTGGCCACTTGTTTTCTGAGTTAGCTTTTCAATGCCGCAACCCTCTCGTCAATCCGACTTACGGTTTAAAAGTTATAGCTAATTTAGTATGCTGCTGTTAGGAAAATGACCTGTGCGGCATGTCTGTCTTGCAACACTGTTTTGAGACACTTAGAGTCTGTTTTAGCCAGTGACCGTCTCACAGAGATATGTTGTTCTGGTTGTCTACTTTTCATGGTAAAAATATGGGATAAATCTACTGCACAGTTTAAGAGTTATAGCAGTTTCCGTGAGACCGACGGGTGCTGCCAGTTTTCTAAATTGAGTCCTTAGAACGGATTGTAATTCGGGTTTCATTTTTATGCTTTTAGGATCATCTAGGAATAACCGAGCAGCGCTTTAGAGTATTGAGGATCCTTTGGAGCTTACGTTTATCGAGGTGAGTATTCTCACCGTGTATTCAGTTTTAACGTTATACATGCATGACTTACGTGTTATATTACTTGCACTATAATTGTTATCTGAGTTTGATCTGTTATCCGAGTTTGACCTGTTATCTGAGTATCTGAGCATCTGTTTATTTATTCATGATCTGAGACATTGTGCCTGGGTAACTGAGCTCGGCACAGGGTCATTCTGTGTTACTACTTGCTAGGGCAATCTGAGATAATTATGTTAAAGAGATAATAAAACATAATAACACACATCTGAGTTTTGGCTATATGCCTATCTTGGGATCACCTCCCGTCTGAGTTTTTTGGGATTATTCCCGTCTGAGTTTATATCTGACATGATACCGAAGAGCACTGGTGTCAGACGTTTTGACTTGGCACCGAAGAGTACTGGTGCCAGGCCTTGTTTTTGGGATTATTCCCGTCTGAGTTTATATCTGACTTGACACCGAAGAGCACTGGTGTCAGACGTTTTGACTTGGCACCGAAGAGTACTGGTGCCAGGCCTTGTTTTTGGGATCATTCCCGTCTGAGTTTTGGCTTACGCCTATCTGAGGTGTGAGGAGGGGCGAGGTTGATCTCTCGTCCCAAATCACACAAGCGCGCTATATAAATTAAAATCTGAGTAATTAATCGAGTAGATTCTGAGTAGGAGTACACCGATGTGCCCTCATGTGTTGTATGTTATAATTGTTTACATTTTGAGACTATTCACTCAGCTTCCCAGCTGACCCAAACTTTCCCCCACATTGTTTCAGGTACCAGTAAAGGAAAGGAGAAGGTGGACGATTGACTGCTGTATCTTATCAATGCTGAGGTGGACAACAATTAATATTTTAAAACACTTTATTTTATTTTAACTATTTCCGCATTAAATACGTTTTAAATATTAAATATTTATATCTGAGACTTATTTATGGGACCTTTTGATTATAATTTTATTTTCAAAAAATTTAAAAATCTTGTAAATTTTCGGGTGTTACACCGTACGCCGGCTAACGTTACGACCCGGTGGGCGACGGATCGGGTCGTCACGGAATAGACCATCCATATTTGCGGTAGGGAGCGGGGTGGTGTTGTCTTCGCCAAGGTTCACCGGGTTGGGCTCGGGAGTGGGTTGGGGATTCATCACGTTGTAATTTGTCCAAAACTTGGGGTAATCTTTTAGTTCATTCCAACACAGTTCGTACACAAAGTTCCTCCTGTTGTTGTTGTCATAAAATTGTTGTTTTGCGGCGTTGAGCACGCCTTGGTCATCGGCCCCACTTTGTCGCCTTGACTCGAACCGTTTAAAGATTTCCCCAAACTTCCGAACGTCCATTTTTATCTTGTTCCATTTCCCTTGGAGTTGACTTCTGGTGCGTTTTGTATCAACCAGTGAGTTGTACTCGGCTTCAATCTGCCCCCAAAATCGATCACCGGATTGTGAGTTCCCGCGTTCAGCGGATTGTGAAGCATTTATCCACCGCTGGGATAAAATAACGGCCTCCTGGATGGACCACTTCTGCACCGAACCAGCCTCCCTAACCGCTGGTCTAGCTCTTCTTCTTCTTCCTGTTCCCCTGCTTGGTTGGACCGGTTCGGGTACCGCTTGTGGGCCCTCTCCTTCGTCTTCCTCTTCCACTTCGGGCTGGGATTCAATTTGCACTTCCGGTTGATAGCCAGAACCCGAACCCGAACCGGGAAAATAACCGCCGCCATAGAAACCGGGGTGGAAACCGTGTTGGTAACCGGGTTGGTAACCGGGTTGGTAACCGGGTTGAACAGCGCCTTGGGGCGGGAAACCGCCGGGGGATGAGTAGAACGGATGAAAACCCGAACCAGATGCGACGTTGCTCGGGCTGGGCTGGCTAGTCTGTCCAGCATTTGACGAATATGCTGGTGACGGGATACGGGTGTTTAACAAATTTTGGAAGTGATCATTTGACGGGGAGGAGTTGGATCTACGACTCATGATGAAAATTTGGAAAATAGGTAATGAAGGTAATGAAGAAGTGGGAGAAGTGGTATAAAATTATGAATGGGAGGGTGTTGTATTTATAGGTAAAAAATAGGATAAAGAAAAGAAAAGAAAAAAAAATTAAAATTGAATTTTTGAATTCAATTTCAGACGCTCCCCGGGCCCCACACGACCACCGACGCCCAATCGATGCCGTCCTCACCCCGACGTCCGCCTCACGACGCCCCCCACGACGGCTCGGTGCCAACGCCGTCGTGACTCGACGCAGCTCGACGCCTCCCCCCGACGTGCCGTTGGCACGGGTCTAACTACACTCAAGCTATGCATTTTAATAAGATGCATTTTAATAAGTTGTAATAGTACATAAACATTGGCTAATATATTAATCTCATTGTAGACATTCGAAATATTTTTTTTTAACAATCTATTTGTATTCATTATTTCAATAATAATTGATTGTATGATTTTTTTATATTTTTCCATTCTCATGCGTTTTATTTCTCGAATCTAACCCGCCCATCTGGGCGGACTTTGTAACTAGTTTTTATATATATATACTACTCAATCAGTTACATAATAAATTCCCATTTCCCATTAAATATTTTGTCCCAAATAAAGTTTACGTTTTTCAAATTTAATGGGATCAACTCAATAAAATAATATTTTTTATACCAAAAACACACCTTAACTATTTTTATCTCTCTAAAGTAACATTATATTTTAATTAAAACTAACACTAATGACTTATTACTAACGAAATATTAATTTATTAAAAATTATATTTAACGTTAAACTCACATTCCAAATATTTAATGTAGTGGTATATTAATAGTTTGAATAAAAAAAAAATCAAACCTACTAACAAAAGTCGGTCATTTATCATACTTAACCACAAAAAATTAAATTGCATTTATGCTAATTAAATTGATGTATAAATAATGATATAATCTTTGACTACTACTTTGCAAAAGGGTTAACCATATAATACTGCATTTAATAACAAAATGGTATTCATACACATATAATTAATATTAATAATATGTCTTAAATAGGGAAATCTATAGATACGTGGCTAGCTGCACTCATGATATTATAATTAAAAATAATTAAGAACTGGATATATAATCTTTAATTAAAATTAAGCATTTGTTACACTTATGGTCGGTAAAAACAACTATACCTATAATTTTATCTTAAAAATATTATTTACACATTAAAAACACATATTTTAAGAAAAGATACTTACCTTTTTGTTATTAATTCTAGATTTTCTATGTGCGAGAAAAATAAGGCGTTGTTTGGTTCAAAATTAGTATAATTGGACTAATTTTTATTTGAAGAAAAGGTTTTTTTTAGTCTAATTGAAAAGCCACAAGGTTTATATAATTAGTCACTAAACCAAACCATTAATATTTATTTGGTTTAGTTTCATAATCTATATGGTTAATATAGATCTATTATAAAATTACAACCCGTTGTCCTTGTTTTATACGAGCATAGTTATGTTCGTGCTTCGCTACGGGTTTTAAAATTTCAATTTTTCATACACTTAATTTTAGGAGTTAAAAATATCATGGAGAAAAATTCATAACAAAACTTCACCATAATATTTCTTCAAAATGTAATTATTAATATCTTTAGGGGTCATAATAAAACTTTTTTTATGAACAGTACATTTTAAATGCTTATTGTATATAAGAAGAATTGCTTAAATGTTTAATTTTATTATTTTTGTTTTGATCATTATTACACTATTTGTCTCATAATAAAATTTATATTTCTTCTTAAATTTTTGTCTAAAATAAAGTTTTTATTTTTTAAATTTGATGGATTCAACTAAATAAAATGAATTTTTATATCAAGGACACACCATTAACTATCTTTAAGCTAACTTTGTATTATAATCGGAACTACTACTAATCATCCATCACAAACTATCTTTTAAAAACTTATGTAAAATACAAACAAAGAAGTTAATTATCAGACGGATGGAGTAATTCTCATTCATTGACTAAAAATAACTTAATGCTATCTCAACTTAGTAATGTAATTAAATAGAAACTAATATATCATCACCTTTTTTTTTTTATTAGTCATTAAATTACTAATTATCATTTATAACTCTACAAAGAGACCACCTTCCCATGCATGGATAAAACCCACCCCCACCCCCAAATCAAAATCTACTCATGGATCCACCACCACCACCAATCGAGCCACCTACGAGTGTCCAACCCACACCACCCTCAACCAACGGTACTGTCCTCATGCGCCACCATCTTCCGCCACTTATTGCCGCCCCATACGGAAAATGCAACCGGAATCACGTCCCTGGCACCGGTGGCCTTGCTCTAGACGGCTGCGGCGAATTTATGCCTTCACTCACCTCCCTTCCATCTGACCCCACTTTCCTAAACTGCGCTGCATGCGGCTGCCACCGTGAAACCGATCACAACTACCAGCCCCTACATCATGTCTTCGAGTACCAATGCGCACCCCACCACCCACAAACCGCCACAACTCCGAACTCACCATCACCGCCACCAATATCATCCTCCTACTACCCACCACCACCCCACATGTTCCTTGCACTCAACCGAGGTTTACAACCACAACCTGCAACCCGGAATTGGACAAAACGATTCCGATCAAAATTCTCAGAAGATCAGAAGGCGAAGATGCAGGAATTTGCGAAAAGAATCGGTTGGAAGATGCAGAAGAAAGATGAGGAAATGATTATGGGATTTTGTGAGGAAATTGGGGTTACTAAAGGAGTTTTTAAGGTGTGGATGCACAATCATAGAAAGACAAGTCTTAGGAACTCTTCGTCCTCTTAATAAAACTTTTTATAATTATGGGTGGTAAATAAGTTTAATAATATGTAGTTTTATTCAATGTTCTAAAACCCGGATTTTGAATCGGACTTGGTGATGCTCTAAAAATAGCCGGACCGGTTCAACCTGTGGGTTCAACCGGATTACAATGTTATTGATAGTTATGTTAAATTAGTTATATAATAGGTACTCCCTCCGTCCCACAAAAAACTTTTTATTTGGCTTTTGCACAAGTTTTAGGTGATAGTGGTGGGGTCATTGATAATACTTTTGATTTAAATATAAGGTTGGATTGGAGAGAGAAAATATAGTTAGTGGATATTAGTGGTGGAGTCTTTAGTAATAATAGTTTTTTTATTATGTGGAGCCTACTAAATATGAGAAATGAAAAGTTTTTTTTTGTGGGACAAAAATTTAGAGTGAAATGATAAGTTTTTTGTGAGACGGGGGGAGTATATAAATGCAAAAAGATCCTAAAAAATATTACAAAACAAATATTATAAAAATCTAAAAAATTACAAAAGCTATTTTCCAATAAAATTCAACACTTTAAGTTCATAAACTATAAAAAAATAAGACATAATACTTAACATTCAACTAGATACTTAGTGTTTCAAAGTTCAAAACATATAAGCTCAAACGTATAAAAAATAATACTCCCTCCGTCCCACAAAAAACTTCTCATCCATCTGATAGAGATAAAACATTAACGGGTGCGATTATTTCATGAGGAAAACCCGAATTATATTATATTAAAAACGTCATTTTGGGGGCAATACAGTTCCTAAAAAGGGGTCTGTCTTTGATTCCGCAACCGGTTTTTTCAGTTGTTACAAAAGTTGGATGAAAGAAGCTTGGTAGTTAGCATTCTACAATCAACACAAAATGATAGAACAACTTTCAATAGCAATGTGATTTATTCGGAATAATATATGAAGCAACAGTTTAGTCATCAAAGGTCCAAAAATGGCACTTTCCTCCATTTCATGATTATCATAGTTTCTAATTTATAGTTCCTTTTGCCAACTATGTAACATTTTAGCTGAATGTCTATGCTACAAGTGTTTAATTTAATGTTTTAAAATCTCGTTTGAACCGGCGAGTCAAACTAGCAAAACTGATAGGTAGTCGGTTGGAATAAGCCGGTTAGATTGATGGTTATATAATAATGTTGAATTATATGATTGTAATTTTGCTAATCGCTAATGATATGTTTTATCTCTTTTGCTTTATCAGTCCATGATATCGATATCTCTTTTGCTTTCTCGGACCATGATTTCGATATCCTTCCCTGTAATAACATTGAATTCAGTCGTTTCCTTGTAACGACCAAGATCAAAAATTAAAAATATGTACAAAAATACAGAAAACAAAAAAAACCCAATATCAAGTATCAAACCGGAACTAAAACTGCATCATTTCAACAATTTCAATCCAATTTTCCACCATCTAAAAGAAACCGAAATCACATAATAATTCTCATAAGTTTACTTCATCAAGCCAAATAGCGATACAATTTCCTATCTTCTCTATCTCTCTCCAAGAACTCCCTCTCAATAAGCGACTCAATTCGCTTCTTTATAACGACAGGGTTGGGCATAAACCTCGACTGCAACTGTTTTGTAACTTCCGCAACAATATTGTTATGATCCAAAACACGTCTTGCTTTCATAATTCTGACAATCGCAGCCTCAATTTGTGGCTTTCGGTCTTCCTCGACCCTCTGTCTCGTTTCCAGTTTTTCCGGTTCTGATTCCTTCTGTGCAACAACCGTACCGATTTTCACTTTATAAAACTTACTAGAAAACTTCTCGTTGAAGAAAAACTCATCGTCTTCGTTTACATCTTTACTCATCGGTTCTTTCCTCAAAACATTTTTCCCCTTTGCACAAGCCAAAGACTGCAAGCATCTTTTCAGTTCGATTGTCGGTATTTCAACCGCTTGTTCGATTTCTCTGTAACTCAATCGGTCGGTATTATTAAAAAGCATCAAAACACACATTTGATACGTCGACACGTTTAGTTCGTGTTTTTGCTTGCCAAATGTTGCTTTAATATCTGCGGACCCCATGTTTGTTTGCCATGTTAATCTCCGCCCATTGTGGGTCCCAAGGTAATACGTTCTAAATGTTTCGCAAACGGTTACGATTTCGGGCGGCAGGTTACACGTGGTGGTTGACTGGGTGGGCCATGACCCGGTTGTTAGAACATGGACCGCGAGCGTGGGCCCGTCTGACAAAACGGGCCCCATTGCTTCATGGAAACCTTGCATTGTGTCTTCAGAGGTTTTCATATCCGTGAACATTCCTTCTAATTTTGACGTGAACTGATACCCGCATTCGGTTTTTAATTTCAAAATCAAACTTCTTTCCGCGTCCTCGGATACACTTTTTCCCGAAAGAAGTCTTTTTGCTAAATGCTGCTTGTAATATTTTTCAAATACATCTTTTTCTTGTAAATAACGGAAAAGCATCATTACTTTGTCGAGTACAGTTTCAACATCTTCTTCACTAACCCCTTTCAATCCTTTTCTAAGCTTATCATCAACAAACAACGAAATGAATTCGGGAGATCGCACGTTTATGTTGATAAAATACTCGAACGAAGAATTTAACGCGTTTTGGAATGTTTTGTCGTTACTAAACGCAATATTAATGATTCTATCGTGTTTATCTTTCTCATCCAATAAACGTTGTACGAAATCAACCGGATCTTTTAACCGTTCAGGATCGGTAACCAATTGTTTACCCGTTTCCCGAATATGCGAAGTCATCACATCCCGGATTAAAGTCAACCCGTTCGGAACCCTTCGGAACAAGTTGTACATCCTGCTTAAATCCTCGTACTTATCTTCCACAATCATGTTAACACAGCCCGAATTCTCCATATGAACTAATCTCATCATTTGGCTTTCAATCATTTCTTTTTCAACCACATTAGTTATCTTCACTTCACTTTTAGCATCTAAATAATGAGAAACGCGTTCGATCTCTTCATTTAACCGCTTTTCCGCCTTTTTCAAATAATTCCCGCAATCACAACACTCGATGAACTCTTGTGATTCCCCTCGGTAAAAATTAGCAGAAACATCGAGAAACGGTTTTTCAAAATCTTGTTGGTAAACAGACGGACCTAAATCCATCAACATTTTAACTATGTTCCTCATTAAACCTCGGTTAATCACTTCACCATTTCTTTCTTTTTGCACGATTTCTAAAAGTGTATCTTTGAGCCTTGTTTGGATGTTAGGTGAGTGGATAATGTTGTCCCGCCATAAATGAAGACCGAGTTCGTGAACGGGAGTTTTGTGTGTACTAGGAATAAATGTCCTGTCCATGTACATTAAGATGTCCCGTATCATTTGTAACGCCTTGTTGTGTTCCATCCATTTTCTGTTTAATTCTTCTAGAAATAAAGGACCTTGAGATGCTTCAATTGATGCTGCAATTTGTTTTAAGTGTAGTGTCATTGTTGATACGAGTCCTGAGTATAACTTTTCTCCAAATTTGTGCAGGACCATATTGTATGCATTCCTGGACATGAAAGAATATAGGCATCCGTAAATCAGAACCAATGGTCAAGATATTTTATAATATATAAGTCTGTTATATTATAAGATCTTAATGTGCAGGAAAGTCTGTTATATTACAAGATCCTAATGTTCTGAAAAATTCAATCCCATCCAAGACAGCAAATGGAATCATGAAAAAATCATACATAACATAACATAATAGCATATTTCCTGCTGCCTTTTCAGTGTAAAAATCTAGATATATAAACCCTAAATCGGACTATTATTCTTTCACCGAGCTATAAGTTATAGAGCACAGAATGATGAACTGAAATGAAATCAAATAACTTTAACTACCAGAGCATTCCATAAACGAGATTAATTTACCTTCTCCGAACTATAAATCTTAAAAACATGGATAATATAAGTTGAAATGAATTGACTTAAATAAGTTTTAATTGCCAGATTATGAAGTAAACGATAAGAGGAGAAGAATCAAAACCTGTAAAGCTCTTCGAAACTAAGGCCACTGGCGTTGTGATTATAAATCTCATGAATCGCATGCTCCAATACCTTCCAAGTTTTCTCAGCATACTTCGGATCCACCACCACCCGATGCTTAAACGCCTCTATCTGGAAATTCTTCTTCTTCTGTGAACCCATCCTCCTAATAATCCAATTCAATCGGAATTATCACCAATTGCTCAATACTCGATCACGAATTCAAAAGCCTAGCTCTATTCTTCCCAAATCCCCCTATCAAACGTATGTAAATCTAGGGTTTCGAAATCTAAAATCAGCTAGAAATCTCGATGATCGACGGAGTTTTAAATCAGTAGATGAATCGGAAATCGAGAATTTGAGAAACTGAATTTAAAATCCGTAGAAATGTAAAAGCATCAAGAAGTTGAAGTTGTGAAGCGAAGGCGAGAAAGCATCGATGGGAGGTTGTTCGGGAATTTTGGAACTCCTTTTGGGCTTCGTAATTTTCTTCTGATATTTTCTAATTTCTATTGCCAAATGTGACCATTTGCTACTGTCATCAATACAGTACCTTCTGCTTTGTTTCTTGTACCTAGAATACAAATGTGTACATGAAAAATTACTTTACCTACATGTTATGTTGTAACTATTTTCGTGATGGGTGAAATAATCATTATCCTAGCCATTTTCGAACCATAAAACATCAATTTTTTTCAAAAAAGAAACCAAACCATCTTGATGTTATACGGTTCGTCTTCTTCAATTTAACTAAAAGCCTTAGACCGAACGCAATGGGCGAGAAACGGGGACCGTGACCGATGGTTATAACCGTGTCCCCTATTACGCGGCCAAGGAGGACGTGTCCCCCTTCCACTATTCGTGCGGGTTTGATTATTTAGATGACCAGACTTTTATGAAATGTGTGTTTTTTGTATTATGCATTAAGTGTTATACATCATTCTTTGATGATAAATTAGTGAGATTTTGTTACTGATATGCATATTTGGTTATGTTCATTGCGTGGAGAGACAAAACTAATATGTAAGTGGAATGGGTTGCCAAACATTACTAGTCTTGTGCATCCACGGTCCACCTTCTTTTGAGGCTTTTAGATTCTTAAATAATATATGCAAAATAAGTTTGGGCCACTACCTACTAGGCTTATACTCTCTTTGGATTAGGATCTCTAATATTCTTGGGCTTAATACCCAAATTGCAAGATTTTACTAATTTGTTCATTTCTCGTTTTCTTTACCATTTCACTTTGTCATTTGTAATTTTTTCTGACATCAAAGCCCATTTTCATGCTCAAACAATTCTAAACCAAACAGCATTTTCACCAAAAACGTATGACTAGCATTGCTTTTCTTCTTTGGGTAATTTAAGCATTTTGTCGTTACGGTGTTATAAATTAAAGATTGTTAAACTAGAGGGTTAAACGGGTTAATTAATGTATTTATTATCAAAACCTATTATCTTTTGTAATACATTTGCGACACTTCCCAATATTGCAGGTCTTAAACCCGCCTTGTCTTTTTCAGAAAGTCTGAATTTTCGACACAGGAATCGAACCCGTGACCTTGCGCTTGAACAATGACTGATGAGCCATTGTGCTACTAAGGCTTGTTGGTGCATTTCTCAACTCTTCTTACATTTGATTTGTTGACTTTTCTTTCAAGTCATGTGTTTTCTTCTTATATTGCAACCAGTTCTATAACCATTTCTTTAATCCGCAATCAAACAAGTGGTATGGGTCAGAATGGGTTGTCTTAGTCAAAGATCGGGTTGGGTAGCTTTGGAACCCTAGAATAGGAACCGCCGGGTCTTGAACTCTCGGATACGGAACCAGAGCCAATAATAGCGGTTCCTTAATTTTCGGAACTGGAACCGCCGGTTAGGTTACCCAGTGTCTGAAACCATAAAAGTAAAAATTGGACGATTACTAACTAAATGAACGAAATAAAATTTAAAAAACTACACAATGAATTTATAAAACAACTGCACAAAATATAAAACTGCATAAGAAGTATCTTTCTTGTCTTATCTTAGGATATGACTTGTTTATATTCTTGCAGCTCATACTTTCTCTGTTGATACCATATGTATAGATACTGATGTAGTTGTAATGTAAAGGTAAAAATATGGTTTAATCAATATACTAGATAGAATTGAAAATAAAAATATCAATCTGACAAAATGAAAATAAACCTCCACTGCAAAAGAGCCCAATTCATTAAAGGTACCTACAACTGAATTAAATCAACTGACATTGTAACGCAAGTATTACACTTTAATTGGTTTGCTTTCTCGCTAAGTAAAGTAAGTTTAACTAATCTATATTTTTATTTTCGATGATAGGGTGTTGCTATGAATAACATACTTAGCAAATGGATTCATGTCTCAGACAGAAGTTGGTCACTTGCTATGGTATAGAGTGGAATGTATCTACCAAAAAGGGGATATAATGTTTGCACATTTAAACATAAGTATGGACAGTTTAAATGTTTTTAATCATTTAACTAATTTATATGTGAAATCCAGTTACTGGTCCGTATTTCAAATCGATTTCATTATTTGTCTTCCTTACGATTACACACTTGATATTTGAATACACATTCATTTGATAATATAGATTTATAAAACCAATTTGTAAACAAAATCTAACCCGTTTCGTTTATTCTTCAATTTGACCATATTAAGTAAATTGACGCGTTTAATGTAAACAAAACCTGTGTCATAAAAAATGTTCTGAAGTTGTACGAGTTTGTAGAAGTTATATAATACTCGAATGTAACTTTTTTTCAAGTCGACCTGTTAGAGAAAATTCAGTTTGCCCTGTTTCCGGAGTTTTCATATTGACATGCTTACGAAATTGACCACCGCAAATCATAGCTACACCCGTCCGCATTGTGCAGGTACCTGATAGTTAGATATACTAAACTTGTCTTTCTTTTATTCTTAGCCACATTTATTAAATATTAAAATTAAAATTACTAGAAGGATTTTAATCTAGCAATATGTGAGTGATTAAAATGTTGCGAATTTAGTTATTGTTGCAGAAATGTGAGACGAATATACTGTGTTATTTGTAGCATTAATCTTTCTGAAAAAAATATTATAATTTTCAGTTATGTCTTGTATTTCTTTAGGATACTAAAGTGAAATTGAATTGAAGTGTTTGCCTAAAATCAAAGTTAAAACGGCAAGATTGAGAGATGGTCTATCCCTTCCTTTTGATGAGATAGCCCTCCTCTTGTTGAATGTGGGAATCGGATCTCAGATTTTGATTTCTGATAATGACATCATCGTCGGACAATTGCAATTCTCGCCACTTCTCATGGCTCATGAAATCATGTTTCCCAGACCCAAGACCAAATCCCTCCCTCCATTATACTCCATCGCCACTTTCTTCCACCGCCGTATCTACCCTCCCCGACGACCTTCTCCTTGAAATTCTTTCTCGTATCTTCCCTACAATCAATTGATTCTTCTGAATTTTCCGAACTTCGCCGCCGCCGTGGTCTTCTTAATTATGCCGTCTTTGCTGTATCCTTTTCCGATTTAGGATTGTTCGCCGGTAATTATGACTTCACACGCGCGGCTGGCCGGTGGATTTATATAATTGGGAAAGCGACGATGCTCCGGTGTGACTCGTGGACTGGGACACTGATAACCAGATCGAAAATGTCGGTGTTGAGGAAGAAATTCGCGATCGCAGTAGTCGCGGGGAAAGTGTACATCGCCGGCGGCTCTTCTCGAACTGCGGCAGTGGAGGAATACGACCCGGAGAGGGACTCATGGATGTGACGCTCCGAGGATGCGATACGGTTGCACAGGTGCCTCCGTTGATGGTGTTTTGTACGTGATTGAAGTTTGGTAGTGGTTCACATGTTTATGCGAGTTCGATGGATTTGTATGATGTGGAAGCACGTCGGTGGTTGCGAGTAGCGGGCGGTGGCTGCTTGCTCTTCCGGCGATCATGTTTGCTAGCCACGCGGTTGAGCTTTCTTTTTGGAGGTTCAACGGAAGTAGGCGCGTGGGAGTGGTCCCGTTTAAAGAGTCCGCCGCTTCCTATGCAAGTCCAACTTGACAGCACGGTAAGGTTCAGTTGTGTTGGGGTAGGGGAAAAGGTGGTGTTGATACAAACAATGGGTTGCATTGATGATTTGTTAAGGAGGAGTGGCCGGAGGTGTTAAAGAAGCATTGGTGTTGATTTATGATTCCGGCGACGGAGAATGGAGCCGATTTGCCGGATTTAATTTGACGCGCCGCCTGTGTTTGTGTGGAGTGGTAATTACATTGGGGACAGTGGTTGGTTGAAGTTTGCAAAGGAATCTTGAATTGTGTTGACCCATTACTTTGTTCAGTTTACTGCCATTTCACCATTCTATGTCAAAAACAACTTGTTAATATTTATTTACTTATCACGGGTGAGTAATTTGGGTTATGTTTTATCTCTAACAATTAAAGTACTTTATGTATATTCATGGTTGTTTTTTTTTTAAGTGAGATTGTATGTTGATGATCTCTAATCGTTGATATTGGTGGTTGTGCGGCATACTACTGAAGAAGCAATTCAAAGGATGTATGGAAGTCAAATTGGTCAACTTATAGTCCATCTTTTTGGGGCAAGAGCAAGCAGTTGAACTTTGTTGTTTATTTTCTTAAGATTTGGATCTTGTTGTTGATCTCTTTGATTATTTAATGTTGTCAGTTTCCATCTCAATGGGCAAGTGTGCATACTAGGGTTATAGACAAGGTTATGATGCTAATTATGCTTATGGAGCAACACAAGATCCATCATTGTATGTATATGTTGGTTATATTCAATATCCTCAACAGACGATCAAATTTCAATTTTTTAATATATTTGTAAATAATACAAGTGGAAACTTTGCAACAAAACAGTTGCAAGATGGATTTTGTTACTATCTTATAAATTTTTACTATATTACTTTTGACAGGATCTTCTTGTTATTGATGCTCTTCATAATAGGGAGGTATCACTTGCTCTAGCTTCATGTGCTGATAATAAGCTAGAGCCTCGGTGAAATCCAATGTGCTTTTCTTTTATTTGTTTAAATCTTATATTCAGTTTAATAAAATGTTTATTTTTCTTTCTATGTCGAACCCAACCACTATATATTGCATTTTTCTCTGTTATATACTTATATAAAGGTGGATTTTGTTTAGGTATTTTCTTAGACCACATTTGGATTCTCTTATGAGGATGATTGTACAAAAGAAAGCTTCTGGAAGCTTGCAATGCATTGTCCTTTTCAAAACAGCATCATTCAAAACTTTTTGTTATTTAACATAAGAATTAATGGATACAGAGAACCTACCACTTGAGACTAACTACACAGTTCCTTATAATTTTTTTTAATCTTTTAAATCTTAAAAAGTTGGAATTACAAGTTTACAACAACTACCACTCCCACTCACTATCTGCGACCACCACAACTTATATATCATGCAAATAATTTAACCGCAACTTTTACTTGTTGAATTCTTTTTGTTTCTTAATTATCTGAGTTTTTTTGCAAAATTAGGGGTGTTCGAAAAAGGTTTGTAGAAATAGGGGTGTTTGAAAAAGGTTTGTAAAAATAGGGGTGTTAGAAAATCTGATTTTTAAATAATTGCATTTTAACCCCTTATGTTTCATATATTAAACTTGTAACTCATATCTATATTTTATCTACAAATTAGATTAATAAAATTTTCATATATCACTCATAATTATTTTATAATACGGGATAAATCACAGATGCCTTGTAAATTTTCCATAATCTTTTCATAATTTTTACTTCTATAAAAATACTTTATTCATTGAAAATTTTGTACATTAGAAATAATCACGGCTTATCCCTATAAGAATGGTTTCATAATTTATAAGTAAACAAGTACGCTTTAAAAGTACGTTTCAAATGGCTTTCAGTCTATTTGACAAACTTAGCTATATATTTTTTTTGGTTTAGTGATTTGTTTGAGATAAAATACGACTTACATAAAACTATTTGTTAGTAAACTTCATGGGTGGTATTATTTGAAAGTCTCTTTTATGTAGGATAAAAAATGTATATTGTTAATTGTTATCCATATGCTAACAAATTTTAAAATGCTTCTTTCCGTCACGTGGCAATAAGAGTTTGTTTTATTATATAGTATATCTATATATAAATAAATGTTTAAATGAGAATCTCTTAAAATGAAAACCCGTCAAAGATTGTGATATATTCATTTTCTAATTTAGAATATTAGTTTGTATTGTAATTTCTTAATATTGAAATCCATATGGTTTGTCGTTTTGTAATTCCTAAAATTGTAAAATATAAATATTTTATAAGAGAAAAATAATAAAAGTTGATTTATATAAATTGTAAGGGATTTAATCTTAAGATTGAGATATAAGTTTAAAAGAAAAGAATATAAACACAAGGAGGTAAAGTGTAATTATTTAAAAATCAGATTTTCAAACACCCTTATTTTTACCAAACATTTTAAAACACCCAAATTTCTACCAATATTTTTCAAAATACCCCTATTTTTACAAAAGACTCTAATTATCTTGCACACATATATTTTGGTTGCATCAATATTTTGACAATAGGCTGAAAACACTTGTTGTTCAAAAGCCGTTTGGATTGAATCCCTATCCTCACAATTTCATGTTTCAATGTCCATTCTTGAATATATATATATATATATATATATATATATATATATATATATATATATATATATATATATATATATATATATATATATATGTATGTATATAAAGAAATATGAATACTTAAATAGTGAGGAGTGGGGAACCATTTGGAGGATGTTCAAGTATCTTTGGCAGGTGAGAATAATTTAGTTTCATCATTTTCTACATCATTTTTTTCTCTTTATATTGATTTTAATTATTACACTCTTTACAGAGAGTTAATGAACAAACGGTCGTCATCAAAGTTGTTCTTTTATGACTTGCATGGTTCCGGTGGAAAAGTGCAGGTTATGGCTGATGCAAGGTAAAATCAACTGGTTCATGTAAAGAGGTCAATTTGGGCCAATTTGTTTGATAACAGGGTCAAACGGGTAGATTAGAAAGAAGTAGCTAAAATGAAATTGGTCAAATGGGTTGAATGGGTTAGAAGTTGTCTAATGCATAGGAGATAAAGCTACATGAGTTTCGGGATCAACTATTTTACCCTCAACATTACAAGTTAAATGACCAACAGATCCAGCACGATCGAACACATGTGGATTGTTCGTTCTTGTAACCCCTCCCTATAAGTCTCAGTCATACCATATCGCTTTAAAATAAAATAAAATAAAAAAACAAATAAAATTATCCAAAATTCACAAATCTGACTGAGTCCGCAATATTTGACATTATGTTGATACTATAATTATGTATTGTAGATGTAGGTGATGATATATCTTCTACTACAACATAATCGTTGCATGTTGTGTCCATATAATCGTATAAGAATTAGCTATAGTGAGTGTAATTCCAAAATATGGTGCAACCCTCCAAAGGACATTGTATGTTGAACTTCTTTCATCATGTCGCTCAATTTTTGTTATACATGTGGGTTGTGCTAAGCACGGCTGAAAACCTATCTAGTTTAGTTATATACCTAATAAATTCAGTTTTTTTGTCGCGTGACTTAAACATTTTCTCTCTTTTCATATTTACTTTATGTTGTTGTCATGTGTCTCAATCTCCTTATAAAACATATTGTTAAATCTATCCAATATTTATCCTTTTATAAATAGAAACATTATGCTTAAGAAATAATATTTTGTTACAATATCATTATAACTTTTAGAATACAATCATATTGGAGGTTTTATGTATTGACCCGTTTGTTAGCCTCAATAAATGAGTACACTGTGTGCTAACAAAGCATGATAATTGAGTGGGGCTAATTATTACACACACTAGAATTCGTAAATTGGTGCAAATTGGCAACATTTTTGGTCAACTATTGTAAAGCGAAAAAAGAGCATAGAAAGCGGATTTATTTTCCATACACACTCTACTTGGGTCACCCTTTTTAGAGCCGGACCTTTTATGGCCATGTCTACTTTACTTGCAACATTCATGCATAAACACATGGTACTTGTGAGTTTTCCAATATATTTGAATAATGTTACTCAATTTTAATGATGGTATGTTTCTAAACAAGTGGTGGTGTTTATAATGACATATGATAAGGTAAGATTTCCGATAAGATGTATATTATTTATTAATTTGGAATCTATAAACCATATAAAATAAGTTAAATGTCATAGACAGTCCAACTTACAAGATCAAAACGGCGTCTAATGCTTAAGAATATCATGTAACAAATTTAACACGGTAATGTATACTCAATGGTAACAGAGAGAACCTTTGGACTCAGGGAAGGTTGCTTAGGCCCACAAAATTTAGGGGTTCACTTTAAAAAAAATCAGCACATGTATACATATGTGTAAACTCATTTGAATTAAAGTAAGTTCAATGGAATATTGAAATAGGTGGACTACAGAATCCAGTCCGGACATTTAACTTGGGAATTGGGGCGATATTTTTAATTTTACAGAAAATTTTTACTTATTTGGAAAAAAAAGATTACTTCTAGAGAACTCATTTTTAAGATTTTTCCAGGGCCCAAAAACTGATTGGACCGGCTCTATTTGGACTGCACCATTGAGACTTGGGCACAATTTATAAATGTTGGTAACTATAAGTTTTGAACAATTTTCGGATATGCATCCAACTTTCAAACATGTTATTTATTGGTTTTGCTATTCGCCAAACAATATGGAGGGCTAATAACTACTTGAATTAATTGTACTGCAGTTAACAATACGATGTGTTAAACTTCTAAAGAGTATTGACCATCAAACCCGATAGCATATGGGTTGAGGACGACCAATTGACTAGTTGATTCGACCTACTTGTTGGATGATCTTTCTGTAAATAAAACATTTTAAAACATTAGAAGGTGCCTTGGAACATGGAAAGCACACATTAAGTGTCAAAAGGTGAAGTTGGGCATCGCCTTGATGATTAGTAGTTGCTTTTTTATAACTACAATCAATGGACAACTCCAAAGTCATTCTTGTGTATATCACCTTTACAAATTGTTTGTAATATTATTTATTGTACTGCATTAGCATACTATAGAAATCATTTGATTATGATCTAGTGGTAAAAGCCCTCGAAAGATTTCTTAGAGTTCACGAATTCGATATCTCCATGTGTAAACATTTACCAGATGTCCATGTTCGAAATAGTTACGGCAACGGTTAGATCACATACATCACAAGCAAAGATCGGTCACTCAGAGAAACACATCATAAAGGAAATACCTTTAAAAAAAATAGTATACTATAGAAATATATGAATTTTATCAAATATATACACAACTTCAGTGAAATAAAGGCACCCGAAGATATTAAATGTAGAACAACAGGACAATATTGGTTAAGGATATATGGAACAAAGGCAAACAAACACACAACATATGTAAGATCCATAACTGATAACTGAAATAAACCCTTTGGAAAATCAGTCGGTATCAATATATATAGTGTCTTAACACATAAATCTATAAGGTTGCTTATAAAAGGATGTTTCAATATTTTTCACAAGAATTCTCTAGCTATATATTCTTTAAGGCAGCCCTTTAGCTATGAAACCCTTTTTATTTGTACAAACTTTTTTGAGTTATTCTAATCATATTTAAATCAGAAATTGATAACTACATCATCAAAATTACTTTGCGTAGTATGCACACCACAACACATCGTGTGTTGTCGTAAATCACATGTTATCGATGACTTGATGCATAATGTGATTGCGAACCTCTCTAATTAATTATTTCCCGACAACACAAGACTAATAAGAAATTCAGAGACATAGCAAAGTTTGACCAGTTGGCCATACACATATGATCCCACGTAGCATTAGTAGATATCAAAATATATTTATCGTAAATCATGTGGTGTTGATGCATATTGTGATTATTATGTCATTTTGAGCATATACAGTTAACTCCTTTCTACAACACGAAACTAATTTATATGGAAAAAAAATAAAGCGAAAAATTAAATGCTCTACCTTCATCTTGTTCATTTATATTAGTCTCGAGTAATATATAAAATATTTAGTTTTTTCTCTTTTATAAATTAAAAACTTTAAATAACCATCATTGCATCATAATCCTACATTTTGTATAACAAAATAAATACTAATAAATGTAAGTTAAAATAAATAAAATTTCCATCAATAAAACATTAAATGTAAAATCGAAAGAAGATAAATATAATGCTTTGCTAAAGACAACATTATGGTGCAAATGATGTCTAACTCAATTGGATTGACGTATAAGTTTTACTCTCATATTAAACGTGGTGTTTGAAATTCGTTTTTTGTAAACACCTCTTTGTGGTGTTAAATATGTGAGGGATTTTTCCGTAGAAATCCCTATGAGGTTGGGGTTACCCAGTAAAAGAGCTCGAACCCAAGATGCTCGCTGGAATATTGCGAGTCGTTATTATCATTTTCCGTTTACAAAAAACACAACATTATAGTTAATCTAATCAATCTTTTGACTTTAAATTTTGTGAAATTATACATATAACATGAGCTGAGAAACCGAAAAACATATATCCAAATCAAAATTTTAATTTAAGGCATTTAGACGAATATTACCTGCTATTTTATGCACACAATATAGACAAACGAAGACATACCAAATTACTTTTTAATTATATAGTGTTTGTTATATTTAGTTTAATATGCATTTAACTAAGGGTGTTCATTTTCGAATATCTGAAATTTTGGAACGGTGGATTTCGCTATTTGAATCCGTATAAAAAATTTAATATTTCAAATACGAATATTGAATCATCCAAAATATCCAAATCAGAAGGTGTACAATTTAATGTCATATTTAGCTATTATGGTGAAGTGTAATACTTCCTCCGATTCAAAATAAGTGACACACTTTGGATTTCACGGTTTTTGAGGTAAAAGATTATAATGATGATTAAATTAGATTAATTTGATTGTTAGTGGGGAATGAGTCCCACACCTTTTGTAAAGTGAGGTTAATGATGTTTAAAAATAAAAAGTAAGGGTAAATGACTAATTTCACTTTGTTAAAGTAGATAGTTAGTAGATGTGAGTTCCATTATCTTTTGCCAAATAAGGTAATGTTTCAAAGTGTGTCACTTATTTTGAATAACCAAAAAAGAAAAGTGTGTCACTTATTTTGAATAAAAGGATGTATAATATGTTTTGAATCCCTTGATAATATAGAATAAAAAACATTCATGGTTGAAAACCAAAGTACGCCATGTAACGACCGTAAATTTCGATTCATAATTTAAATGGAAATGTTATAAATTTAATGTGGAAAATGTTTAGATGGAAGCCTTGGAGGTGCTAAACTGGGTAATGATCGGTTTTGACTTGTGTTATCGGAAACGGATCAAGGGTTGGATTGTATTAAGTGGGAAAAACGAAGTAGGGCTGAAGCAGAGAGATCGCGACGCGATCTAGGGGTTCGCGACGCGAACCGTGCTCGAAGGAAACAGCGACCCGAAATAGCGACATGTTGGAACGCGATTTTGAGATAGCGACTGAGATAGCAACGCGATCCGTCGACGCGAAAAGTCGCGGGATGGGAGTTCGCGGCGCGAACTGTGTCTGGGCAGTTTAAAAGTCGGATTTTTAGGGTTTTGCTCATTTCTCTCCACCACAAAGTGTGCAGCCGATTTCTAGAGAGAGAGTGGGCAGTTTTGGTGTCTTGGAGCTTAGATCTTCACCATCTTGAAGGATTTAAAGATCAAAGGTAAGGATTCTTGATTATCTTGGTTATCTAGCTAGTTGGTTAGCATTATTTAGGGGAAAATGGTGTTTTGGATTTTATACCATGAATCTTTGGGGAAGATGACCATGGTGAGTGTAAAACACTCATAGTTAGCTTAAGAACAATGTGTTCTTGCTAGATCTGTGGTTTCTTGGTGTAAATCTTGAACTAGGGTTTGAGATTTTCCACCAAGATTGGATAAACTTGGTGATTGGGAATGTTATCATGGGTTATTGATGTTTGGTTATGGATAATAACTGGATTATGTGTATAAATGGTGATTAGGTCTTAAAGACCTAGTGATTGGAGATATGTCACAATTGGAAAGGCAAGGATTCGTGTTGATGAACACGATTTGGATTTAGCTGTGGCTAAGGTGAGTACATGAGACTTTTACCGAGTACATAACAAGTGATTTGAAAACCATGATGATTTATGAGTCTCTATTAATAAATATTTTTAATAAAGATATGATTGAAAAGATAAGAAAATGTGAATACTAGACTATTTAAGTATGTTTAAAATGATTGATGATCTTGTAAGTGAGTGTGCTTAGATAAATTGAATAATGAGTTTTTGAATAAGAAGTACTTATAATGATAATGGCTAGAAGAGTATGATATTGGGCTTTTATTAGTAAAATTAAATGATTAAGCAAATGACAAAGATTTTTAAAGTGATAACATTTATTAGTAAAGTATATTAGTAAAAGTAGTGATTTCACGTTAAGAGAACAAGTATGATTCGACTAGTATTATGTATGTGTCCTAGTCAATGCAAAGATAATATATTTATGAATATGGATAATAAGAAGTGAATTTTATTAGTGGATTTAAGGATAAAGTGTATGACAGTAATGATGAGAAAAGATAAATGAAATATGATTATGTTAAAAGAGAATAATATGATAATTAGAATAGATGTATTCTAATATTGTGTTTGAGTATGGATGATTGGGGCATAGGCCCGTATTTGTTGTATTCAATATGTGTAAAAGGTGTCCGGACAATGATAACCCATTTATGGGGGAGTGAGATTGCTACTTGGGGTGGTACCTCCCTACGCAAGAGTAGTATATCTATGTGAACGATAACCCAACAATAGGGGGACTATGATAAACCGATAAAAAAGGGGATTACGATAACCCGCGAGGCGGAGGAGTTGGAGATCTAGGTAAGTTTGGGAGAACCCCAATTACCATGTGATCTTGTGATAATAACCCACATCGGGGGAGTTTGCTTCGGGATGACCCGTTGCGTATGTGACAAAAGGAGTAAGCTTATGGATAGCTTACATGTATGTGATTATGTGATGGGTAAGCTTACGGTTAGCTTACTAGTAAACATGAATAAACGATAGGAATATAAGTTCATGATTAATAAGAGAATAAAGAAAAGAAATGAACATGATTTTTGTTATATTTGAGAATGGGTCGAAAACCCATGTATCTCACGAGACTATTTTTGTCTCACGTACTACTTTGTTTTTGGCTATGTACTCAGGTTCTGGATTGAAGGATTAGAAGGTCCCGTTAGAATTGTCCTTGTGTTGATCAGCTCGGGAGCTCGTATGTAGATTTCGTTATCCTATGGTTATGATATTGTTTTGTAACACCAGTTTTAAACTCTGATAAACTTTTAATGGTTTTTGTTAAACCATATTTCGGGATGTTGGACTTTATAATATTTTTATTTAAAAATATGTTTTAAATGATGTTTTAAAAATTGAGGTGTTACAACTTGGTATCAGAGCTATAGTTTAAGTGAATTAGGTAGGTTTGACCTTTCTAGTCTTAAGCTTTGCTATGTAGGACCATATGTTTCATTTGACTGTTAAGCTATGCTATGTGAATTAGGTAGGTTTGAAATGTCATGATCTGTTATAAATGTGTTTTATTTGACTGTTAAGTCATCGTTTGAATTGTGATTGTGAGACTATTGGTATACCAAAAAGGGTGAACTCGAGGAGAGGACAAGCTCCTCTAAGACAAGAAAAGGAATCATAATTGAGTTTCGTCATGTTGGGTGATGATGGGAGTGATTTCAAATCGGAAGAAAGGGGACGATGATCGTTCAAAACATTGATGGCGTGTAAGCTGGATGTGTATTTGGGAAGTACCGAACTGGAGGTCGTGATTCGGTGGATTCGTGAAACTGAGCAAGTGCTAAAAAGTAGCAAGTGTTAGTAGGGAGATGTGGTGACTTCTACGGCTCGTCTTCTGATGGGTGATGCGTTGTCGCGGTGGAATGCGATGTTCGAAGCATTGAAAAAGAGGGTATGATACAAGATGTCGGGGAAGGAGTTCACGAGTAGACCAACGGGGAAGTTTTGTTTCGAAGGAGTACTTGAAAGAGTTGCTAATAGAGTCTCTTGTTAGGAATGTGGAGGAAGTGATTCATCAAAGGATCCAAGAATCATCAGCAAGTGGAGAAAAGAGTAAGCTCGATGGTGGTTGGAGTCAACAAAGAAAGAAAATTCATTTACAGTTCGTCGATTCATGTTGATGTGGAAAGTGCAAAGTGTGGTAAGTGTTCCTCAATTATATAGTTTAATGTTATGTGGTTTGGGGTTTATTCGTTCAGTGGTCATTCGGTTTGGTGCTTAAGTGAAGCGCCCTATAGAAATTTGGAAGGATCGTTGATATGGATCTGTATTTGGGGGATAATCTCCCCAGTTCGTTATGTAAATTGGAATGTTATATTTTATCGAGTTGGTGTGCAACGACACAAGTAGTAAGGATAGAAAGTATTATGCTACCATGGAATATCAAAAGGTGAATCACCGGAAAGGTGAATGTGTTCAAGGAAAGGGTGGAAGTACAAGGAAGTACTAAGAGTTAGCGAGAATTGTATTTTTGGATGGGGAGCCATAGAAGGGAAGAGTTCCAAAGTAAAATTATAGCATTCTGTGAGAATAAGGATAAGTGATGTGGCATTATGATATGATATCGGTAAAGAAAAGAATGATGTAAAATATAGTGAAGTTTCAAAACCGTAAATGGAAAATATGTGGAAAAGAATAAGTATTGGGAATGACAAACTTAGATATTGGATATGGTTGAGTAAAAGTTGGAAATCGGTCATAGCAAAAGTTTGTGTCATGGATGATGGATTCGATGCTAAGGGTAAAAGGATAATTAATGGTAAAATGTCCTAGAAATGGTATGCTAAGTCAAGGGTAACAATTAATTATTAGAAAAAGGACATAGAAAAAGTGTGATAGCTTATGCTTGGATTATGGATCAGAGTCAATTGGTTGACTTGAGTTGACCGGGTGATTCGGTAAAAATGTGGATAACTGAATGTAATGGTGGTTACCTAAGTGGTGAAAGAAAGATCGAAAATTTTGATAATGGGATAATGAATCGACTAAAGACGATTGATAAATTAGTAGATTTGGTGGAAAGCATTAGAAATGATTACGTGTATACCGTGTGGTATTGTGTATGAGTGGGAATAGTGGCCTTTGTAAGGCATGTGATTTTAAAAAGGTAGTACTATGTAAAATGTGGAAAAGTGTAAATCCGAATAAAGGATGTGATTAGTTATGAAAGAAAATGATCAAATGATGCTAAGTGAATGATGCGTACATGAACTGTATGCAAGATAGAATGGTATTGTATGGATCTCGTTGGATCGGAGGCTTTCCGGTTAACAAGATTGGATGAATCACTTTGGATTGGAGGCTTTCTGATCATTGTGACAGTTTGGATCGTGATGGATTGGAGGCTTTCCGATCATCTCGATGAGATAGTTAAAGTATGTTTTGATGTATCAGGATTATGATGTTTATATCTGGTGTATGTAGAACCGCATAGTTAAGTTATTGCTATAATTATATGATAAGTGAGAAATTGGGTTGAAAACACGGGTTGTGTTCAAAGTATAGTTGCGTGTAGGTGGTACCTACAAGTTTATAGATTAGGAAAATGGATGCTTCTAGGAAGCAAGAATTTGTTAGTAGCAGTTGGGTGGCGAAGATTGGGTGGTAAGTGGTTAGGCCATAATTGGTTGTGATTGGGGCTTAAAAGCCGTTAGTCGGGAATTACAAGTATGGTATAATGACGTTTGAAGAAAATTATAAATGGTACAAGTATTTGAATGAAAGTTAATAAGTAATAGGGATTGGTATTACTTTAAATGGAAATTGTTAATCGGTGATGGAAACTGAAATCGAGGAAAAAGGAAACGATTGAGAAAGGAAATGTAAATTTTGGAATCGGGAATGAAGGGATTGGAAAGTGATGTCTCTCTAGTAAAGAGTATGTGAATTTTGCAAGTAAGTTTGACTTTGTTCATAAGTCAAGGTTGGTCAACTGATGGATTGTTGACCTTGGTCAAATTGGGTTTTGACTTTCGCTTAGTATGGCTAGGCAATTATAAGATCATAATGTAGCATCTATATGTGTATGATAATGGTTAATTGATGAATAGAAATAATTATAGTCGGAGGGTGCGACTTTGATCGTTAGGTATTTCGAGTTGAGTTTGGGAATCGAGTACGATTGTTGATGAACCATGAATGAAGGGTCGATTGTAAAGGAAATGACGTGTAATGGAACCTTTAGTGAGTGAGGAAGTTGTCAATGTATGGTTGACTTTTTGCGTAAGTCAATTTTGGTCAAGATTTGTGATTTGTTGACTTTAGTCAAAGCTGGACTTTGACATTCATTGGAATGAGTAGACAACAATAAAAATTTAATTTGTCGTTTTTGGGACGCAAAAAGGATTTAGTTAGGTGATTGAATGTGTTATAGTCGAGTTGTGGAACATTGACTCATTTGGGGTATTAAAGACTTAAGGTGGGCTTTCGACCCGTTTGGGCATAACGGTGTTACGTGCCTTTAAATGTATAAATGTTATTGGATCACGATTGGAAAAGGTCGATGGTAATAGATACGAGAGGATGGAAGCAAAATGGGGATTGGAAATCCTTGAGTTGATTCCGATGACGGAATCCCTTTAAGGGGTGAATAGTTGTAACGACCGTAAATTTCGATTCATAATTTAAATGGAAATGTTATAAATTTAATGTGGAAAATGTTTAGATGGAAGCCTTGGAGGTGCTAAACTGGGTAATGATCGGTTTTGACTTGTGTTATCGGAAACGGATCAAGGGTTGGATTGTATTAAGTGGGAAAAACGAAGTAGGGCTGAAGCAGAGAGATCGCGACGCGATCTAGGGGTTCGCGACGCGAACCGTGCTCGAAGGAAACAGCGACCCGAAATAGCGACATGCTGGAACGCGATTTTGAGATAGCGACTGAGATATGTCGACGCGAAAAGTCGCGGGATGGGAGTTCGCGGCGCGAACTTGGAGTTCGCGGCGCGAACTGTGTCTGGGCAGTTTAAAAGTCGGATTTTTAGGGTTTTGCTCATTTCTCTCCACCACAAAGTGTGCAGCCGATTTCTAGAGAGAGAGTGGGCGGTTTTGGTGTCTTGGAGCTTAGATCTTCACCATCTTGAAGGATTTAAAGATCAAAGGTAAGGATTCTTGATTATCTTGGTTATCTAGCTAGTTGGTTAACATTATTTGGGGGAAAATGGTGTTTTGGATTTTATACCATGAATCTTTGGGGAAGATGACCATGGTGAGTGTAAAACACTCATAGTTAGCTTAAGAACAATGTGTTCTTGCTAGATCTGTGGTTTCTTGGTGTAAATCTTGAACTAGGGTTTGAGATTTTCCACCAAGATTGGATAAACTTGGTGATTGGGAATGTTATCATGGGTTATTGATGTTTGGTTATGGATAATAACTGGATTATGTGTATAAATGGTGATTAGGTCTTAAAGACCTAGTGATTGGAGATATGTCACAATTGGAAAGGCAAGGATTCGTGTTAATGAACACGATTTGGATTTAGCTGTGGCTAAGGTGAGTACATGAGACTTTTACCGAGTACATAGCAAGTGATTTGAAAACCATGATGATTTATGTGTCTCTATTAATAAATGTTTTTAATAAAGATATGATTGAAAATATAAGAAAATGTGAATACTAGACTATTTAAGTATGTTTAAAATGATTGATGATCTTGTAAGTGAGTGTGCTTAGATAAATTGAATAATGAGTTTTTGAATAAGAAGTACTTATAATGATAATGGCTAGAATAGTATGATATTGGGCTTTTATTAGTAAAATTAAATGATTAAGCAAATGACAAAGATTTTTAAAGTGATAACATTTATTAGTAAAGTATACTAGTAAAAGTAGTGATTTCACATTAAGAGAACAAGTATGATTCGATTAGTATTATGTATGTGTCCTAGTCAATGTAAAGATAATATATTTATGAATATGGATAATAAGAAGTGAATTTTATTAGTGGATTTAAGGATAAAGTGTATGACAGTAATGATGAGAAAAGATAAATGAAATATGATTATGTTAAAAGAGAATAATATGATAATTAGAATAGATGTATTCTAATATTGTGTTTGAGTATGGATGATTGGGGCATAGGCCCGTATTTGTTGTATTCAATATGTGTAAAAGGTGTCCGGACAATGATAACCCATTTATGGGGGAGTGAGATTGCTACTTGGGGTGGTACCTCCCTGCGTAAGAGTAGTATATCTATGTGAACGATAACCCGACAATAGGGGGACTATGATAACCCGATAAAAAGGGGGATTACGATAACCCGCGAGGCGGGGGAGTTGGAGATCTAGGTAAGTTTGGGAGAACCCCAATTACCATGTGATCTTGTGATGATAACCCACATCGGGGGAGTTTGCTTCGGGATGACCCGTTGCGTATATGACAAAAGGAGTAAGCTTATGGATAGCTTACATGTATGTGATTATGTGATGGGTAAGCTTACGGTTAGCTTACTAGTAAACATGAATAAACGATAGGAATATAAGTTGATTATTAATAAGAGAATAAAGAAAAGAAATGAACATGATTTTTGTTATATTTGAGAATGGGTCGAAAACCCATGTATCTCACGAGACTATTTTTGTCTCACGTACAACTTTGTTTTTGGCTATGTACTCAGGTTCTGGATTGAAGGATTAGAAGGTCCTGTTAGAAGTGGCCTTGTGTTGATCAGCTCGGGAGCTCGTAAGTAGATCCCGTTATCCTACGGTTATGATATTGTTTTGTAACACCGGTTTTAAACCATGATAAACTTTTAATGGTTTTTGTTAAACCATATTTCGGGATGTTGGACTTTATAATATTTTTATTTAAAAATATGTTTTAAATGATGTTTTAAAAATTGAGGTGTTACACGCCATAATTTTTATTATACGACTGCAACCTTTGTTTTCATGGAAAATGATAATGAAAGCCCATAAGACTATCTAATATCTATAAGAAGTTAAAATTAATGTAAAAACCGCCATCTGAATTTATAGGTTATATAGTTAATTATAAAACTTTGATATTACCTGATATGTCGTATAAACTAAAAGTTGTTATCTTTAAATGTAAACTTACCCCATTATAACATATTATTATAATCAAATTCACTATTGTAAGTTGTAACAACAATAATTTAATGTATACTAAATAAATGAAGATTCTTCTTCAAAAGTTACTCAAATAAAAATTCCTTCTAAGATTCACTATCAAATTTTCATATCACGTATTGATGTTTATACTAATTTCACATGTAATCGACCACTAAAGCAAGAAAAGATAGACTACGAATGCAGACATGAAGTCACTCATATTCCGTGTATCTGAATATTTGAAATTTTGAAAAAATACTACCCAAATTTAAAAATTCGGATATCCGAAATGTAGAATATTCGTATTTTGAATCTGGTACGAATATTTTTTAATATCGCACATAAACATTGGTATAATAACATTTACCAAGGGTAAATCACTATTCATAATAATTGATGAATAGCGTTTTGTTATTATTATTTTTTTTAATTTAAGTTGGTTTTTGACTGTTTTTTAAATTGAAGTTGTCGTCTTTCTCTTTGAATATTTCACTTGGCTCTATCATTATTCAAATTTTTATGGTGTTAAAATGGTGTTTTTTATATAACAATAATAATTTTTAATGATGTTTTATTTGATTTATTTTATTATTTAAAATTATTTTATATAATTGTAGTGTATAGATTAAATAAATTTGTAATTAATCTATCACGTTTGCACGTCTTTTGAAAGCTAATTAGAATAATAATTATTTAAGTTATTTAAATGAAACTAATAATATATTATTTTATAAGGTAAATGTTCAAGGTAGTCTAAGTATTTTAACTAGTCCCAAGGGATAATTAATAGCTATTGGATCAAGAAAAAATCAAAGGTCAAGATCAAGATTCAAACCATACAAACACATGTGCTTCGGTACATCAATACCCCACCCACCTCCGGCGGCTGGTGGCGGCGGCCGGCGGCGATGGGCGGCCGATGGCGGCCGGCTGCGGCGGCCGGAGATGGCCGCTAGCGGTGGTGACCGGCGGTGGTGGTCGTGACTGGAAGCACATGTGTTTGAAACACGTGTGTTTGAAACACTGTGATTTGATCTTGACCATTTTGATCCAATGACTAGGATTTGTCCCTTGGAACTATGCAAAATCCTTGGACTTCCTTAAATACAACTTTATTTTATAAATATAATTTGTATATTTGCTAACATGCATAGCTCATCGTTTGACATAATTAAGAAGAGAAATCATTCCTTTCTGGAAAACCAAGAAAGGTAAAAATGAAATATGAGATCGGGAATCAATTGGTCTAGATCAATTGGTTATCAAGGATAGTTTTTGAGGTTTTCTTTTAAGAGGTCTTGGGTTAAAGCCTTGTTGAGGTAAAACTTGGAGTTTAAAAGGTGGTGAGATTTATTCCCCATATGTGGAGGTAGGGGTGAGCATAAAAACCGGAAAACCGAACTGAAACCGAAAACCCCGAAAAAACTGCCCCGAAAAAACTGAACCATTTGAAAAACCGATGTCAACGGTTTTGATTTTTGGAAAACCCGAATGTTTGGGGCGGTTTTCGGGGCATACGAAAAACCCGAACGAAAACCCCGCCCCGCCATTATATATCTTTCAAATTTTATAAAAATATTCTTATATTTTTAAAACATTTGACATTTAATTATCTTTAAAATATAAGATATGATTGAAGTTATTCTATGAATGAAGACATCACTAAGATTGTTGCATTAAATCGTTAGATGTTATTCTTTTATGGAAAATGATAATGACAGCCCTTAGGGCTGTCATTAAAAAAGCAAAATAACAAAAGACAACCCCCTGAATTTTAGGAATATTACTTTTTTTAATGAATGTACAAGCTTTTTATGCATGTTAAGGGCTGTCATTAATAAAACCCTTCTTTTATTAATCTTATTCGAGTTATGTTAGTTGAATTTATTATTACATTATATTAAATTTACTAGTTGTTTTTTATTTATAACGAAATGTGTTGAAGTTTGTGAGTTTGAATCATAATATTAGTTTTTAAGGTAACAAATTGGTAAATTTAAAGGAAAACAAAAAACCGAAAAAAACCCCGAAACTGAACCGAAAAACCCGAAACCGCACGGGGTATAATTCTTAAAACCCGAACTTTTGGGGCGGGGTTTAGTTTTAGTTAAAAACCGCCCCAAACCGCCCCATGCTCACCGCTATGTGGAGGGTTCGAGGGAAGGCATACTGCCACTTGTGGATGTGTCTAGACTCGAACCAATAACTTACTAACTTGCCCTAACAAAAGAAAGAAAAAAAAGATGAATCGAGCCGGATCGGATACTCCCTCGGAGCACAGAATCCCATCTGGTACAATAGACTCACTAGCCAATGATGGCCAGCCTAGCTGGTCTGAGGCACTGGTTTTATACCCATGTGGGCTGCAGGTCGTGAGTTCGAATCCCTTTGGGAGCGTTGCATTAGCGTAATTTAACTCATACCTTACACGGGCACATATGAGGAATTTTCCTTGGAAATCCCTTTGGGGGCTGGGTTTGCCCGCTTATGCGGAGCTCGAACTCGGGGTGCTTACTGAAAAATTGCAAGTGGACTTCCGTTATTTCATTTGCCGTTTCCAAAAAAAAATAGACTCACTAGTACGGTAGTAGTACCCGTTAACCAGTAAACTCTGGGTTACGCAATACCCATATTGCCCTTTAGTTAGATCCCTTTACCTAACCATGGTTAAACTACTCCTCTTTTATATAACCAACCTCGCCCTCCTCCCCCTCTCTTCACCTCGTTTGACCACAAGTCCAGTCTCACTCAGACTCACACTGTCATACTCACAGCTCTCAACAGCTCTCTTTCACATGGAGCCTGATATGTCCTCTGTATTTTTCTTCTCTCATTTGTGAAAAATTTCTGTATTCTATATACAATACAACCGGAGTTTGCAGCTTACAAGTTAATTAAAATGGCGGAAACGGCGAAGACAATGCCGGCACCGTTTTACCAACTGTTTTCATTTGCAGATAAATATGATTACGTTCTAATGATCCTCGGTAGCATCGGTGCCATCATTCACGGATCTTCAATGCCTTTCTTCTTCCTTTTGTTTGGTCAAATGGTCAACGGATTCGGCAAAAACCAGTCCGATTTGAGCACCATGACTCACGAAGTCTCTAAGGTAAGTCGAAATAATTCGTTAATCGACATCGCTACATCTGTTTCCATCGTGTGTGTGTGTGTTGGTTCAGTTATAAACTATAATTGATAATTGATTCAGATCTGATTACTCTTTCTATGTAATTAATGCAGTATGCTTTGTATTTCGTTTACCTCGGGCTCGTCGTCTGTGTATCATCATATGCAGGTGAGGTTAAGCTACTTTTGATCCGTTATTGTCTCTCAGTTTTCTCTTTCATTTCCAATTATATCCTAAAAACAAGTGGTTTCGGTGTAATTTATTATTTGCAAATTGCAAATGCTTATTTTAGTGAGTTCGCTAGAGATCAAGTGCACGTGGGTACTATACTTATCATCTGTCACTTTGGTCAATTTCTCTAATATTTTAATACTCATTAAGTTTCTTAACTCGCCTTTATGATTTATCAGCTTTTAACTAAAATTTGCAAACTACTCATGGTCTACAATTCATAGACGGAAAAAATAATTAAGCTTAAAATTGAAATGAACAGAAATTGCATGTTGGATGTACACTGGAGAACGGCAAGTGAGTGCGTTGAGGAAACGTTATTTAGAAGCAGTTTTGAAACAGGACGTCGGATTTTACGATACAGATGCAAGAACAGGGGATATCGTTTTTGGTATTTCAACGGATACTCTCCTTGTTCAAGATGCCATTAGCGAGAAGGTAATCAATATAGGAAAATACCAGTTTTCCCGTGCATATTAGCATTAATAGATTAACGTGCGCCGTAGATCATTCACGTGGTGCACGTTAGCGTGAATGCTTTGGTCTGCGCCGGTCAAAGAGCATCTTTGAAAATTTAACCGAGTTCGTTAAATTTAGGGCCAAAATTAAATGCTCACTTTCAGTACATTCACTTTTTAGGTGGGGAATTTTATCCATTATCTTTCAACATTTTTGGCTGGATTAGTGGTTGGTTTCGTGTCAGCATGGAAGCTAGCTCTATTAAGTATTGCAGTGATTCCCGGAATTGCATTCGCCGGCGGCTTATATGCATATACTCTCACCGGTCTCACTTCCAAAAGCCGTGAATCCTATGCCAACGCCGGCATCATCGCCGAGGAGGTCAGTTTTAACCTAAATATCTTACTTAATTTTAGCCATAAGTCTGGCTTAATATCAATTATAAATTTTGTGGGTACCAGTGCTATTAATTGAAGTACTTCAAATTCTTTATTATCAAGTAGCATGCGCTAGCTGCAATAATAAAGAACACTTTACCTCTCACGGTCCTTTACTTTTTACATTCTAACCTCAACTTTTAGCATGTGTTTCCGTAGTGTGGTATTTAATCAACAGCTACTGTGATGATATATGATTTGGATACATTTCCTCTGTTTTTTTTTTTTCTTTTTTTTTTAAATTACTTTTGACCAAATAGTCAACAGTTTCTAATGTTATTTGTGTTCTGAATAAACAAACAGGCTATTGCACAAGTTAGGACTGTGTACTCGTATGTTGGGGAGACTAAAGCACTTAATTCATATTCAGATGCAATACAGCATACCCTTAAACTCGGGTATAAGGCGGGTATGGCAAAGGGTTTGGGTTTGGGATGTACTTATGGAATAGCTTGTATGTCATGGGCACTTGTTTTCTGGTATGCCGGTGTGTTTATCAGAAACGGTCAAACAGATGGTGGAAAAGCATTTACCGCCATTTTCTCTGCCATTGTTGGTGGCATGTAAGATTCTATAATCTAGCAAACAATTAGTTTTTATCTTATTTATGACTTAATCAAATTTGTTAATCATTAACAGGAGTCTAGGTCAATCTTTTTCAAATCTTGGAGCTTTCAGCAAAGGCAAATCAGCTGGATACAAGTTGCTAGAAATTATCAAGCAGAAACCTACTATAACTCACAACTCTGTAGATGGGAAGACTTTGACTGAAGTCAACGGGAATATTGAGTTAAAAAATGTGACTTTTAGTTACCCTTCACGGCCAGATGTTATTATCTTTAGAGATTTCTCCATTTTTTTCCCGGCTGGAAAGACAGTTGCGGTTGTTGGTGGTAGTGGGTCGGGGAAAAGCACTGTTGTTTCTTTAATCGAACGATTTTATGATCCAAATCAAGGTAAATAATCCCTCATTTATATATTTCATAATCATGTTTATGCTAATGTTGTATTTTAACTTGTGTGAATGATTATTTTGCAGGCCAAATACTGCTAGACAATGTGGATATAAAAACACTACAACTTCAATGGTTGCGTGATCAAATCGGTCTTGTGAACCAAGAACCTGCACTTTTCGCAACCACAATACTCGAAAACATACTTTATGGAAAACCAGATGCAACCATGGCTGATGTGGAAGCTGCCACCTCAGCAGCCAATGCTCATAGCTTCATTACCCTGCTTCCTAATGGTTACAACACTCAGGTTAGATTAACTTCATTACACTTGCAGTTGCATACAATCATAATCTTTAAATTAAACTTGTATCAAACTAAAGATTTATTAATTGAAATATTTAGGTGGGTGAAAGAGGAGTTCAGTTATCAGGTGGTCAAAAACAAAGAATCGCAATCGCCAGAGCAATGTTAAAAAACCCTAAAATCCTACTCCTAGATGAAGCAACAAGTGCACTCGATTCAGGTTCTGAAAGCATAGTACAAGAAGCTTTAGACCGATTAATGATCGGTAGAACAACTGTTGTGGTTGCACACCGTCTATCCACAATTAGAAACGTTGACTCAATAGCTGTAATCCAACAAGGTCAAGTAATCGAAACCGGGACCCACGAAGAACTAATCTCAAAACCAGGAGCCTACGCTTCACTAATCCGGTTTCAAGAAATGGCGGGAAACCGAGATTTCTCAAACCCTTCAACAACAACTCACCGGTCAAGGTCAACACGGTTAAGCCATTCATTGTCAACAAAGTCTCTAAGTCTCAGATCTGGAAGCTTAAGAAACTTAAGTTATCAGTACAGCACCGGTGCAGACGGCCGAATTGAAATGATATCAAACGCTGAAACCGATAGAAAAAATCCCGCACCGAGCGGTTACTTTTTCCGTCTGTTGAAAATGAACTCTCCCGAATGGGCTTACTCGATAATGGGTGCGGTCGGTTCGATTCTTTCCGGGTTTATCGGGCCCACATTTGCTATAGTCATGAGTAATATGATTGAGGTTTTTTACTATACTAACCCTGCTAGCATGGAGAGTAAGACGAAAGAGTGTGTTTTCATCTACGTTGGAGCTGGTTTATATGCTGTTGTAGCTTATTTGATACAACATTACTTTTTTAGTATTATGGGTGAAAATCTTACTACAAGAGTCAGAAGGATGATGCTTGCAGCAATCTTGAGGAATGAAGTTGGATGGTTCGATGAAGAGGAACATAACTCGAGTCTAGTTGCAGCCCGGTTAGCCACAGATGCAGCAGACGTTAAATCCGCAATAGCTGAAAGAATTGCGGTTATATTACAAAACATGACGTCACTCTTGACTTCATTTGTGGTTGCGTTTATAGTAGAATGGAGAGTCTCTCTTCTCATTCTTGGCACCTACCCACTTCTTGTCCTAGCTTATTTTGCTCAGGTACGTACTAATAACTAATTAACTAAAATTAATTACTAATTTATTATAGATTGATTATTTTACATAAGAATAGATCGAATCTCAATTCAAGTAACGACAACTAAAGGTGGCACGATTCTGGTAGTCTTGTACCTTGCACGTGCTTCCTCTAATTTGTATTCTTGCTTCCCCAGTCCTGTTGCTTCTAATATAATATAAGTATATTATAATACTGTTGCATACAAAAACAAATTTCTTTTTGAAACAAATTCCCTTCTCCATTATCAACAACAATGCCATTTAAAAAGAATTTAATTCTTTTATTTCCTGTTTCTTTCTTGAGCCCTTAAACTTTGGCTAAGCCCAAGTTAACAACTCCTCGTTTATATCTTTCCATAAAATCTTGCTCAAGTTTTAGTTAATCTATGATATAATCACTGATATTATCATGAAGTTTACAGATTTTTTAAACACTATTAGGTTAAACCCCAACTGAATTTCTAAGGTATTAGGACAAGATGTACCATTTACACATTAAATGAAGAAAATGTTAAAAAGTTGGATGTGAATATTAATAAGTTAGCCGGACAGTGTTATATGTCAAGTGGCAGAGTTTTTATTAAATTCGTGATCTATGCAATTTAAACTTTTAGTGTTGAAATTTTTTAATTTTTATAAATAAGAGGTTGTGGATGTCAGAAGTTGCCCTTCATTATTCTTGTGTCGTTTTGGACTGCATTTACAGTCTCACCAGAAGCCCAGGTACTGAACCACACTGACCATTTTGCCCCTGTGTGATTTTTGATTTTTCAAACAGTTATTCGGATTTTAGCTCCATGGAGTAGTTGCCAATTTACCATCTATATTGTTTTGTCGTATACGGTATTTCTCTTCACACTTGGGGGCAGGGCCCATACGACTGTTTATTTGATTGAGCATCTTTCATATTAAAATTTAGTGTCTCTTTTCTTTTAGCATAAATCCGTATTTAGACTACCAGTATCTAACTATCTATGTCTACATATGCTACCCTTTATTTATTTTTAATTAGTAATAAGTGATTAGAACTAATGATGTTAATTAACTAATTTACAGCAACTTTCACTCAAAGGATTTGCTGGGGACACAGCAAAAGCACATGCAAAAACTAGCATGATTGCAGGGGAAGGAGTAAGCAACATTCGAACAATTGCAGCTTTCAATGCACAAGACAAAATCCTCTCATTATTCTCCGATGAACTCCGGGTCCCTCAGAGCCAAAGTCTTCGCCGCAGTCAATTTTCCGGCATGCTATTCGGCATCTCCCAACTCGCTTTATTCGCATCCGAAGCTCTAATCCTCTGGTACGGCGTCCACCTCGTTAAAGACGGGGTCTCCACATTCTCCAAAGTCATCAAGGTGTTCGTAGTCCTAGTCATAACTGCAAACTCAGTAGCCGAAACGGTTAGCCTTGCACCCGAGATCATCAGAGGCGGTGAAGCCATCGGTTCAGTGTTTTCAGTTCTTGACCGGTCAACCCGAATCGACCCGGATGACCCCGATGCCGAGCCCGTTGAAACAATTAGAGGCGAGATAGAGCTACGCCATGTTGACTTTTCATACCCGTCAAGACCCGATGTAATCGTACTCAAGGACCTTAGTCTAAGAATCCGGGCGGGCCAGAGCCAAGCCCTGGTTGGAGCTAGCGGTTCGGGTAAAAGTTCAATAATCGCGCTAATCGAACGATTCTACGACCCGACCGCAGGAAAAGTCATGATCGATGGGAAAGACATTAGACGGTTAAACCTACGGGCCCTTCGGGCCAAAATCGGGCTGGTCCAACAAGAACCCGCTTTATTCGCAGCTAGCATAATGGAAAACATTGCGTACGCGAAAGACGGAGCTACCGAATCCGAAGTTATCGAAGCCGCACGTGCCGCCAATGTTCACACATTCGTTAGCGGTTTACCTCAAGGATATAAAACACCCGTAGGCGAACGAGGCGTTCAGCTTTCGGGCGGGCAAAAGCAACGAATAGCAATAGCTCGAGCCGTTTTAAAAGACCCAACAATTCTGTTACTAGATGAAGCAACTAGTGCTCTAGATGCTGAATCTGAATGTGTGCTACAAGAAGCACTTGGACGGCTCATGAGAGGTCGAACCACGGTTCTAGTGGCTCACCGGTTATCGACCATACGTGGTGTGGATAACATCGGTGTGGTTCAAGATGGTCAAATCGTGGAACAAGGTAGTCATGGTGAGTTATTGAGCCGAGGGGCCGATGGTGCGTACTCGAGACTGTTGCAGCTACAACAACATCGGATATGAGTTAAGGAATATGGTACTATGTGGTTTAGTAAATTAAATGTGTTTATGTGTTCCTTCTAATTAACCTAATGTTTTAACTGGTGGGTTTTATCATTTAAGCTGCTTATTGTTTTATCTGTTTAGCTAAATCAGTAAAAGAGCTTTTATTAATAAATAATACAAAATTATTCAATCCTCTCAATTTAATACTACTATAAAACATGATCGGTTATATTGTGTGACACAATAAAACAGTTCTTTGAATTGTTTTTAAGAATAAATAAAATACATAAAATGGTCACTTTATTAGGCTGATTTTTTTAGAGCAATTCATGTTAAGGTTCTTTCTTTTCTTTTTACCACGCTTTTCATTTCACCCGTCTTTTCAAGAGTTTAGTTGTCATTTGATTTGAAATTGTTCAGTATGAATAAAATTGTTCCGTAAGAATAAACTTTCATACTTTATGGTTAATAGTGATAAACAAGGATTTCTGTCCCGCGCGATGCTGCGGATTTAAAAATATACATGTTTTTACGTCAAGATTAAGGCTACCCACTAACTAATCTAAGTTAATATAATCCAATCTAATATAATCTAACACTCATTATAATATTTTATCTCAAAAATGTAAGATCAACAATTTATCATTTAATTTGAATTAGAGGAAGTTATTTTCTTTTTTATAAAAGTAAGCAGGGGATGAAATAAATATAAAATAAGCAATGGCAAGAATCGAATAGGACTCAAAGTTGAACTTGAGCCTTAGGTGTAGTCAGTATGACAAAGTAAGTTGCATGTTTTACTGCCACCATTAATTTATTATAATTTTTAAAATTGAATTTCCAATCTAAAACGGGGTTGTTAGAAACAAAGACATGTGCTCAATTATTATTGGAGGATGTCAGGAGGATCAAACGGAATTTTGTTTTCAAATGAACAGTATACATGTGAATGATAATTGTATTTATAAGGGAATATGGTATGTAATTGATAATAATTTGTGATTGGTGTACAATTATTTTTCTGCATTGATAAAAATTATCAGTCTCAAATCGAAAAGAATCTAAATCTAACAAATAAACAACTTTCATACTTTATGGTTAATAGTGATAAATATGGTATGTAATTGATAATAATTTGTGATTGGTGTACAATTATTTTTCTGCATTGATAAAAATTATCGGTCTCAAATCGAAAAGAATCTAAATCTAACAAATAAACAGTGATGGTAATAAGACCTCAACGGTATATCCCTAACTCGTGGATATCATCAGTTCACTGACACTGTGGCGCGGGCTCGTCAGTGGAACTCATTTGAGAAGAGAGACGAGTTATGTGTGAAAGTAGGGATGGAATCGGATCTGGAACCGACCCGGATGGAACCCACATGCAATGAGTTGATTGACTACTTTTTTTTTATTATTTTTTTATTGTTAATAACATATATATTAATACAATACGTTTATAATTAATATATTTTTGGGGTCTTTAACGAGTCTGTTATCATTATTTTTGTTTATGTCTTGGGTCGGAACAAAATTTTAAAATCTGCTTTTGAGTTGTTTATTAAATAGAGGGTTATGGATAAATGGAAGTTTAAAATTAATGTGATATTTTTTAATTATGTAATGTTTATTTTATTTATACAATATATTTATTTTATAATAATTTTATTTAATTAAAAATGATGATATGGAAAAACTAATAAGTTAGGGATTAGTTGTTGTTAACATGAATTATCAGTTTCTTATCAATAAGATAACACTAATATGACAAAACTAACAAATTTAAGAACTCATCTTGAGAGAGGTCTAACTACTAAATCCAGGAGATTTGTTTGTTTGGGATATTGACAAAATGAAATAACATAGTATGTACATATCACATGAGTACATGACTTCAATTATATTTAATCAACTCATTGCATGTGACCCACATATCTTTCCTTATCTTGGTATTTCTCATTTTTAATCATAAATTTGTATTAAAAATTTATGTTCCAAAAATTATAATAAAATTACTAAATTATATATCAAATTAAATGTGCTTTTCTGTAAAGTAAGCTTATGCCATCGCTCAATATTCGAGTTAGTTCTAAAGAAGGTGGATTTACTCTAATATAGTATTGATCTGATATACACGCCACAAAAAAATATTCTCTTTATTGTCTCGTACAAATTTTATAGTAGATTGTATGAGTAGATTAAAACATAGGTTATCATGTATGTATGGTTAAAATATTCCTATGGTAGATACTAGATATCACATATAATAGAACTACCTGGGTTAGAGCTTCTACGGAGAGACTCTCATCTCTCATGTTAGCTTTCTACTTTCTAGTGGGCCCGAAAATAGGCCCATAACGCATACACTAAATTATACTTCGTATGTTTGTAACTGTTATTACTAGACGTAAAACGTTAGAAAAAAATAATGTTTGTTTGTTTATTTGAGATTGACAGTTGAGATGTGTGATATATCAGAAAGTTAGATGTCGGTTTATTTGGAAGTTATAAAAAAAATTTGGACTTGGAACGGGCCAGCCTTAAAACCTGGTTTAAGAGGGCTCGAGTGGGTCCTATATACAATGTTTTAAAACCGGGTTTTTGAACCGGACCGGTCGATGTCCTAAAAATGGTCGAACCGGTCGAACCGGTTGAACCGGCGGGTTGAACCGGATTACAATATTATTCATTATTTATGACATATGTTTTATATACTTTTCATTACTCAATTTTACATCTAAAATCTAAATATGACAAGAACAAAAAAACATATTCTATAATTTGTATTAAGTAATTTTTAAGTCAGTAGCAGCGGTCCATCGTTATTAGATAAAAAAAATCATCAACACACTTCCTGGTTGGTGTGTGTGGGGGGGGGGGGGGGGGGGAAGAAAAATCAAGTAGCAGTCCATCATGATCATGATATGTATATAAAGCGTTGTGGAGTAGACTCAAGTAGTCAAGTTAATAGGATGAGACAAAAAGACAAAATCTACTTCTCCATCCCACATCGCTGTGGGAGGAGAAAGCTAATCAATAGTAGCAGTATACATTTGGGCATGCAGGGAAGAAAATCAAGCAGCTCAATGGATATGAACTTTTTAAGTTTGATTCCATTAAGCATAGTTTAAGTTAATCCGGTTCATTTCCGGTTTTAAAGTCCCGGTTCGACCCGGTTGCGTAAAAAACCGGCCGGTTCATTCCGATTCGTAAAGTGCCTATCCACCCGGCTAGTCCGACCCGGCCTCACACGCAAATTCCGGTCTAACCGGTCCGACCGGCCGGTTGGACCCGGTCACGAAAACATTGCCTATATAAGCCATGCAAAGTTGCAAATGGAAGTATGGTTGGCACTTGGCAGTATTCGGCGCCCCAGCTCCCAACCCTTTCACGAATCACCATCCAATGAACTAGTGAACTAAAATTTCTGATAAAAGAAATGAAATTTTTCTTAAATTTTTTCATACACATATCAAATTAGTAGGTATATGGATAGACTATAATAGAGATGTAATTGCTTGAGTGTAGGCATATGGATAGACTATAATAGAGATGTAATTGCTTGAGTGATTGAGTTGGAGGATAATATTACTCAATTATGAATGACATATTTGGTGATATTTTCGTACCACTTAATTGAGTCAAAGCCACAAATCATTATAACTAGTGGCTTAACACACATTTTCATATGTACAAATATGATTGGGCTCTTTGAACACCACAAACGAGGTGGAAAGAGTCATGATGAGGTTATTAGTACTACAGAGACTACACATGCATGGAGTGGGCATAAAGATAATATTGTTAATGACATGTTTAATATGTTGAATATAAGCCATAGAAATTGATGTACGTAGTCCTCGTGTTTTTGTTTTGCCTATTATTATTATGTTTAGTTTCTTTCATGTTGATGTGAAGACAAACACATGTGTAGTTTTCTTGCGGCTATTCTCTTTAATGAAGGTACATACTACTTGTTTCCCTATCATTATGTTATGTTATGCAATTATAAATACACTTGAAAAATGAGAAAGATAATTACAAAACAAAACGAGGGCCTTTTCGTAATATAAAACTCATTTGGCATTTTTATTTGAAGTATATAAGTTTCCTAACGGAACACTTTAGCAAAGATCACCGGAAGTTTGCCGGAGTCCTAGGGAAAGATGACCATAAAAAGAAAATGTTATTAAAAAATTATTAAAATAAAAATAAGGGTATTTTAGTCATTTTATGTTAAATTGACGAAAAAAATGAAATTTGAAGACTATAGGGACAAAAATCACGAAACTGAAAAATATATTGACAAAAAAAACAAGATTAAAATTTTAAGAACAAAATCATAGAATTTGGAAAATTATTGGAAAATTTCTGTAATCTACTCAAAAACAGAACAATCACCCAAAATGGATTTGTATCGATTCATTAAGCCATTTAAGAAACCAACTTTAGCCCCAAGTTAATTGCAAAAACGCCAATGTAAAAGTAGCCCATTAAAATTTGAAGCTCATAAATTTTCATTCGAGTATCTGCTCCAGTATCGTTTCTTAGGGTTACAAAGTAAAAACCATTATATCGCATTATTCAGAAGACCCAGCGCATTGGTCCATTGGATGTCTAATCTTAAGCCTGTTAAATCACATTTTATACGAGTCCGTTAAGTATATGAAGTTTAGTGAAATAATAAAGAAAAACTTCATCAATAATCAAGTTAAATATTTGTGTTATTTTCGTTATTAATTGTAAAATATCATATTTATCGCTGAAGTTCACTTTGTATTCGTCCACACGCACTACAACAAAAAGTGCTTTTTGGGACCAACTTTTTTGGAAGAGTAAAAAAACATTTCCAAATACATGTATTTGGCATGCTTTTTATCACTGTGACAAAAAACAGATTATTTGGAACCGTTTAAAAAAGTGGTGCCAAAAACGAACATATTTGGCACATTTTCCAAAAGTGGTCCCAAATAATCAAGTAATTGGGACGGATGTTAACAGTTGTGCCAAATAACTATGTATTTGGTACAGATTTTTAAAGTTGTAATAAATAATGAAGTATTTGGCACCGTATAAAAAAAGTTGTGCCAAGTAATTAAGTATTTGAGACGGATTTTTACATTTGTGCCATATAACTAAGTATTAGGCACCGTTTGTGAAAACTTGAGCCAAATAACCAAGTATTTGGGACAAATTATAAATCCTATGCCAAATAACCTAGTTTTTGTCACTGTCTATAAACATTTATGCCAAATAACAAGAATTTGAGAGATAAGATATGAGTTTTAAAATATGTACCAAAACACTTAGTGCCATGTAAAAAGTGGGCTGAATATGCATTATTGTAACTTTTAATAGAATAAGATTATCACGTATCATCAAAATAAGCGAAAATGTTTATTTATAAATAGACAACAACAAAAAAAACTTATTTAAAAGTTACGAAATTGTTTATCTAAAGTTTAAATGATATTATATGATTTCACAGTTATGTTAATTTTTTATATAAAAAATATAAAGATATTTAGGAAAATTAAAAATATTTTGAGGCCATACAGTTATTTAATCGTGTGATAACGTGACGCCAGTTGTACACGTTCTTATTAAATGTTAACACCATAAACGGAAATGGCAACCAAAACCCTTCGATTCATATTGATCCAATCGAACAAATTCATATAATATTCAGGAGATTCATTCGGTTTCTCCTTTTTATTCAACTTAAAAGTTAGCAATGAAAGAATCATACAACTAATCAACCAACAAAATCAAAGGACCAACACTCCACTGATTACGCTCCTAACCCTAAGATTGATCCGAAAAGTGAGTGATACTTTGCTTATCATTGCAAGTGATTCCAACATTTTATTTTAATTTTATTGTACGTGAAGCAGTTAAGTCTTGTTATAAATTAGTTAAGTCTTCTTATAAATTAGTGTTGAGTATACGTAGACTTAATATGGGGCAACTGATGTAAACATGATAGTTTACTTTTATTGTGAAATTGTAAGGTTTATGAAGGATCTGATTGATTAGATTTTTGTTGATTTGGTGTTTGTGTATCTATTGTTGTTTGACTAGAAACAATCAATTCCATGAAAGATGTGCTTGGGAAATGGGGAAAGAAGGCTGTTGATGCCACAAAGAAGGGGCATGACTATGCTAGAGAACTGTGATAACACTGTAAGTTTACTAATTTAATGCTTTGGTTATTTTTGTTTTGCATCATCTTGATGTGTTTATGATGGTATTTGAGTATGTTTAGTTTTCAATACATCTATTATAGATAGATACATAATGGAGTTTGAATATATGATGATAATGTCGAGAACAAGTGCCTTCCTATTTGTTAATGTTTAAATTCCTAAGTGTTACAAATGCATGCAACATTAAGATTACCTAGTTAATTTATGGGTTAATATGTGTAGCACAATGATCATAACACGTAACTTAATTGTGTAGTTATATTTGTGAGATTGGCCGAGGAATATTAAAATGATAATTATGAAAAAAAATTAAATTTGAAGTATTAATACTAATTTATATATATGCTTAAATGTATTTATCCCGTCACACCTTTTCCATGTACGTGTATGATAGATAATTTTTATGGTTTTATATTGTAGGTACAAACTCCTCCCAATCCAAATTAAGCTACGGTCATATATGGAGGAAGTCTAGATAATTTTACAACGTAAGTGGCCATTTCTTTACGAATAAATACTACAACACTTTATCTAAAAACTTATACTATTACAAGTACCACAATTACATTTGACGTGTTTCATTTATAGTGTTTGAAAATCATTTTAGACAAATTTTAATCCTTTTGACCCGTTTCGTTGGCATTACTAATACATGAATCCTATTTTATGCAGGGGTCTAAGACATTGTTGAATTGGATTGGACTTGTTTGTTTCTTGATGGTAGTGATATTTCTTAGTATTCTATTTTGTTATTGGATTTGAATGTCAATTTCATTTTTATTTTAGAAAACATGTATATACAATTATGTTGAACTTACCTTGTTTTGTTTTAGCCAATCTAATTTAGTTGATTGACCTTTATATGGTGACATTGAATTTATATTTTCCTTTTACAAGTTAAATTTAGTTTATGGATTTTTTTTAATATTAGTTTCAATTAATTTTCAAAAATGTACAAATTCTGACAAATACTTTCGGCACACATTAGCTAAGTTGTGCCAAATGTCTAATTGGCACGTCTTTTACGAGTCGTTCCAAATATGTATTTTGGACAGTTACTCTCAATCGGTGCCAAATAACTTTTTGGCACATCAGTTTATAAACAGTGCCAAATACTCTTTTGGCACGGCTACTAACCAGTCGTTTCCAAATGTACTTTTGGCACAGATTGTAAATAGTCGTCCCAATTGGATATTTGGCACAACAATTCCTAAAGCGTGCTAGATACTTATTTTATGGCATAAAAGTGTAAACCGTCCCTAATATCGTGCCAAATACTATTTGGCACGGTTTTGTGCCGACCCAAATATATTTGGCACCTCATATTTAGGAGGGAGCAAAACCGTGTCAACCCCGTGCCAAATACTATTTGGCACAGTTTTTTTAGTATTTGAGACTGTTTTGCGCCTTCACAAATACTCGTTTTTCTTGTAGTGACGCAATTATTATTATTTTTATCTTCCGCCATCTATTTTAAACTTTTAATAGATTTTCAAAATTTGTTATCGATATGACATTCTTAAGTAAAATACAAGTTCAAGCAAACTAAAGGAACCATAAAAAAAATACAACTTAGTACTCGATTGAATGATGGTATTTGTAATAAAATGATAAAAGTATTTTTGCGGTGAAATTGATAAAGACGTAACAAAACGAGTGATAGGTGTATTAACGATTGTTTAGTATCAGCTGATATGTGAACCATGGCTTTTGGAGTTTTGTTTTAAGATATGAAATACGATTGTATTATAGTCATTTTTTATTACTAGAATGTTTTTTACTTATCGTATGTTTTTACAACTTGTGACCGGCCGTTTGACCCAATCCAGCCTGCTCGACACTGCCTTTGTCGTGAGATTTCAAAAGATGAAAAGGAAAAAAGCCAACCAAAATCAATTACTGTATTATATTTGTTTTCATTATTGTTCGATTTCTTCTGATGAAAAAAAAATAAAGATCGAATGTTTTTAATAATGATTCATTTTTCTTAAATGATTGGTTAAGAATTATTCTTATAATCCTCACTGATTTTTAGTCATTACCGGATCCTAACCTATGTTAGGTAGGTCTTATAAAAAAATTCTACGTCACGTTTAAACTTTTTCCGAAATTAATTTTTTACTAAAATAACTACGTAAAATTGACCTGCTTGTATACTAGCTTCGGCTCTGACTATGAAATATTGACAACAAAAGTTTTTCTGAATAAAAACGAATTTAAAGAACGACCAAATAAAAAAAATCTGATGTGATGCGTGGGCAAAGTGAACATTTTAAGGGAGTCCCAAATCTTGAATATTAACTTTACTTATAGTTTGTCTCATGTGTAAAACCATAATTAGTGGGAAAATCTGTTTGCCGACATTAATTGTGATTTTGTGATTTGGAGTGTAATTATTGTTAATTTGCCGACAAAGATTAGTATAATGATAAGCTAACAAAAAGGCCAAAATAAACTGAGCTAATGGATATGTCTGTGTTTTATTCCACATTTACATTTGATTTTTGTATTACATGCACCGAACCAATGAACCATTTCTTAATTTGACTTAATCTAATAAGATATCTTATTGGATAGTTTTTCTTATTATCCATCAACATTATGTGTTAATTCACATTATGTTATTTCATGTTCATTTATACGTTATTTAACATGTTCACACTTAATAAACTCATTATAACCATCTAGTGATGACCTAAAGATAAAGATTTCCGAATGATTTTCTAGAGGTTATATAGTTTTAATCCCTCCCTCTGTAAACATTTATCAGAGGGATAGAATAAAGTTCGGAAATGACCACGACAATGGTTCAACGCGTATATCACAAGTAAAGTTTAGTTATCCTGGGAAGCACATTATAACGGGAATTGTTGGAATTGGTGTCCAACACATCAAATTAACCGGTATTACGGTTCGGGTATTTTAGAGTCCTATTCGGGTTGCCCTCGAGGAATCAACGAACACGAGAAAACGTAGTGTTTAATTAATTGTTTAATTAAATAGACTAATGGGCTTAACGTATTTAATTAGTTAATGGGTATTAACTAGTTAATTGTTTTCGGGCTAAGCATTGATCGGACCGGGCTTGGTGGTGACGGACTTTGACCTAATTAGAGTTTGACTCTAATTAGAATTGGTACAATATATATAGAGGGTTAAGGGGTTTAACCTAATACACTCTTGTTTTGTCCCTTGTACCCATTCGACCGAGCACCACCACCGTCGACCGAAGCGGCCGCCCAGCCGCCGACCACCGCTGCTGCCCCGTCGCTGCCACCGTGCGCCGCCGCCACTACCGAAATAGTTTTCGGTTTTGGGGTTCTCGTTTTCTCAAGGTGCTTTATACTACCTAGTGGTATATCTTTCTTGAATCCTAGTGTTGTGGTAATCTGGCTCGTACTAGATCAAGGGGTTTGCCTCCTTCGCCAAACCATAACGATGTAAGTTTTGAATTCATTATTTAATTAGTTAGTAAATAATATTTATTTAATTAGTTAGTAAATAATATCTAGTTGCATTGGAATTGTAAACCTAATGTTCCAAAAGTTTAATCGGGTCGGTGTTCTAGTCAAGTTACTTGAGATTTCTGCCTCAAGTAAAGTGTGGCTAGATGCATAGAAAACCCAACAGGAATACCTTTTAAATAAATGAATTATAAATATATAATAATCTATAAATAGGCTTCGAGTAAAATAGTTAAATTGATGGTGACTAAATTGGAGTATTGCACCAACAACATGTTAATTTTACCAGTACGTACTTTTCAACTCATATTTCCACCGTGGTGATACTATATTGTATGGTCATTATCAATAGTAAAAACATCAGCTATGCATGATATATCATAGAATTTGTCAAATACTTACAAAATGAATTAAGAATTTAAGATGTACGTATCAAGATACTCAAGAAGAATTTGAAACAAATGTACGAAATGCAAAGTAGGACAAGAAAATGACCAAATTTCGAATGACCTAAATAGCTGTCGGAAGGACTCTTTGGGGGCTAAACGAATCAACACCGCAACTAATATCTAAAGCAATTTAAAGAGAAGTAATTGTGTGTGAATGTGAAGTACCAAAGCTTGAAGAAAAAGAATCGACGTCAATCTATATGTTAGATAAATATAGTTTATGTTTAATGTATGATCCAAACTAAATTGTATATATGAGTTTAATTAAAGTTCGGTAGTTTTTCTATGTATCTTTGTAATTTATATATTCTGATCAATAATACAATTATTCATATGACTTTTCATTATTTTACAATATATACAAGTATATGTGTGTGCATGTGGGAGAACATTAACAATGATTGTTAGAAAACTGAACTGAATTTCGAATGCTTGGAATTTCTGAAGTCGTGTAGTCACTTTCAGATTAAAGTATTTCGAAGGTACATTCAAAATCTTCAATCGGATAAAATCAGAGAGATCTCAAGAACGGAGAATGTGAAATTCGTATGAATTCGTACCAGAGAATGATGACCAAGTGTTATCCCACTTCCTAGAAAAACTGACGAAAACTTCTTTAAACTGCCAAATTGCAGTTTAAACTGCTCCAAAACCGCCCAAAACCGGGTCGGATCTGGTCAAATATTACGGGTCAAAAATCGGGTTCAAATCAAGAATTCGGATTTTCTATTCAATTTCTGTAAAGGAATATTATCAGGGGCTCTACCTCTTGGACCCCGCCAGGGGCGCTGCCCCTTGGACCCTGACCAGGGTGCTGCCCCTTGGAACCATGTTATCGGTGGCGCTGCCCCTGAACCCCCGTTAAGTTCAAACAAGCGTTCATTCCGCACCATCCTTACTTGTTCAATATTTATTAAGATTACATTTGGTCAATAAGTTTATCCCATTACACTTAAATAATATTGGTGATACAAATCACCAACAATGATGTGTATATGAATTGAGTAAGACATCTTAATAGATAAAAGCTGGGAGTTATACCTCTAATCCGAGGTAGAGATACTACTTTTAGAGAAATCTTTGGTAAAAGTGTGATTGAAAGTGTATAAGTGTAAATGATTATATTTGTATACATGCCTATAAAAACATACATAGTTAAACACGTGCAATTTTGAATATGTCTGCAAAGATGTGAAAGTGGTATGTGTGTGCGAGAGTGTGATGAATATACAGAAAACATTTGATATGTGTATGCACATAGCATGTGTACGACGGCGTTGTGCAAAAATATGAAATGCCATATATCCACCAAAAATTTCAATGGAAAAATAGACATATAAACCAAATACAACTTATCCAAACAAATATGGTAATATGAGCTCGAAATTCGGATACTACGGGTCAAGACCGAATTACTTTCCTTGGTTGATTTGATTCTAAATACCTGTCTTTCTGTGATTCGAGAATATATTTTTGGTATGTTTTGAGTTTCAGTTTTTTACGAGTAATATTTATTTTCAACCCAAATATGAAACAGTATTAAGTGGTGGGGTGCTAATCGATTTCCATGTCTGATGGGCTGGGCTTAGGAGCAGATACTTGCTTGTTATTGTACCAACAAACATGGGCCCACTTTGTGTTTTTTTCTTTGCGCATTACCATGTGATTACCTTACCCTGACCTGCCCGACTCGTTTCTTAGAATCATGTACTTGTAGTTTTTCTTTATAATTTATCATTTTTCGTTTCAAATAATATTATACATTTTACACAAAATGTTTACATAACTATACATTTATATTTATACAAAATCTTTAGAAATTTTAACCAAAAAATTAAAAATAAAATATAATGGATATTACAAACTACAAAAATCTAGAACAAAATCCAATTTGATTGTGGTTTATAATATATTTTTTCATAAATTTGTTATTAATTAACAACTTGCAAAGTGAGACAAATTTGACTAATGGTTTATAATTATTAGAAACAGTGAACACATAATATTAAATAAAGTATTCCGGCCATAAGAAACTACAAGAAGAAATAATATTAACGTAACTTCAAGATAGTGACATCATTTCAAGTTTCGCTTGAGACACATCCGGGCATGTTACATCATTTTTCCCCCGAAATTAATATAAATCGTTAAATCTACAAGAATGGGACATATGCGAATTAAATTGCTCGTACAATTAATTATAAACCATGTTTAAAGATCATAATCCAGTTACAATTTTTAATTATTTTACTTAACATTTTTCCATTTACTAGTAAAAGTTGCAATAGAGAAATTGCTTTTGAAATAGAGAAGATGAGATAATTACGCTTTGACAAAATAGTTAAAAGTTAACTATCTTTTGTTACCTTCAAAGTGATTACTTTAACCAAAAAGTGATTTCCGTTTATAAAGAAAGGGCGGTCATATTTACCATTATTTAACTTTATCTAAAGTATAATTAGATACTAGTAGAACTTATTTATTTGTAATCCTCAATATTATTTTAACATTTTTTATACTTCCTCTGATTCAAAATAAGTGACACACTTTCTTTTTTGGGGTGATTCAAAATAAGTGACACACTTTGAAAAACTACCTTATTTGACAAAAAATAGTGGGACTCACACCCACTAACTATCTACTTTAACAAAGTGAAATGACTCATTTACCCTTACTTTTTATTTTTAAACATCATTAACATCACTTTATTCAAAAAGTGTGGGACCCATCCCACTAACCATCCAATTAATCTAATTTAATCATCATTATAATCATTTGCCTCAAAAACTATGATACCCCAAGTGTGTCACTTATTTTGAATCGGATGAAGTATACTATTGCGGAGAATATCCATGCAGCTAGTTGCATGGTCTTATCTGATGCTAAGACGTACCACTGCTAACAAGGATACCAACTGACACTTCAGTTTTTGTCAAATAAATGTCACGTCAGCTTAAACTCCGTCCAACCGACATTCAGTTGACATATCTATGTCAATAATACCTCTTCTCTTCAGTTTTTTAGGACCCACCATTACAAAATACACACCCAAAATATTAAATACTCTATTAAAATACCCACCCTACTCGTCGCCTAGCCAAATTGTTCAACCAAAGCCATCAAATTGAAGAGCCGTGCCAATGAAGGGATGGCATTGGTTGCTAGCCGAAACCTTCGGCTTCCTTCCGTTGGCAGCCGTCTAAGTACAAATTCGAATGTTTGTGTTTAAGTGATAAATTAAAAGGGCACAAAACGTAAATTACTTTTTATAATTATTCTTAACCTCAAGTAAGACGGGTGCCACCGCCAATTGTGCACACCGTTGGCACCATCCGTCACTTTGTCCGCCGGTTGAGTGCTCGCCAGTATGGAGACGGGATGGAGGGACGCGTTAGTTTGGTGGGTGGGGCCCAAATGGGTATTTTGTGTGTGTGCGTTTTGTAATCGTGGGTCCCAAAAAATTAAAGGGAAGTGGTATTGTTGGCATGAGTACGTCAGTTTAGTGTCGGTTAGAGGGTGAGCTGACGTGACACTGATTTGGCAACAAATGACAGTATCAGTTTGTTTTACCATTAGGAGCGGTCTAAGATCTCTATAGTTTGCTGCATATATAATAATTACATAAGTGATAAGACAGTGATAGTATAACATAATAATATTGGTAAAAAAGGTATTATCATAGTATTCTAATGCTAGTTGTTAAAAAGAAATTGTAAATATATAAATAGTATAATGTATAAGTGTATATATTATAACACTAATAAGATCATATATTTAGGAAGAGAGATAATTTTAACACCACATATATTACTTCTCACAATATAACTATTGATAAAACACGTTATAACAATTACTTCATCTGTATCAAAATAAGTGACACAAATTGTCTTACATATTTTTTAAGGTAAAAGATTAAAGTAGAGGTTAAAATAGATTAAAGTATATAATTAGTGGAGAATGGGTCTCACTTTTCTTGAATAAAGTGATATTAATGAGTTTTAAAAGTAAAAGTAAGGGTATAAGGGTAATTTCAATTTATTAAAGTGGATAGTTAGTGGGTATGGGTCCCACTATTTTTACCAAATAAGGAAAGTTTTCAAAGTGTGTCACTTATTTTGATACACCCCAAAATGAAAAGTGTGTCACTTATTTTGATACGGAGGAAGTACATTATAATGTGCGAAGTGATTTTGACACAAAAACATGACAATTAAAGAAAAAAACAGAAGAAATACTAAACTAGAAACTGGGCTGGTGTACGATAAGTTTGTATTTATTTAATAATTGTTTATTTAAAGGCAACAAGCCTCTGTTAAGATTTGAAAACATGTTCCCCATAGTCATCGCCGACAACTTCTGGATTAATCAAATAGGATCACGTGACTTACGTATGGTTGAGTTGAGTTGATTTGCTTCGTTGTTGATTAAAAGTTAAACCCTCCATGTTTTCAAAGTTAAAGGTCTACACTTTATCAATATTTAATACTATTAAAATGGTGTCTGTATCATATGGTGGCGGGGAATAGTTTATGGCAGTTTTCCGTTATTTTTGGCTTAGTGGAGTTAGTCAGAGGTGGTCAATGGTGGTATATGTAAGGGGAAAATAGTGATATTGGGATCGAACGCCACAACAAAAAAATCATATGGTGTCTGTACGACTGTACCATATGTTTCATGATTCCTACTATTGGTTTATACATATAATATAACTAGTTTATAACCCGTGAAAAATCACGGATTTTCATAAAATTTGTTGAAACTAAGTATTATAGAATATAAATATGAACCGTGAAAACTTATGTTAAATATGTATAAGATAATAAGGGATATAGTACACATTACAAATATACTGTACACATTATATAAAGAGACAGTAATGGTCTTATAATGAAGATCTCATAAAAGAAAAAAATTTAAATTAGTACTCTTGAAATAGAATAACTACTAAAAGGAAAAAAATTTAAATTAGTACTCTTAAATTCAGTCCTTGTCTGCTTCTTACTCTGGATAAGGCTACATATAGTTGACCGTGTGAAAAAACAGGCCCTCTCAAATACCAACCAACTTTGGACAATAATTGTCCTTGACTTTTATTTATCGTCATAGAAAAACAAATAGAAAGTGGAAATTACCGCCTTTTAACCTTAAACGGAATATTGGTATCAGAAGGCGTCAAAGATAATCTAGATATAAAAGTACGATACCCAAAATTATTTCCAGATATAACAACTGCTTTTATAACACGGGTACCCACGACAATCTGAAGTCTAGTACCATTGCATAGACCATTTTTCCGGTCAATGTTTCTTAATAACATGACAGGAACACAAACTTTCAAAACTAATTGATGATTTGGCAATCCACCTACTTTAATACCATTAAGCACATCTTGTGAGTATAAATTTTCATCAAATTATTCATTAAAAAACTCTTCAGGACAAATGATGTCTGAACTTAAATATTCCTTGGCTTCTCCGGGGAAAATTGATAAAATCGATCATTAATATCTCTAACTACTTTATTTTTAGGTGTAAGTATTGCTCTTTCTTGAAAATAGCCAGGAGTATTTATGTTTTCGAGCATGGAAGGATAAACAAAATCAATCAACGAACTCAACGGGTCTGCAAATTTAGAAATTAGAAGATCATGATGAATATCAATAATTGCATTTCTATCGTTTGGTCCACCAATTTTGCCTTCCCCGATATCCAAAAGCCAATTTTCAAATGATGTGATTTCTTCAATATTATCTATATCACTTCCTATTGTCAACCTCATATTTTTTGTTAATTTTTTCACTTTGCAATTTTCCCATATATACGAAGAACTCAATGATGCATTTACTATATCTTGTGTAGTATCATTTGGTACAACTGGTAGAATATGTCTAAAATCATCTCCAAACACAATTTCTTTTCCTCCAAATGGGTGCTCACTGTTTTAATAATATCTAAAGTTTTATGTGTATCACCAATATGGCCAACAATTAAAGCGGCAACTTCAGATGTGGTTGGTATATTGTATACCTTCCATCTTGTACCCTCTTTCCTAAATACGCAATTTTAGATCTAATTGAAGGTTATGATTGAATGAATCTCTTACCATCCTATAAACTTTAACTAAATTATTTCGAGAATCCAACATATGTTTGACATCTTGTATAATATTAATGCCGATCGATGAATTATTTGATGAAAACTTTTGTTTGGATGCACGGAAGAGAAAATGAAAGAAAATGGTCAAATTATATTATTATATATAGATAGAGATTTATGTAAAATATTTCTATAAAATATTTACCTGAAACATGACTCTTTATTTGTATTCTCATTTTCAATATCATATACGTATAGTTGTGAGATTTTTGGTATAACCCCATGTGGTGGTAGAAGACTTCTCATATTATGATTGTTTTTCTGCCTAGTCTAAAAACGTATGGAGCATTACATCTATTGATGGAGTTATCAACATTTTCGGTCATTGATGTAAATGAAAACATGAAACTAAAACTATGTTTATTTTTTATGAAATGTTTATTTTGAATCTAAGGAACGAAATAATTTTTTGTAATTTGGTGGTGGAAGATCTAAATTTGGCAACTCAATTTTACCAAAATTACAGTACATTGAAAAACTATTATTCGCATGTTTTCTACCTCTTGTATCTTCATCCTTCAAAAATCTTATATTGCATATTTAACATGTAAAAGCCTGATCATTAAGATCGAGTGTAACGACCCGAAATTTGTGAATAAATAAATTCTTTTAAAAATATGATAATTAAGGATAAATCGTTTAAAGAGCGGAGGAATTGGTTTCGTGTCATTTGGCACCGTATGAGAAAGTTATGGGCGAAACCGGGTCGAAACAAGGAACAAAAACTGCAGCCGTCTGGTGCAGCGAGTTCGCGGCGTGAACTAGGTCCTCGCGATCGCGAGGATCAAGCAGAGACTTGGGGTTTCAGAGATCGGAGTTCGCGGCTGGTTCACGAACGCGAAGAGTTCGTGACACGGGAAGATCGCGGCGCGAACTAGGGGTTCGCGGCGCGAACTCTTCAGGCACAGAATAAAATCGGGAAAACTAGGGTTTTCTCTCATTTTTCACTTCTCAAAGTGTGCAGCCGATTTGGGAGCTCATGGGTGTTCTTGAGCATAGAACACCACCATTCTTGAAGATCTTCAAACCATGATAAAGATCTAAGGTATTTTCATCTCCTAGATAGTTTTGTAAACAAGATTTGGGGGAAATGGTGATTTTGAAAGTGTGATGTTGGAATCTTGTTAAAGATGGGAATTGAGGGTGTAAAACACCCAAAGGAAGTATGTAGACCATGAATCTATGGTTGATTTGTAGCTTAAAGGTAGTTTTATAAACTAGGGTTTATGGATTTCCACCAAGTTGGTGAACTTGGTGGTTGGGGTTGACTATGTTAATGTTAAATGATGTCTAGTTATGGATGATAACTAGAAATATGATGATTATGTTGATAGGTTGCAAGGACCTAAAAGTTGGAGACATTCCAAAGGCGGGAAGCAAGGATTCGTGTTGATAAACACGACGTGGATTTAGCTATTGCTAAGGTGAGTACATGAGACTTTTTAAACTGAGTACATAGCAAAGAGCTTTTGAAAACATGGATGATACTTTTATGAGTCTTATTTAATGAATATTTTGATAAAGATAGTGACTTAAAATATAAGAAAGTAGGTATAATGTGATACTAGAATAAGTCTAGTATGATTGAAGAATTTGGAAGTAAATATGATAAACTAAAGTAATTATGGAATCTTTATTAATGAATCATAATAATAAAATTATGGAGTAAAAGAATGTATATTGAGTCTTTATTAATAATTATGTATTCGTAAAGCAATTGGAAATGATTTGATAAGTATTGAGTATCTATTGGTAATGATTGCTAATAAAAGAAAAGAACAAATATACATGAAAATGATTATGATTTGACTAGTAATAATTATGTATTACAGTCACGAAGAGATAAAAGTATTATGGTGTCGATAGACAAGAATTGTATATTATGAAATAAGTGAATATGAACCTCCTAGGGTTCATAGATGTAGAAGTATGTGTAGATTGCTTATGACTGGGTCCATGGGACTATACGGGTACATTCTCTATGATTAAACTAGTTAAATATAGTTATTATTATATAACTAACTTGTCTGATGATTGATGTGATAGCCGAGAGCTAGATTGACATAACTGTTGAGTTATGGTAGGATTGAGATGATGTGATGTCACGGGCGACTCCCGGTCATGAGGTGTGGATTGACGGGCAGTTGGGTGGATTCCCATCGACTCATTCACGTTAGTAGTCTTGCTTTCTGGACGTATTCCGGCGAGCAAGGTAGGTATCGGTAGCGTGGGCGACTTCCTATTGTCGGTACCTTGTTTCTAGCTAGTTCGGGGGCAACCCGATAGTTAGATATGTTTGTGCTTCTAGTTAGTTCGGGGGCAACCCAATAACTAGATTTGTTGTGTTTCTAGCTAGTACGGGGGCAACCCGTTAGTTAGATATGTTTGCTGGGAGAGCGGAAATCGATAGGGTCAGAATAGGGTGACTAGACGGTACTGTTGTAGTATATATATATATATATATATATATATATATATATATATATATATATGAAATGATCATTATTCTTGGGGTCTAAAACCCATGCATCTCACGAGACTATTTTGTCTCACGTACTACGTTTGTTTTTGTGGCTATGTACTCAGGTACAGGTTTGAAGCTATAGAAGGTTGCACTAGGAGTGGCCTTGATATGTTTAGCTCGGGAGCTCGTAGGTAGATCCCGTTGCCTATGGTTTTGATATACTTCGTGACACCGTATTTTTGTAGACTCTGATAAAGGTTTTAAAGTTTTTGTTAAACTGTATTTTATATTACATGGAAAAAGTTGGAAATCGTATTTTAAATGTTTTAAACGATGTTATCAAAATACGGGTGTTACAACTTGGTATCAGAGCTATAGTTTAAGTGAATTAGGTTGGATGTCCATCCTAGTCTTAGACTGTAGCTATAGGAATGTAAGATTCCTTGAGATCGATAGGTTGACCTTGAGACTTTATGTTAAGTTTAGGGTTGAACCTAGGGGACCTATAGAAGTTGTTATGAAATGTGCAATGTGAGTCTTTTGAGACCGTAGGGCATTCGTATGATAGGGCCGACCCCTATGAGAAATGCCATGTTTTGATCTAATTATGTTGTTTTCGACTGTCGAGTCGACCGTTTGAATCTTGTTTGATGGATATGTTGGTATGGCGAAGGAATGAATGTGAAAAGTGGACGAGCTCCACTAAATTGGGAAGAATTATGAATAAGGATATGAACCAGATTTTGGATAATCGAATGAATGAGGGTAGGTGGAATGATTCTAATGCTCGTATGAAGGAAGAGCCATCTAATGGCGAAGTCCATGGTGAGAGGTACCTACATAAAAAGGTGACAAGACCTAGTCGGAAGAAATGGAAGGATGTGGTATAAGGCCTTCATAGCGTGTGAAACTGTTGGGTAATTCGAAAGTTCTGGGCCGGAGGTCACAGTGTAGTGGATTCGGTAGTTTGAGCAAGTGCTAGAGAGTAGCAAACAAAGGAAGAAAGATATGGTGACTTTACCATCACCATTATTGTAGGATGAGGTGTCGACACGGTGGGATGTGTTGTATAAAACGTTGGGAAAAAGAGCATTGTATAAGATGTTGTGAAAGGGACTCACGAGTGAGTTGAAAGCAGAAGTCTGCCCGGAAGAATACCTAGAGGAGGGGGGGTCATGATACAACCTCGGAAATCTTAAGTAAAATGAATGTTATGTGATTACGGTTTAATTGTTTGATTGATTGCACGAGTTGGTGCCTATAGAGATTGGAAATGAGTCGCATGGATGTGGAGACTTATTTTGGGAATAGTCTTCCTGGTTAATTATGTATAAGAAAACATGTATTTGAAGGATTATAGACAAGTGTGTCGCGTGTAATAAGGATATAAGGATTGATGCTATTATGTAGTATCGGAGGATGAACCACGAGGATGGTAAATGTATTTCAACAAAAAATAGTAGTACAAGGAAGTACTAAGTCTTAGTAAGAAATGTTAGTGTGGATTGGAAATTCTAGAAATAGAAACCTTGGGAAATGGAACTTGGATGTTCGGCGAGGAGCCGGATAAGTAATGTAATGATTGTTAAACGTGAATAGTAAAGAAAAGAATGACTAAGGTATAGTTATGTCTTAGAACTGATAATTGGGAAATATGTGGAAAGGAATAAGTGTCGGGAGTGACGAATTTTGATTGCCGAAAGTGGTTGAGTAAAAAGCGGCATATAGCAATGTCAAGCTTTGTGACAATAATGATGAATATGATATTAAGGGTGATAAAATAATTGTTGGTTACGTATTGTAGTAATGGTATTGTAACACCTCAAATTTTATAACAAAACATTTGGCCAGAATAATCATTTATTAAATAGAAGAACGGTTCCAAAATATGGATTTACAAAAACCTTTGGTATGAAAATCAGAGTATGAGGTTTGGTGTTACAAAGTATATCAAAACCAAAGCTAAGCACAAATCCACTCTAATGTTCTTCTATTCTAGGCCCCGCAACTCTATCCATGCGAACCTAAATCTTCGATCCCGAACCTGAGCACATAGCAAAACAACAAGGAGTACGTGAGACAAGAAAGTCTCGTGAGCTACATGGGTTTAGACCCCGATAAAACAACAAGTATCACATTATATATAATAACATATATATATATATCTCATCATCATACATTTAGCCACCCTATTGTGACTCTATCAATCTTGCCTTCCTAGCAAGTCTATCTAGTTATCCGGATCATCTCCAAATAACCCGTCATCTCACATACTTATTAATCGGGGATCCCCCGTCTTAATAAGCCTTATGGTAACGGTAAGAGGGAATCGCCCAATCTACCGTTATCCGACTTCTATCCGGATCTCGTCCGGTAGCAAGCCTCCTAACACATGATGGTCCATGGGTCGATGCCCAATCTGCCCCATCCAAAGTGACCGGGGATCCCCCGAATCACCGCCACACTATCACACGTCATAACTTCTCGAGTTATATCCTCTAAGCCCTTGGCTATCTCATAAATCATCAAACAAGTTAGTTTTAATATTCATAATAATATATAACTAACTCTACATATTAATAGTCTACACAATTAATCAAATAGACCAAATCACAAGTAAGAAAACATATTTCAATAGCTATGTACTCAGTAAAGTCCACACGTACTCACCTTAGCAATTAATGCTCCAAATGTGTTCTTCACACCTAATTCCTTGCTCCAACAATCAACCAATCTTCCAAGACTTCACCAAAAGCCAATACATCAATCACAAGATATTTAACATCACATACTACTACCAATGTGTCCATTTATCAATAAACACCCTTTAATAACATTTTCCCCCAATTTTGATGGTTCATAAAACCCTAGGTTTAACCAACCCTTAAGATTCTTACCAATCTTAACCATACACTTAATTCTCTTGTTAAAATACCATCTAATAAGTGTATACATCATTTATTTCACCATTAACCATAACCCCAATAACTAGGGTTTCAAACCCAAGCCTAGAAATCCATAGATCTAAAGCTACAACTACAAAGGAGTGAATATATACCTTTAATCTTCAACTAGGAGTTAAGTATCACAAGATTTGACCAAGAAATCAGCTCCAAATGACCCTTTGCACTCAAAATCGTATACAAACTCGCTGGGAGAGAAACTAGGGTTTGCAAATGACATAAATGAGCCAAAACCCGATTTTAATGCTCTGTCTACGAGTTCGCGCCGGGAACAACGAGTTCGCGCCGCGAACAACGAGTTCGCGCCGCGAACATCCCTTGTCGCGAACTTTTCCCGATCGTGAGCTGGCTGTGAACTTCGATCGCCAAAAACCCCAAACTTTCTGTTCGAAGTTCGCGCCGCGAACTACCCAATGCAGCCAGGCTGCATTTTCCAACATTTGTCTCGACCCGGTTTCGACCATAACTTTCTCATACGGTATCCAAATGACACGAAACCAGTTCCTACGTCTTTTAAATGATTTATCCTTATTTATCATATTTTCTTAGAATTTATTTAACACAAAATTCCGGTCGTTACAGGTATGGCGGTATATGAGTAGAGTAGTGCGAGACTACGGTTGAGAAAGAAATAATTCTTAGTCTCACGATGTATAAAAGTGGAACACCGGGTGTTGAGCTATTGGGTGCTATGTCATGGGTCACGAGTGTAGACCGGAGTCGGTTGGTTGACTCAAAGATAACCGGGTTGGCCGGTGAAATATGGTTAATGGAATAGATTGGTGGTTAACCAGTGGTGACAAAAGATTTGGAAATTTGGTAATAAGGAAATGAACCGGTTAAGGGTGGTCAATGCGTAATTGAAACGGTAAATAGTATTCGGAGATTTTATTAATTTACCCGCGGGGTGCAATGCATGTGCATTATGTAGCGGCCTTTGAAGGCATATGACAATGAAAATGGTAATGTTATATGAAATGTGTTTAGTGGTATGTCCATTGGGAAATATGTTAAATATGAAAGAAAGTAATAATGTGTTATTATGGGAAGGGTGCAAAAGTGCATGATGAATAAGTAGACGCTTAAATGTGTAAGATAGTGGTAAAATTATGAGAGGTAATGAGATGTATACTCGTATGGTATGCATTCTAGAATGAGGAAGAGACGATGTGGTAGTTCGGGGGATCCCCGGTTGCTATGATGTTTGGGGGGGTGGAATCGGTTGCGCGAATCCCAATGGTTCCATTCCGTGATTGGAGATGTTCCAATCACTGTGACAGTTTAGATCTTGATGGATTGGAGGTTTTCCAGTCATCTTGATGTGATAGTTAAATTATGGATTGTTATGTCCGTATGATAATATTTATGTATTTAGGTGATGAATGTAGAACCATGTGGTTAATGTGTATTGTTATGATTTTATGGTAAGTGGGAATTTGGTGTGAAATGCGGGTTGCATTAGGTTATGTATGGGTATAGGATGCCTACGACTTCTAGAATATGAGTAAGAGAGTACTTTTGGAAAGCAATTGCTATCGGGGACCAAGATATGGTCAACTGGTGTGAAATTATGGTATGTGATGCAAGGATGATTGAAATGGTTCTAAGTAATGGTATAAGTGACCGAATAAAGGTCAAGAAACGGTAAGGATTGATGTGACCTTAAGGAAATGTGAGAACTCGGAGAAATTTGAAAATATGGGAATTTTGGAAATATGGACGATTGTTAAGGAAACAATAATGGGTGTAACCAGAAGTGATAAGTCGAGAATGATACCCCGCGAGTAGGGAATTTGTTGGTTTGGGAAAGTATGGTTGACTTTATGCAAAAGTCAAGATTAGTCAATTTGTGAATTCGTTGACTTGGTCAAGGATGAGCTGTGACTCTTGTTTCGAATGATTAGTGAATGACGAGGGCATAATGTGCCTGTCGTATGTATGTGAAAGGATTAATGGAATAATTAAAAGAATTATAGTCGGATTAAGTGACTTTGACCCGTTGGGTGTCTAGAGTTGAATCTGGGAATCAAGTGTATGATTTTTGATGGATCATAAATCAAAGGTCGATTGTAATGGAAATGATGGTTAATGGAATCTCTAGTAAATCAAGAAATCGTAAAGGTATAGTTGACTTTGTGCTTAAGTCAAAGATTTGACGACATGGGGTCATATAGTTCTTGTGTGTATATCGGGTTTGATTAAAAGATTCAAAGTGTTATGGTCAAATTGAACAATTCTGACCCGTTTGGGTATTAAATTCTTTTAAAAATATGATAATTAAGGATAAATCGTTTAAAGAGCAGAGGAATTGGTTTCGTGTCATTTGGTCACCGTATGAGAAAGTTATGGGCGAAACCGGGTCGAAACAAGGAACAAAAACTGCAGCCGTCTGGTGCAGCGAGTTCGCGGCGTGAACTAGGTCCTCGCGATCGCGAGGATCGAGCAGAGACTTGGGGTTTCAGAGATCGGAGTTCGCGGCTGGTTCACGAACGCGAAGAGTTCGTGACACGGGAAGATCGCGGCTTCAGGCACAGAATAAAATCGGGAAAACTAGGGTTTTCTCTCATTTTTCACTTCTCAAAGTGTGCAGCCGATTTGGGAGCTCATGGGTGTTCTTGTGCATAGAACACCACCATTCTTGAAGATCTTCAAACCATGATAAAGATCTAAGGTATTTTCATCTCCTAGATAGTTTTGTAAACAAGATTTGGGGGAAATGGTGATTTTGAAAGTGTGATGTTGGAATCTTGTTAAAGATGGGAATTGAGGGTGTAAAACACCCAAAGGAAGTATGTAGACCATGAATCTATGGTTGATTTGTAGCTTAAAGGTAGTTTTATAAACTAGGGTTTATGGATTTCCACCAAGTTGGTGAACTTGGTGGTTGGGGTTGACTATGTTAATGTTAAATGATGTCTAGTTATGGATGATAACTAGAAATGTGATGATTATGTTGATAGGTTGCAAGGACCTAAAAGTTGGAGACATTCCAAAGGCGGGAAGCAAGGATTCGTGTTGATAAACACGATGTGGATTTAGCTATTGCTAAGGTGAGTACATGAGACTTTTTAAACTGAGTACATAGCAAAGAGCTTTTGAAAACATGGATGATACCTTTATGAGTCTTATTTAATGAATATTTTGATAAAGATAGTGACTTAAAATATAAGAAAGTAGGTATAATGTGATTCTAGAATAAGTCTAGTATGATTGATGAATTTGGAAGTAAATATGATAAACTAAAGTAATTATGGAATCTGTATTAATGAATCATAATAATAAAGTTATGGAGTAAAAGAATGTATATTGAGTCTTTATTAATAGTTATGTATTAGTAAAGCAATTGGAAATGATTTGATAAGTATTGAGTATCTATTGGTAATGATTGCTAATAAAAGAAAAGAACGAATATACATGAAAATGATTATGATGTGACTAGTAATAATTATGTATTACAGTCACGAAGAGATAAAAGTATTATGGTGTCGATAGACAAGAATTGTATATTATGAAATAAGTGAATATGAACCTCCTAGGGTTCATAGATGTAGAAGTATGTGTAGATTGCTTATGACTGGGTCCATGGGACTATACGGGTACATTCTCTATGATTAAACTAGTTAAATATAGTTATTATTATATAACTAACTTGTCTGATGATTGATGTGATAGCCGAGAGCTAGATTGACATAACTGTTGAGTTATGGTAGGATTGAGATGATGTGATGTCACGGGCGACTCCCGGTCATGAGGTGTGGATTGAGGGGCAGTTGGGTGGATTCCCATCGACTCATTCACGTTAGTAGTCTTGCTTTCTGGACGTATTCCGGCGAGCAAGGAAGGTATCGATAGCGTGGGCGACTTCCTATTGCCGGTACCTTGTTTCTAGCTAGTTCGGGGGCAACCCGATAGTTAGATATGTTTGTGCTTCTAGTTAGTTCGGGGGCAACCTGATAACTAGATTTGTTGTGTTTCTAGCTAGTACGGGGGCAACCCGTTAGTTAGATATGTTTGCTGGGAGAGCGGAAATCGATAGGGTCACAATAGGGTGACTAGACGGTACTGTTGTAGTTTATATATATATATATATATATATATATATATATATATATATATATATGTCTATATATATTTATGAAATGATCATTATTCTTGGGGTCTAAAACCCATGCATCTCACGAGACTATTTTGTCTCACGTACTACGTTTGTTTTTGTGGCTATGTACTCAGGTACAGGTTTGAAGCTATAGAAGGTTGCACTAGGAGTGGCCTTGATATGTTTAGCTCGGGAGCTCGTAGGTAGATCCCATTGTCTATGGTTTTGATATACTTCGTGACACCATATTTTTGTAGACTCTGATAAAGGTTTTAAAGTTTTTGTTAAACTGTATTTTATATTACATGGAAAAAGTTGGAAATCGTATTTTAAATGTTTTAAACGATGATATCAAAATACGGGTGTTACATCGAGGTACTCTATAAAATTAAAATTATTAGTCAAAATAAACCATGACTTTAATAAAAATTAATATAATATGATTATTACCGTTTAATAAACTTGCATGAATATTTTCAAGTACATCTTGAGAAATAATTTCGATCTTCATCTATTGTTAAGTCTGATATTGGAATATTTGCAATACTTGCACTCTTCCTTTCTAAATTTTGATCACCCGGTCTTAAGTTGCAAGCCGATGTACTATTAAAAACGGTTGAAAAAATTTTAGCTGAAAAACAGTAAGACTTTGTATGGTTGTCGTAGAAAATTCATAGGTCTTTAACATTCAACCTAATAATGCAAGTGAGAGGAGAAAACTTAAAAAATATATTTGGATAATAAGAGAGTTGTTTAGATTTCTTATTATCCAAATATAATTTTCAAAGTAATCTTCTATATTTATCGTCTAGAAAATTCATTATGTATTTCAAATTTGTTACAACAAATATAAATATTAATAACTAAAAAATAATTAATTTTTATTAAACATAAATTTATGATAAAATTTTATTACATATGATTTGAATTAAGATTATGAATCAAAATGAAAATTTTGCACTCATAGTTTTATGTCTCATTTATAAATATCTTTTTGATATACTAAAATTATATGACCACTGTCATTTATGACATGAACTAATGCTTCAGTTTTTGTCAAATCAGTGACACGTAAGTAGACACTCCAAATATCATTCAACTGACATACTCATGTCATCAATACCCCTTATATTTACTTTTTTGGGTCATGCCATTATAAATTATACACAAACAATATACCCTATTAAAATAACCCATTGGACCCACCTTAATCTCATCGGTTTGTAGACATGAACGGGATGTACCATTGATTAGAGTAAAAATGATGACTTCGGTTGGGTAACCGACGGCACTGGCGAAACATGTTCTAAATTTGATAAGAAACAAATGATATAACATTTTATTATAAACAAATTATCAATATCAAATTATTGTCGTTAAAGAACTCTAAAACATGTAACTATCATTATCATATATAGAAATAGAATAAAAAAATTTAAAAATAGCTACATGTTTAATCTCCAGATTTTGGGAAATTTAGAAGAAAAAAAACCCCACTGATAGATTTGCATTGGAACTATTATCACACGAAATATTATCTATTTGCTCTTATTTTAAAAAAGAGAGAAAAATAGTAGATATTGAACTTTTATAATAATCACCCGATAATTATGTAAGATTGTTTATTTAATAGGGTTTTTTTTTTTTTTTTTAAATCGGTGGAAAAATCAATACTCATATGCTCTCTAAACATGACATGTGGCACTAAAGGGTTTGTTTTATTATAATAGTAGATAGGGGTGGTTTATGTGGATACCCTATATTTTTAGAGAATAGCAGGAACTATATAATCATATGTTAATTGTCTTATATATACATTTGTTGTTCCCATTTCACTGTTCATTATAAATCAAAACGGGGTTCTCAAATCCAAAACGGAGTTTACTAATATTTTCAAATAACCCTGGTGGAAATAGTAAATGTTTATAAAAGTTTAAATTTTTATCCCTATATTATTTACTAATTACAAAAACTAATAACCACTATTTTATGTCTAACTTAACACATTTAGACCAAGTGCGTTTTTTTAATTACAATTTAAAAAAATCACTGATTGTAAAAAGTCACTAAAATAAGATTTGAAAAAATCTGATATTACAATAAATATATATCAACGAAAACTTAACTAAATTTTAAAAACTCAAAGTGATGTAAAAAAATAAATTCATACTAGATGAATGAGGAATACATGCTACGTAAACTCACAACGAAGTGCGAGCACCATTACACTCATTTATATACAATCAAGTTAATTCGTTTCAGAGTATTTGTGGACGTTTGATAAAAATAATAAAAAGGTGGAAAACACACTTATTTATGATTTACATGTTAAACTTATATATCATTAACAAATATTATACATGTATATATATAAGCAATTTTCACATTGCTACCCCTCAAAAAAATTAAATTTTTTGGCGTGTTCATGTTTCACCAACGCACATGCGATTTGATTCATTCATAAATGGACTGTCAAAATGCATGTGATGATGTTCACATGTAAATAAATCAAATCATAAGTAAATTAGGAGTTAATATTATTATTATTTTTTATGTTCTCTTTTAAATACATCTACTAATATTCAAATGTAAATGAACTTAATACATACGAGATAATACACAATCTTGTAGTTGTCGCAAAATGTAGTTGTCGCAAAATGTAAGGTACTTAAAGTTGGTTTACGTAGTCCGTAGCTACAAAAACAATCACCTTTAAAATCAACAACCACCAAAAATAGTATGTTCAATAACTATATATTAACAATAAAATCAATTTTTGACCATAATCCTAGAATTAATGATTACAAAACCCAAAAATAAAATAGAAAACCATAAAGCATTTTATGTGCTTTTCCATCGCTAGTCCTATTTTCAGACAAAGGCGCAGAAAAATCAGGCATCAAATTTGGTACTAGACAACCAAATGAAAGTTGAACCCTTTTTTGTTAAATTTATCCCCGTCCCACAAAAAACTTTTCATTTGACTCTATATTTTTGTCCCACAAAAAACTTCCCATTTCTCATATTTGATGGGCTCCACATAATAAAAAACTATTATTACTAAAACCCACCACTAATATCCACTAACTATCTTTCTCTCTCCAATCCAACCTTATATTTTAATCAAAAGTATTATCAATAATCCCACCACTAACTATCACCTAAAAATTTGTGCAAAACCCAAATGGGAAGTTTTTTGTGGGACGGAGGGAGTACTAAGAAGAGGTTACTAAATGGTTCAATAATAAATTTCGAAGTGAATTAAAAAATTATTCGGCGAGTACTCGGAATGAGATTTTCATATATAATTTTTTTTATAAAAAATTATATTATACATATAATTTCCCTAGTTCTTAAAAATACAACACATTTTGGAGAAATTGAGTGAACTTTAACTGAGTTTCTGAGTTTTGAGCGAGTTTTTGAATTTTGACTGAGTTTCCGAGTTAGCCGAGTTGACCGAGTTTTAACTGAGTTGTCCGAGTTTTTACTGAGTTGACCGAGTTTTTACCGAGTTGGCCGAGTTTTTACCGAGTTCTATATTGACCGGGTAATTTGACCGGTTAGGACCTACCCGACTCGGCACACCACCGAGTAGCGGTTACCCGGCGAGTACTCGGCCGAGTAGGCCGAGTTTTACAACACTGATTAGAACCTACATTAAAATAGTATAAACAAAAATAATAAATGTGTTTGTAAAAGAAAAAAATGCTTAAATCTACACACTGAGATATTTTTTTATTAATATAAAATAGTATACACAATTAAATGAAGGAGTGTATCTATAGTTCATTTTGTTACTAAAAAAAAGGAAACTTAGTTCCAAATGTTTTTTGGTATAGCTTATTTATGATTTCGTATTTTCGTGCTGAATGGATAGTAGGTACTCTTTTTCAAATACTACACGAGACGAACAATTCAATCTGTGGCAGCATTTGAGGGCCAGTCCGGGGGATAACTACCTTCGAAAATCAAAGATCTTGAATTTTGCGTATGGCGGTCGAAGAAGATGACTCCATACAGTATGAAAAGCATGTGTAGGAGGGGCAATTGATGATTTGTATTTGTAACTTATCTTCGCCTAATCTTCGAACCTGTACTATATATAAAGTAATTAGTCATTTCTCAAATTAACAAGTCTTAAAATTCAGTAAATACGCCTTCTAATTTAAGAAATATTTGTTTTAAATAAATATGTATTATGAGGTCTCGAACTTGAGACCTCTATATTATTAACATAGAGTTGCGTTCAAGAAGGTCCATTACTTTTACAAAGTCCCGAGGAACAAATCTCAACCAATGATCAATAAGATCTAATGGTCAAGATTAATCACATATTTTATACATTGAGAGGTATTTTGGTCATTTTTTTAAATAATTTTTTTATAATTTTTTTTTATTTTAGAATTTTTATTTTTTTATTTTTTACTTTTTTATTATAAAGGAGTATTTTGGTAATCTGGAACTTAAAAAAAAATTGATTTTTTTATTTTTTATATTTTATTTTAAATTTTTTTATTTATTTTAATTTTTTTATTTATTTTATTAATTTTTTCATTAAAAACTAGTATTTATTTGATAATTACGTTTATAAGTTAATCACATGTGATTTTAGTGTAAAATCACATGTGATTGTATATTTAATCACATTTAATGTTTTAGTTCAATCACATGTGATTCAGTATGCAATAACATGTGATTCAGTATGCAGTCACATTATGTGTTATTAATGAAAAAAAAAATTTAAAAAAATAATAAAAAAACAAAATAAAAATTTTAAATAAATAATAAAAAATAAAATAATAATTTTTTTTAAAATGACCAAAATACCTTCAATTAAAAAATAAAAAAATAAATTTAAAATAAAAAATAAAATAAAATAATCGAAATATTTTTAAGTGTCAAATGACTAAAATACCCCTTTATGTATAAAATATGTGATTAATCTTAATCATTAGATCTTATTGATCAATGGTTGCGATTTGTTCCTTGGGACTTGATAAAAATAATGGAGCTCCTTGACAGTTTTCTTTATTAACATAATAGTCTAACCAATATAGCTAATAAGTCATATTTCAACCGTATAAAATCTAAACTAACATATTACGTATAGTTTTGGTATCATTATGGATTTATTTCCTACTAATTAATACTCCCTCCGTCCCTTAATAAAGTTTTCATTTCTATCAAAATATTTGTCCCAAAATAAAGTTCTCATTTCTCAAATTAGAGGGACTCACTTAATAAAATAATATTATTATCATGTACTTCACCACTAACTATCTTTTAAAAACACCTCTCTCTCCAAAATAACATTATATTTTAATCAAATTTATTATCAAGACCTCACCACTAACTAACTCTTAAAAACTTGTGCCCAATTGAAATGGAAACTTTATTAAGGGATGGAGGGAGTAACACATAGATCAACAAATTTTGCGCTTAACTTTTTTGTAATTTCCGGCTCCAAAGAAGGCAATAATTTTTTTTTTCTCAAGCACGCAACGTAAATCGTGGAAGCACACCCAAACGCTTTGTGGATCTTAATAAAAGATAAGAAAATTAAAAATTACTTCAAAGATTCACAAGGTAAATTCCATATACATGTAACTCGGTAAACCCTAAATATATCATAATACTAGCTATATAAAAGTGAAAATATCTCATTACTCCCGTAAAAAATAACCAGATAAATAGAGTTGAGCCCGTTAATTACCGAAAGTCATGGTGGGGCTAGCCATGAACCCTACATGGCTCGCAGTCGAAACATGTTCAGGCCGGCCTGTTTTCTCTTATGTGTATTTTAATCTCATGAATACATGACCATCCACATTACTATTAACCGCTTCCCTTCAATTCATCCTTAATTCCAACCATATATAAAATCCCCCCAGCTACTCCAAATATATGCATCCTAAAATCCTTAATTATTCCAACTGCTTAATTTCTTACGTACACACCAACAGTCTTAAAGTTTGATTCGATCATAATGTCGAGCAGAAGGACCGCAGGAACTCCAAGGATCACTGACGACCAAATCATTGAACTCGTCTCCAAGTTGCAACAACTTCTTCCTGAGCTTCGAAATCGTCGTTCCAACAAGGTATGCATGTACGTGTATGTATATAGATATATTATCATGGGGTTTACTTTTTACAAATATTAATTCTTGATAATTCAACACAGTTCAGCTTAATAAAAATAAAGTTTCGTACACCTAATTATGTTTTTGTTGGTTAGACATACATGGTATGACAAACTTTTTGTACATGGATATGTATAACCGAAATAATAGTTGTACTGATTCCTAGTTACTAAATTTTCTTATTTCATTATCTTTCTTATAAAATTATTAACACGCATTATTTATTTTATTATAATCTTATCATTTGATTTCGATATTTATAATTATCAAATGAATGAGTAGGTAATTAATAATTTTTTTTACCCATTTAGTATAAATCAGTATCATATTATTCAACCCAAAAACCTTCCTACTATTATTCCCACCTCTTGACCAATTACATCATGACATGATAATCTTTGCTCATTCAAATGGCCGGATTCTTTTTTATTATTATAACCTAAATAGTAAATAGTAGTATTACATTTGAATCCGCAAGTAAATTTTATACATATGTATTTTTTTGTCGCTATAATAACGTTATATACTTATATCGTTATTAATTAATAACTTTATTATTCAATTTCTATGTATCGTTTTTAATTGCATGTGTAGGCGTCAGCTTCAAAGGTGTTACAGGAGACTTGCAACTACGTGAGAAACTTGCACAAGGAGGTTGACGACCTTAGCGATCGTCTCTCCAGGTTATTGTCCACCATTGATGACGATAGCCCTCAAGCTTCCATCATTAGGAGTTTAATTAATTAATAAGTACAAATAACTATAAGTATTATGATGATTATTTTCTTATTTAATCACTTTGATTTCTAGTGCTTCGTAGATTAATCCTATCTTTGTATTTGATCGATTGGTCCACTTATAGTATAAGATATGATATATTTCTGTTTATAATAATGCGGTATGTATACATTCTTGTGACTATTTCATCGATATATGATTTTCATTACTAATAATTTTGGAGAATGAATGGTACAAATAACTATAAACGAACGATAAAAGTTCCATCGAGGTGTTTCAAATATCGCAAATGTGATTTACATTCACTTATACCGGTTATTATTTTACTCTTATTTTGCATACAAAATGTTTTAGTATGTGGTCCATGTGGATAAGGAATCAGATATTTTAATAAGTTAATTCAAATCGAAAGAGAGTTAAATTTAATAAAATGGGCCAAAAGGAAGCAATGTGCATAAAGAAATGGGACCGGGATTTTGTTACACAATCAAATGTCACAATCCAAATTGAACATATAGATATTAGAGATGAGGTGGTCATTCAATACTCTTAATAGGACGATGTACCCACGAAAGCGATGTATGTCAATTTCCTTTCCCCCCACATACAATTTTCAAATTTTATTTTGTATAGTTTCAAAATAAATTTAACTTATTTTATTTGGTAAAAAATAGTGAAATTTATAAGTACTAACAATCTCCTTTAATATGTTCAGATTACTCATCTACTCTAGCTTTTACCATTAAATAGCATTAACATCATTTTATTCAAAAGCAATGAGACTCATCATTAATATATCACCGAAGAAAGTATTATAATATTCGTTAACCTTCTTGCTACAAACATAAAAGCAGACCCACAACAACATGTTGAAAAGATACAAATCTCAAACCATACAAATAATTAATCATTGTTTTAAAGTTGACTTCGGCGATTGATTATTTAGAGCCTAGGCGTCCAACAGAGGTTTCCCGCCGTTTTAAGCTATAATCGGACATTTTAGGCGCTAGATGGTAAATGGTGGTCACGACGGTCAAATGGCACTCGAATTGGGGTTAGGCTGTCAAAATCGGTCAAAAAGTCAAACACTGTAGCTAAAAACTCATTTTTTTTAAATTAAATTTTCTACAGGTTGTAGTTAAACATTGTTGATTTCAAATTTGAAGTATTGTATATGTGAACTTTGACATATAATTTCAAAATTTATAATATTATACATATAAATAATTCCAATCCGCTTAGAGTCCGTTTAATCCCTGCCTAGACCGATGAATGGTACGGTAGTAGTTGACCGCGGATTGAATATGTTTAAGAAATATAAAATGCACGTGTAACAATATATAATTGTCCTCTCAAATGTTCACGAATAACTAAAAAGTTTATACACTTAAAAAGTCAATAAAATAATATTGTAACCTTTATAAAATAAAAAATGTGAGAGAGACTCATTAGATATGACTAAATTTGGGCATGACGCAAAAGTTTAAATACCTAAAGAGCCTATATAAAAAGTAGGTTCATAGTGGATGGGATTGTGAATTGTCCAATAAATGGGATCAAGGAATGAGACCCATGGTCTGCATTTTAATGTTACAACTCACAAGGTAAGCTTTGTGACATTTGTATTGTATCTATTTAATTTAAATAATATAATTAGTTATTGAGAATACACCATGTATTTAAGGTTGCTTACGACTTGTCGAGGCTAATGTTTCCGAGACTTGTCGAGGCTAATGTTTCCAAGCAATTGTACGTGGAGTTTAGAAGTAGTATAAAGATCTTATACTAACAGACAACAATGATGTTACATAATAACTTCAGATGAGTGGTTTGAGGAGGTATGATATAAACAAGGGTTTTGCTAATGAAAGCCCTTAGGGCTGTCAATAAGGCATAAAGAGTTGTACATCAATTCAAAGGGTGTGGTAATTCCTAAAATCCAGGAGTTAGTTAAGGGTTGAAGTACAAAATTATGATGCATGTCTATTGACAGCCCTAAGGGCTGTCATTAGCAAAACCCTATAAACAATTATATATCTACACGTAAATAAAAAGACTGCTTTCGCTCCGGCAAAAATGCAAATGAGATTAAATGAAAAATGTTTATTGAAAATCTTTATATATATTAAATAAAGCTTTTGCCACCTAGACAATGCCGTGTCATAATAGCATCTCATAAAGTGCCATGTCATCAGCCACGTCATCAGTCCACATCAGCCCTAAGCCTTCATAATGTGCATCATATGTACATAGAGTCTTATACCCGTGTGAAGTTGGGTCTCACTTTTTTTGAATAAAGTGATATTAATAAGTTTTAAAAGTAAAAGTAAGGGTATAATGATAATTTCACTTTATTAAAGTGGATGGTTAGTGGAGGAAGGGTCCCACATTTTTACAAAATAAGATAACTTTTCAAGTGTATCACTTATTATGAAACACCCATAAATAGAAAGTGTATCACTTATTGTGACATGGAGGAAGTATATTAAACCAAGGTTTTTTTGAAATTTTGTCAACTCATGTAAGCTAGGTCATATTAGCACATCATCTATTTGTCCATGTAGGATGCCACCTTTGTCCATGTCAGATTTATACTTCATATGTTTGTCCATGTTAGATTAATACTTCATGCGTTTTAAAAGCAATGCATTAAAGTCCATATTGAAGTGACATACTAAGCCACGTTTTCTTGAAGCCTTATTTACTAACGCCATGCATTAAATGACCATGATGACATTAAAAGCCCATACATTGAATTTAGTCAAAATAATATTAACAGCATCGCTATAAGGTATTATACTCATATTAGGGATGAGCATGGGGCGGTTTGGGGCGGTTTTTAACTAAAACCAAACCTCGCCCCGAAAGTTCGGGTTTTGAGAATTACACCTCGTTTGGTTTCGGGTTTTTTGGTTTCGGTTTTTCGGGTTTTTCGGTTCGGTTTCGGGTTTTTCGGTTCGTTTTTGGGTTTTTTCGGTTTTTTAGTTCCCTTTAAATTTACCAATTTGTTACCTTAAAAACTAATATTATGATTCAAACTTCCAAACCTTAACTCATTTCATTATAAATAAAGAACAACTAGTAAGTTTAATATAATGTAATAATAAATTCAACTAACATAATCTGAAAAAAATTAATAATAGAATTACATCCAATCATTTTTTCGCAACAATCTTAGTCAATGTCTTTATCCATAGAAGTTTCATTGCATGGTTGCTTTCCTTTTGCAAATAAATTTATATCAAATCTTTTAAAAATATAAGAATATTTTTATAAAACTTGAAATATATATAAAGGCGGGGCGGGGCGGGTTTTTCGGTTTAGTTTTTCATATGCCCCCGAAAACCGCCCCAAACATCCGGGTTTTCTAAAAATCAAAACCGTTGATGTCGGTTTTTCAAATGGTTTGGTTTTTTCGGTTCGGTTTTTTCGGGTTTTCGGGTTCGGTTCGGTTTTTCGGTTTTTATGCTCACCCCTAACTCATATATACGGGATTCCCTCGCCGTTTCTCAAATCGTTTTCTTCTTTGCAACCATTGGCCGACCTATTTATTGATAGCCATCGCCGAATATTTGTTACATGATATCGGATTTAGCTGCTAACAGGGCAGTTGATTAATAAAGGTTTTATCCTCTGTTTTCGCATCCATTTACATTCCTAGATATCATTGTGATTGGTTTTTTTTTTCCTCTGTTTTTCCCTGCCCTGACAGATGCAAATCGTTAAATACTTGGGAAATTTACATGTTGCATTTGCGTGATTTAACGATGTTGTATGGTACCTTAACCATTTATGAACTAATACCAAATGTCGTTTTTGTTTTCATCAAATGATTTCTATATTCAAAAACCACCTGCATATACGAATACAAATTTAACTTTGGATTTTTTTTAAAAAGTTATCCATTCCAAAGTTTTAGTTTATAAAATTCGATTTTTTTATTTTGCAGAGAATTTGATGGAATAGTCTTGGATTACTCACGCCATCGGGCCATTATTGATACAATGTCTAAGCTCTTTGCACTTGCAGAAGTGAAATAGCATTTTCTTTTCTTTGGTGAGAGTTATATTAGCAATTTCTATCATTATTTTCTGATCAGTGTCTTCTTTTTTAACGCAGGCCGCACATTTCAAAATAAAGAAGTCAATTCTGGCTGAATTCTACTGTTAACGGGTCAGTTTGGTCAAGTATAGAAAATTAGTAGAAATGGAACTGTTGAAATGGGTCGAACAGGTCAAATGTCGTCAAACGTGTATTCAAATGCTTACAGAGTTACAATGTCCTATACCATTGTAATTACTTATAACTATTGTAATATTATTTGGTACTTTAACTATTACATGATAGTAATAATATATTGGCTAAGCATTTTGTTGTCATAATTTTATAACTTATATTGAACAGTGTAGCCATTTTAAGATCCATTTATGACTTAGCAAATCGATTTTCTACGAAGCCATTTAAGGATACGTATTAAATCAATTTTTAATTACTTGATTGAGGAGATGCCAACAAATAATTATGTTGAAAGCAGGTACTTAATGTTCATCGTTTCTTGGAGTAAGTTTACGTTTATGGTTCTTAAGAAGATTTAATTGTACTCAAGTTGTTGAATATTGTGCAGGCTGAACATGTTGATGATAACGTGAAAACTCTCTTCGTCATGATAAATATCGGACAAGTGATTTCGGCTTCATTTTTTGTCTCCAATTTTAATGAAATTTTCATTATATATAAAGTACTAGCTTCAAAACCCGCCCGAATGGGCGGGGTAGCTTCAAGAAATAATATGCATAACTACGAAAAAAAAATGTGTGAAATCATATAGTCAATTATTATTGAAATGATGAGTAAACGTTGTGTTATACATGAATAATCAAAGACTTAGACTTGAGATGTGGGAGGAGAGTTGAATAGGCGGGTCAATACATACCACCCCATTTATTTATGTACTCCTCATAGTTATCGTTGAAATTCGCCTGAAATAACCAATTAAATCATTATTAAAACATTTAACTAAATGCAATCATCGAATTATATAAAACACAAAACTTAATTGCTTCCAAGATTCTACTGAACTCCATCTTATCTTCATTCTTGACTGTAGTCAAGCACAAAGCTGCTGCAAATTTCTGATGGACAATATGAAATTAAACAACTTTCTTTATCAAACTCGCACAAAAACAACCCCGCCCAATTGTGCCTTATTCTATAGCCGAAACACGGAAACTAAGTACAAAAAAAATTAAAATGTGGATATAAAAAAAAAACTAAAAACCTGTTCGATAAGATAGGAAATGGTTCAGACCATATTTAACCACAATCGGTTTCTTGGATTCGGTTGACTTTATATCAGATTCAGCTTGTGCTCGCTTGACAAGTCGTTCCTTTTTTGTTGCTTTAGCCTCGGATGTCTAATTAAGCAGCATTTTGAACAAAGTAGTTGCTGCAAATTATATAAGAAACATATAATAGCTGAATGATTTATAAATTTAACCTAGCTATATACTTCAATTAAGTTTGCTAATAACATGATAAATTATTACCAAGACTTTTGACAAGGGTTTTAGTGAACTGAATCGTTGCTTGAGAATCCTCTTCTTTCTCATAAGTCGAACAACTTTTGCCCATATCACAGATCGATGAAGATCCTTCTTTGGTGGCAATGCTCCACTGATTCCAAGTTTCTTACTCCTTTTTTTCAAACAAAGGGTTCACCGCCTTCTACTAAAGAGCAAAATCAATCAAATTGAATAGAAAACATAAGTCAAATATCATAATTTAACATATGCAGCTACTTTTTGCTAAGAAGAAATTAAGAACCCTAAACTATTTTGAGTAACTATACCATTTTCTTCTTAGTTGTGACCGCATTTGTACCTTTGTGCTAGATGCAGCCAAAACCCCAGCACCATTGCCCAAAACTTCAGAGTTCAGATACAACTATCTCAACCTGGAACTTATTTATGTCAACATGTTTGACCACATAAAAGTCAAAGAATATATTTATTAAAAATTAGATAAAACTTACTTCTTTCTATATTGCTTTTGTTATTCTTCTGCTTTAAGACCATCAGCAGAAGAGGCATCGAGCGACGTTGAAACACCAAAATAAACCTACAACCAATTAAACAAAATTATTTAAAAAAATTGATTTATTAAGATGAAATAATATATACTGATTCATATATTTACCAGAAGCAATGTTGCAGTAATTTTATCAATTGGTAGGTCTATGTCACCAAATCTGAACGTTTATTAAGGTTCCGACCCAACCTCTGATCGGGTTGAAGAGAAAAAGTTGTTGACTCAGTAAGAAGTGACCTTACTATCACATGATATGTTATGACTTTGAGTTATATGTTATGACTTTTACTTTTATTTAACAGTTAACATTAACATGTTATATATAAAAAAGGGTAAAATTGTTATTTCAATCATATAACATGGTTTTAGAATACAAAAAACATGTTTAAAGGAGTTTAACTTTCAAATGAGATATTGAATGCTGAAATTGTCTGAAATTTTTTATCATGTCATTTGCTGCAATGTACGTTACAGCAAATGAGAAATATTTTTTTTTGGGAATTTTGGGAACTTTACTAATCAATATTTAGGATAGTTATGAGTCATCAATAGGAGCCAATGAGAAGAGGTTATCAGGACATGTGGACAAATAAAAGTCAAATATAGGCTTCATATATAGAGGTAGATTATTTATAGAATACAAAATATTAACATGAGTTGAATCTTAACAGATTCAAACTGACAACCCAAAAAGATGAATTAACCAACCCTAACATATTAATATGAATTTGAATCTAAACATATGTAAATTGACAACATATCCATGGTTTTGTAGAGCTCAATTTCATGTTTGTACCATAGGGCCGAATTCATCTAGGTTGCTGTAGTCTCATATAAATTAAGCACATGTCATTGCTAGTCAGTCTGCAATACACCCCAAAACAATGATTTTCCAGTTACAAACATGAACCTAAACACCAACCATAATCCACTGATCCTTATTCGATCGGAGTAATGTTTGTAATTAAAGCTTCAAACAAACAAACGACCTACCATTCAGCCAAAAAAAAAGTCGTGCTCTTTTTTATTACTGCACTAACTGCGTTCCAAATGTTCTAATCCTTTATGCATAGATCTGTAAAAAAAAAACCCCTTAAATTTATAGTAGTAAACAAAAAAAACCCTATTCATTCGAAAAAAAACCCTAATTTTTTTGGATTCAGGGGCTGCAACAACGAATTGCAGTTACAAACATGAACCCTGGACACCAACCATATTCGATCGATCCTTATTCGACCGGAGTGTCTTACCGGCGTATACAGAAGTTTTTTGTTGCTATAAATCTGGATATTTTGAGGTTGAAGGTGACCTTGCAAACCGGATTGTTGCAATGGGTTGGTTGAGGAAGAGAATTCGAAATGGTAAGGTGCACTTCGTCTAAGTTTGGAGAGGGGCTGGAACTTTTGGAAGATGACCTAAAAGTTAGAGACCCGTATTATGTTTTGTCATGACAGGTGGCTTTAGGGGCAATTACAGGTGGCATTGGGAGCCAATGGGGATGCTTTAAAATGATGAGTTGTCAAAGAAATCTCAAATCTATGCCTCATATATATAGGAAGATTCTTAAAGAAGTAAAGCATAATGAAATTTTTATAAGCCACCCGTGATTTATCACGGGTTATAAGATAGTGTATAATAAATGAATGCAAGTATTGTATTCTTGTGAAGAATATGATTTCAAGTGTTGTGCAAAACTACAAGTTGAGAAATGAGAATAACTACGTTTTGGAGATGGGTTTGCGAAATAGGCCCAAATAGAGTTTTGACTAAGGCCCACCAGTTTCTGCTACGGTTTTTGTTAAGAGTAAATTACATGGGAGGTATGTATTATATCATTAATTACAAACTCAGTTCGTGAGCTTCGTTTATTACATTGGACGTCCTTGTTATATAGACATTGTTACACTAATGGTCCCTGTTATCCTTAACTTTTTTAAATGATCATGAGTGTAACAAAGTCTATACACCGGGGACGTCTAATGTAATAAACGAAATTTAGGAACTGAAGTTGTAATTAGTGATATATCACATGGACCTGTCTAATTTACTCGTTTTTGTTATTTGTAAATTAAGGTTTTCGGTATTAAATGTGGTAGACAAAGACTTGATTATTTACTCTTACGACTGTTAGTCCATTGAAAATTTTTTAAGCTAAGTTAGGTTATTCATTTATCTTGACTAATTTAAGCAAACCAACAGTGGATCAGGTCTATTGCTATATCATGATCACATGTTCAAGATCGGGATACTATTCATAATCGACATGTTTTCATTTATCAAAATCAGAATTATGATTGAACTTTAAACAACTCTAACCTCACTTTATTCATATTACAGTATACCTTTGTCGTACTACAGTAACATGTGATCGTTGTTTCATACTTCATATATCCCATAACGGGGTATTATTGCGCCGCCATATGATACTGTTACATGCGCCATCCATCTGTTATACCTCATTCGCCATCCCGATAGTGGTGGGTTATAAGATTTAATTTTTTTACTTTTTTTGCAAAATGTGATTGGTCATAGTTATTTTTTTTTATCCCAAAAGAATATTATACTCCCTCCGTCCCACAAAAAACTTTTCATTTGCCTGTTGCACAAGATTTTAGGTGATAGTTACTGGTGAGGTTATTGATAATACTTTTGATTAAAATATAAGATTGGATTGGAGAGTGAAAGATAATTAGTGAATATTTTGGTGGGGTCTTTAGTAAAATATATTTTTATCGTGTGGAGCCCATCAAATATGAAAAATAAGAAGTTTTTTGTGGGACAAAAATTTAAAGTAAAATGAGAAGTTTTTTGTGAGACGGATAGGGTAGTATATAAGTGATTTTGGAGTTAATATTATAACAACATTATAAGACGTGAGAAACATTATAACATTATTCTTCCTTTTATACATTTGTGATAAGTTTTTACTGTTCACTCAATGCCTATTGGCTGGAAAATAGTTAAACTCAATGCCTATTGACTGAAAAAAAATATTAAATAAAAAAGAAAAGTTTGAAATATGGGAAGATGGCACGTGGTCATGATGCTCAGTGCACACTTTATCTTGAAAAGGTTGAATAGATTATAACTTTTTTTAAAAACAATTTTAGGGTTGGTTTGGTAAATAGTTATTAAACTTTTAGTTTTTATCCTCTAACTATTTATTATTGATAAAAAGTTATAATTAGTTATTTAATTTAACATCAATTCATATAAATTAGAGTATTTATTTCCTAAATAGTACTCCGTATATATTTATGATAGAAATGTTATAATTGTTATATTAATTTAACATCATTTTATACGAAATGAAATTTCTCAATATATTTTTTTTAACAAAACTATAGAAATTATATAATATTCCTTATATAAATATTATAAAGTACTTCCTCCGTCCCTAAATAAAGTTCCCATTACCTTTAGGCACAACTTTTTAGGAGATAGTTAGTGGTTGGGTATTTGGTATTACTTTTGATTAAAATATAAAGTTTGATTGGAGAGAAAAGTGTTTTAGGAGATAGTTAGTGGTGAAAGTATTGGTAATAATATTATTATATTAAGTGGGACCCTTAAGTTTGAGAAATGAGAACTTTAATTAGGGACAAAACTTTGAGGGGAAATGAAAACTTTATTTAGTGACGGAGGGAGTATATGTTTTAGAGAGTGCGATCAGTCGGAAATTCAATTAAGTTTTCATGTAAAAGTAACTCTTTTGAAATGACAAAATGAACTTTCATTGTTTTTTCTATTTCATTAAGCAAATTGACCCCTATTTTTTTTATGTTTACTGGAATTTAACAAGGTGTAAGGAGAAAAAATGTTATAATAACACTGAGTTGACAAACTTTGGGTTGTAAGTTCAATCAACTCAATTTAATGGTTCGATTACACTATCCAAAAGAAATAAATACTAATAAAAAATGGACATTCTTAGGTTTTAGCATTGATAATATGATGGGATTTGAAGAATGAAATGCATTAGATAACAATTTTAAATGTAAGCGGGCTTAAAAACTTATAATTACCAAAATTAATTTTGAAATGCTCTAATTAAATAAAATTAGGTAAATAGAGAAGTGATTTTTATAAATCCGCAGCAACGCGCGGCATCATTACGCTCGTTATAATACAATAGGTATACCATATTTACTGTTCATAAAGATTCATTTTATTTTATTCTGAACATATCCTATGTAAGTTAGCAGGGAAGGAATAAACTTATAATGTCTTGGTGGTTAACACCTTTGTTGTTGAGGGCAAGGTCTTGACTTAGATTCGTGGCTAGTGCACACTACTTTTTTTCATTTCTTTTAGTAATATTTCAAGATATTTAGACAGGAGAATAATACTTTAACTTTTTCATCTAAGCAATTATTAAAAACCCTTTTAAGTTTTTTTTTAAGTGAAACATAATTATAAGTTATTTATTTTTCCCCTCCAACTACATTTATTGTAATTGATCCACAACATAGCGCGACTTTCATTACGTTAGTTAGAACTAATTTGAATAACAAAAACATTTGATATTCATTCTACAAGATGTCCAACTTGTTATATACATTGTGCTCTTAACGAAACTTTGCCTATTTTTAAAAGTTACATGTCTTGAATATCTGGTCATTTTTAAACGAAGAATTAAAATGATACTTTATTAAACATCATTAAATTCTAAAGAAGGGATGAGCAGAAATGCGTTTCTCTGATTGGTAACTTGTTTGGTCAGTAACTTGTTTGGTCAGTACTCAGTAACCTCAGTAGTATTATTTTAAGACTTAACGTGTTAATATTTCTTTTTAATTACAAATATTTGAACTTTTTAAAACTTAACTGATTCCTTTGTTATAAAAATAACTAATTCACCTGTTATTTAATAAAACTAAAGCTAAAATTCCACTTATTTATAAACAGGGTGATTTGCTCTGTAACTTAAATGAGTTGAAATTCAAATAAAGTATATTAAAACATATAAAAGCGTGAAACCTTGTGAAATTGTCTTCGTACAAAAAAATATACTCCGGTATTATGTTTTAATATTGAAATCGTTTCACAATAGATACAAAAGGTAACAAAATCCTTTGTAATCCCTTTTATGGTTTTAGCTTTTTGATTGCATGTTTTAATGAAAATCCGTTGTTTAATGAAAAAAAGGCAACAGAATCCAAAACTTACAAAAAAACGTTGACATGTTAATTAGATCAACTTTTATCTGTATTTAAAATTGCTCAATTTGATTCGTAACATCTAGTGTACCGTTTATATTACTTTTATAAAAGGGATAATACCATTATCTTTATATGTACAAAAAAATACATAGTAAATTACATGGAAGATTCTTGTGATTTGCTATTTATTACAGCCACAGTCTTTGGTTTTCGTTTAATACACTGGAAATCCTTGGTATATTCAATTTGTTACACCCGACGCCCCTCTGGAAAACGGACGTCTAAAAGATCCGTTAATCGACCCATGTGCACGTCACGTGATGGGCACAATGGTAATTCCCCTTCCCCTTTTTAAGAGTAAATTACACGGAAGGTAGTAATATCTAATTTTAACTTGAGTTATCTTTCTTGTTTATGTAATGTTCTAAAAAATGTTAATTAGTGCCCTAAATTAGTTTTCTGTTTTTTGGGAAGGTAGTAATATCTTTGGTTTTTTATAGGGCTGTCAAAAACTGGACACGTCACGATAAAAATACACGAAATGAAACGACATTGGGGCGAAATTGAAATTTCAATTCGTGTTCGTGTCGTGTTCTTGTTGTGTAGAACAAACACGAAGTCGTGCCGTGTTCGTGTTCAGAGATTAACACGAAATTGACACGATGGTTATAATTTTTTAGAACATTTAGAAATTAATGTTATATTTTTGTCGGGTTTCTAGCATGTACTCGGTAATAAATAAAAAAATTGTTATTTTTATTATTTATTTTGTGTTGTCGTATTTATCGTTTTTTAATTGGGCCGTGTTCGTGTTTGCAAAATAAAAAATGACTTTGTGTCGTGTTGTTTTCGTGTTGAACGTATTCATGTCGTGTCGTGTCGTGCTACACAAAAACACGAAACGATGGCATGACTTGACAGCCCTAGTTTTTTATAAACTTTTGTAATGAATGTTTGGAAATGAATTAAGAAAGTTTGAATCCATTTTTGCATTTTTTGGAATTTGTTAATCATGTTACTTGTTACAGTGTGCCAAGGTGCACATGAGTTACTTGGCTACTTGTCGGATCTTTTAGACGTTCGTTTGATAGAGGGACGCCGAGTGTAACAAATTGAATATACCGGGGACTTCCAGTGTAATAAATGATTCTCTGTGACTGTAATAAGTGGCAAATCACAGGGACCTTCCGTGTAATTTACTCTTCAAAAGGGGAAGGGAAATTATTGCGCCCATCATGTGAGATTCACATGGGTCATTTAACGGACCTTTTAAACGTCCGTTTGCCAGAGGGTCGTGAGGTGTAACAAATTGAATACACCAAAGACTTCTAGTGTAATAAACAAAGACCAGAAACTGTGGTTGTAATAAGCGGCAAACCACATAGACCTTCCATGTAATTTACTAAAAAATACAAGGTATATCCAGCAAAACTTGACGGAGCTAGTTATAGTTGAAACTGAAAACTTGAGCTTTTATTTGTATAAAAATATTTAATAAGTAATTAGAAGTTGTAGGTCGAACATATAAAATAACAAAATATACATAACTGTTTGTAAACATTATACTTTATTAATATCTAAAATTCCAACTGAACCACCACACGGGAAGAGAGTGGAATTTAATTTTGACTTTTTAAAGGTGCTTGTTCTTTTCTTCCTGATAAAACAAATGAACCACAGCCTGTGCTAGGCCTGTGCAGTTTGAATCGGGACCGACCAAAACTGACCGGGACCGGAAGAACCGGACCGAACCGGCGCCGAACCGTAGCTTCCGGTCCGGTCCTCGGTCCGTATTTTTTGAGAACCGACAGGTCCGGTCCGGTCCGGTTTTAAACCGGAAGAACCGGTAGAAACCGAATAAACCCGCCAAAATACAAAGCATGCGATCTTTTACTGCCCAACCCATCCAATAAGCCCATCCAGCAGCTTTAGCCCAACATCCTATTAAAAAAACCATGCACGTCTACATACGACCGTCCGTTTCTTCAATTCCTTTCTTTTCAACTTCTTCGTTCGTTCGTTAATTATATTAGTTATTTTTCACTGTAACACAAGGACAATTAAGAAGACGTATCAAATATATGTACTGCATTTTAATCTAAGCTTCATTAAGATTACATATCAAGAAATAATCCATATAAACAAAAAAGAAGACAACCTCACTGATTTATTGTTTTATGTACTGCATTGATTTATTTGATTTATTTTACAGCCGGTCCTAACCGGTCCAAACCGGTTCAAAACCGAAAGAAACCGGAAGTTAACCGAAACCGACCGTCGACCACCGGTCCGGTCCTCGGTCCGTCGAATCTGCTATTTTCGGTCCTCGGTCCGGTCCGGTTCTAACCGGTCCGGTCCGGTTTTTTGTTTCCGCACAGGCCTAGCCTGTGCCCACCTATTACCTATTCAAAAGTGTTCTGCTTTCCATTTAATAATTGAAGTGCCCGTTTTCCGGCAATTTTAATTATTACATTCAAACAATATTATTAAATTGTATTTATTTCAACCAAATAAATTATTTGCCTTGTAGGTATTGTGACCAACTACTTCTCTTTTTAGGGTTGGTGGCTCGCGATATAACTTTAATATTCCTAACAAAAGATTAGTAGGTGTCAATTTAAAGAAAAGTAGCTAACACAAGAGATCGCGGCTTAATAAGTTAGTGTCACTAAAAGATGCACAAGAATCCTACTTTCAATTAAGTGTTCATTTTTTTATTTTTTTTGAACGGCTAGTTAATAAGTTAGTGGTTCAAGCCTAGGCAGTGAAATCCACAAGAGGTAGTATGTCTTCCCTCAAACCTTCCACCTTTTTTTGTCCACGACTGGACTTGAACCCATGACCAATAGGTCATGGACAACACCTTAAATCCTCCTCAAATACCACTAGGCTACAAGCCTTGGATTTTAATTAAGTGTTTTGATAATGAGTAAAAAAAATTATCATATGCATTAGAATTTATATATTAATCAATAAATCACCCTTACATCTTATTAGGTGTCACACATATTAATGAAAATATAATTTTCTAATGTATGTAATAGTATTTTATTGATAACTTTAAGAATTATCATTATCAAAATCATTCAATTAATGAGATACTTGATTTTGTTTAACTAATCCCTTGAGTGTATGAGATAAAATACACTGATAAGTTATAATTACCATTTATATTGAAAATTAAATTTAATATTCGAGGAAATTAGACTTAGAACTCTAGCCTCTAGGTATCGTTTGAAGTCAAACTCATGCTAGAGCCATTTTCTGGTAACATGGTTGCAATACATACCTCAAAATTAAGCCTCATTGTTTAACATTCTATAATATCCTTTTGATATTTAATAAAATACCACAAACCAATAACAATTAAAAAAGAAAAAAAAAATAAAAAAAAAAGGAGGAAAACTTGCTTTGCATCTTTGGCGGATGTTATCCTCTTAGACGAAACATTCTTTAATGGAAGGGAAGGCATTGTTTAAATATGGCTGTCAAATCATGCTATCGTTTCGTATTTTTTGGGTAACACGACACGGCACGAATTCGTTCAACACGAAAACAACACGACACAAAGTCGTGTTTTATTTTACTAACACGAATACGACACGATTATAAAACGAAAACAGTACAAACACGACAACACGAGATAAATAACAAATATATCACATTTCTTACTACATGCTAAAAACACGATAAAGACGACAAACTTTACAAAAATATAATATACATTTCTAAATGTTCCCAAAATCATAACCATCGTGTCAATTTCGTGTTTGTTTTACACGACACGAACACGAACACGACACGACACGAACACGACACGACTTCGTGTTTGTTTTACACGACACGAACACGAATTCAAATTTTGATTTCGTCCCAATTTCGTTTCGTTTCGTGTATATTTATCATGTCATGTCAGGTTTTAATAGGCATAGTTTAATATCATTTGGCGGGGTGAAAGTGTTTTTGACACAAGTTTGGCGAGCCAATACCTAGCCCTCTTAATTTGATAACATTTTTAATATGTGAAGAAACCTTTTGTAAATTACTACTTGAACGTGTCAAAAGTGTAAAAACAATATTGACTAAAATTGTATTGGCGACCACATACCACAAAACATGTTGTACTTCACTAAGGATCCATAATGGACCTCTACGAATTATGGAATATGGTTAGTGAATCTTTAAATCTTCACTTCTTAGAAACGTTATAAAATATTAAAAACAATTAACAAAGTACTCCATCCGTCCCTTAATAAAGTTCTCATTTCTCTTGGGCACATGTTTTTAGGAGATAGTTAGTGGTGAGGTCCTTTGTAATAAATTTGATTAAAATATAGTGTTATTTTGGAGAGAGAAAGTATTTTTAGGAGATAGTTAGTGGTGGGGTATATGGTAATAATATTATTTTATTGAGTGGTTCCCTCCAATTTGAGAAATGGGAACTTAATTATGGGATAAACATTTTTGGTGAAATGAGAAATTTATTAAAGGACAGATGGAGTATTAATCTGTTTATAACAAGTAAATCTCACAATTTTTAACATTTGAAAGCAACACAAATAAAACCACTAGAAAAGTAAATTTTGAACATGTGACTTAAAAATAAACCAATCATTCAAAGTATCTTTCTCGAGTAAAAGAGTAGAAAATCCGCACACTATACAATCAAAAAATCACCAAAAATTGAAATTTAATCACAACAAATTGGACATCTTACAAGTCCATTTTCATTGCAATCCGGACATCTTTGAAATCCATAATCATTTTCTCCCTTTTCTTCGTCATCGTCTACTTCATCGTACTCATCTTCATAATAAATTTTACAACTACCAGAACAAGTTTCACATGGTACAAATCTTATATCACCACAAACCTCACAACCACCACCTCCATCACAACCAGTACCAAATCCATCACCATCTGCCCTTTCACAACCTTCTAACGCCTTCTCGAGATGCCCGTCCTCATGCATTCGCCTAATTTCACTTGCACCACCGATGCATTTATTCCCGATAAACACCTTCGGCAAACCGCCAATTAAACCACCTGATAACTCTTTCAATTCGTCTTTAAAACCCGAATGCATAGATACGTCCCGCTCATCGACCCGAACTCCGGTGGCTTTCAAAAGTTGTCTCACGTGACAACAATCCTCGTACGTCTTCCTAACTCCCCTTAAACTAGTGAAGTACAAAATCAGTTTTTCCTTGGCACGTGGGAGGCTGTTGTTTTTACCATTGTTAACAAAACCGTTTTGTAAAGACTTATTGGAATCCGTTGTATCCAATGAATCATCATCACAGCCGTCCGACAACGGCTCCTTCTCGCCGGCCGATGACTTTGGGTTCGCCGGCGGTAACAATTCTAATGATTTTTGAAATGAAGTAATTACCTCTGTATCAAATTCGGACGCTACTGATGACGTATCATTTGAATTGAAAATCGAATTCGAATCAGAGCTGTTGTTCTCTACGATATGCCGGAGTTTTTCCGGCGAGTTTGTCGCCGGTTCATCCAACGGCGATGTAAACGAATTGGGATTAACATGAAACGAGAAGCTACGATTGTGATTAGCAACGGATTTTGGTCGGAGAGGGCTTGTATCATCTAAACCCTCCATCAATTCCCACGCATTGATTGTTTCCGGTTCACCGGGCGGCGTTGTGATCGGTGTTCTCGGGGCAAATTTAGGGATTTTTTCTTCGATCATCTTGGACCAAGTTTTGGCATCAATCACACCAACTGCAAATTCATTACTCTGTTTCTCTGAGGCATTTATTCGAACAGGTTCCGGGTGAATCTGATCGACGGCTGCAGATTCCGATTGATCGAGCTGAAGGTATCCAAGTGTAGTGGATTGGAGAGCGACGAGGTGGTAGCTATCGCCGTCGGTCTGAGGAGGGTGGTGGACGTGCATTGAGTAGCTTCGTGTCATCGGAGCATATGGTGATCGGCAATTCCGGCACACCGGTTTTTGCTTCGATGATGCACAACCCATTGCACCAAAACCCAACAAAAAGATTTAAAATTGAATCACACCCAGAGATTAACACTTGGTATATAACCTACTAAATCAATTAAATTAAACAAAAACAAATCTTGTGTGTGTGGATGTGGGTCGATGATTAGAAGCGGATAGAAGATTAAGAAAAAAAAACATTCCCCAACTTGAACGGATTGGCGATTGAAAAAAACAGTCATTAAATTAAGGAAAAAAAACAAAATATTCTAATCAAATCGGAATCCTCAGATTATTTGCCGGTTCAAAAAAAAAAAAAAAAAATCGGAATCCTCATATTGATTTGCATCGAAAAGATATAAACCGATGGATGAATTAATTGCGTTTATCGAGTAAACTAAATCGGGATTTCATTCCATCTGTGCACTCAATTTTCAAGAAATATTGAAATTAGATATGAGAATATTGAAGATATAAATTTGGATGAAATTGGCAATTGAGAAGATGGAATTGGCAAGAAGTGGTGGGAGAATGAGTGGTTTGATAACAGTCCAACACCGGCTTCAGCCTTCAAGTCGTGGGGGACATATCAACTAAATTAAATACTTCCTCCAGAATAAGTGATACTTTTACATTTTTGAGGTAAAATATTATAATAAAAATTAATTAGATTAAATTGGTTAGTTAGTGGGAGATGAGCCCCATAAATTTGGAATAAAGTAAAGATAATGATGTTTAAAAGTAAAAGTAAAGGTAAATGAGTGATTTCACTATATTAAATGAGATAGTTTGTGGGTGTGGACCCCATTATTTTTTACCAAATAGGGTAAGTTTTGAAAGTGTATCACTTATTTTAAAACACCTCAAATTAGAAAGTGTATCACTTATTTTGAAAACGTAGAAAGTATATAAATTAAGAGTATTGTTAATGACAGTGCTTAAACGTGGGGGATATATTAAAGCTGTAATTAAGAGGTAGTTACATGCATAAATGTTTGTACTTTTATCGATTGTTGTATATTCTTAAAATGCAAAGACGGTTTTTTATTATTGTACAAATTTTTAATGTGTATCATGGATTTTAAGGACTGTCATTATCAAATTCCATAACTTAATTAAAAAAAGAGTAAATTACATGGATGGTCCTTTAGGTTTATAGCAAATTTCACCAATAGTCCTTTAGTTTCAAAAATTACACCGATGGTCCTTATTTTTGAAAGGTTTTTCACCGATGGTCCTTTACCAAAATGTCTGTTTATTTTTCAAGTTAACTAACATCACTTGTGATTGCACTTGGGGGTATTTTGGTCAATTTGTCTTTCCCCTTCTCATTTAAATTACACGTATGGTCCTTTAGGTTTATAGCAAATTTCACCAATGGTCCTTTAGTTTCAAAAATTGACCAAAATACCCCCAAGTGCATCACATGTGATGTTAGTTAACCTGAAAAATAAACGGACATTTTGGTAAATGACCATCGGTGAAAAACCTTTCAAAAATAAGGACCATCGGTGTAATTTTTGAAACTAAAGGACCATTGGTGAAATTTGCTATAAACCTAAAAGATCATCCATGTAATTTACTCTTAAAAAAAATATACACATATAAAAACACCATATATGTGTGAGAGAGGAAACGTGTAAAGCGGGAATGATTCCCTAAAACGACTCTTTCCTTTCTTTTACAAGTACCCAGTCGTCACCCGCTAAAAGGGACGATCGAAAGGGTATGAATCGATCATTATTTCAACTCCCACTCGCACTTTTAAGCACGTGAATCAATTGAATGAAACGTTGGAAATTATTTGTTGATTTTAAGTTTTAATGCATCTATATGTAATTACCATTGTCAATTCGTAATACTACTTCCGTATCAAAATAAGTGATACATTTTAGAAATTATAATTTTTGAGGTAAAAAATTAAAAGATGGATTGAACTTTAAAGTAGATTAAAGTGGATAGTTAGACCACCCGTAACGGTGTGGTCGACCATTTGGTCGATCAGACGTGGAGCTCCAACTCGACGCGTCCCCCCCTTACGCCCATACCAAATCGACGCGTCGACCGTGCCCAACGGTCGACTAGTCGACCGATCAATTTTCAAAGGGGGAAGGCTTTTTCAAAGGGGAATGATTTGGTCGCCTGGTTACGTGTGTTCGGTCGGGATTTTTTATGTGTTTGGTCGGGCTGATGTGGCGCAGAGGTGGCATGGGTGACCAAACCCAGTTTGGTCACCCATTACGCACAGTCTTAGTGGAGAATGTGTCTCACTTCTTTTGAATAAAGTGATCTTAAGACTGGCCGTATCGCACGACCCGACCTCCGGTCGCGACCGCCACGCAGGCGACCCCCGACGCGTCGCCACCGTTACAAGCGTCAACCCTCGACGCGTCGTCCGTGTCCAACGGTCGACTATTCGACCGTTCCCACCCGACCTCCAACGGCTACTTTAATTAAATAAACACCCCTTTCAAACTTAATTTTTACCCATTTTTTTACCTTATAAATACCAAATCTTTTTCTAAAAAATTTCACACTTCTTACTCAATCACACACACTATCTTAAAAATGAGTTCCGACGATGAAATGAATGTCGCTAATTTCATTTTTGGCGACGAGGAGGAGGACAAGATTATACATCTTGGTTTTTTACAAACGGCGGCCGCGTTTCTTGAAGGTTCCAGTTCTAGTATCCCTAGAACTCCTAGAAGATACGTGCATAGGGACCGTGGCGGTGCGAATGACCGGGTCGAACAACGACATCAACGTGTTACGAGCATCCCATATTTTCAATGATCTCAAAGACGGGAAAGCACCTGAGGTACCATTTTTGGCAAACAGGGTGTCTTACAAATGGGGATATTATCTTACTGACGGGATATATCCGGATTGGTCTGTTCTTGTTAAGTCTACTTCACCCCCAAATGCGAATGATGTTAAGCGGGTGAACTACAAGAAAGCACACGAGGCTGCAAGGAAAGACGTAGAACGAGCATTTGGCGTTCTAAAGAAAAAATGGGGTATAATAAAAACGGCTGCAAGGTCCCCAAATGTTAACAGAATAAGGGATATAATGTACACTTGTATCATATTACATAATATGATTATCAAAGACAAAGGCAGAGCGATATGTCCCGACTTTCATCCGGAAGAGCGACATAGTGAACTTGACCACGTACGATCACATGAAGAAGTATTGCAAGTTATCAGGAAGATCCATAATCAACAAACTCATCTAAATATTAGATCTGATTTGGTGGAACACATTTGGAATCGACAAACCTACCACTAGTTTTTTTTAATGTTTTTTATTATTATTAATGTAATGTTTTTAATTATATTTAATGTAATGTTTTAATTATTAATGAAATTTAAAAATAAAAAAAATCCGATCGGTCACCCATTACGGGCTAATGGTCGCTGTCTGGTCATGTGTTTGATCAGGAAAAAGAAAGCTGATGTGGCGCAAAGGTGGCAGGAGTGACCAAACTTTGTTTGGTCACCCATTACGGGTAGTCTAATGATGTTCAAGGGTAAAAGTAAGGGTAAAGGGTAATTTCACAATATTAAAGTAGATAGTTAGTAGAGAGTGAGTCCCACTTTTTTACCAAATAAAATAAAATTTTGAAGCGTATCATTTATTTTATTCTACCCCTAAATAGAAAGTGTATCAGTTATTTTGATACGGAGGTAGTATGTGAATTCAATTGAAGTCCACGTCCCCAATTTCATGGAATGACTAGTGGCGACGTGGCAGTTTTATACATTTAAGGCTAAAATTGAAATAAATTTGAAAATCGTAAAGATTGCATCCCCCCCCCCCCCCCCCCCCCCTCCCCCCTCCGGTTTCGTCCGACGCCGCAGCCACCACGAGCCGTCGCTCGACCGCCACAGCCGCACAGCTGCCGCGTGCACATCCGCCGTTCGTTCTCGATTTTCATGTGTCACGTTCTCGAGGATGCTCTGTCATGTTCGTTGTTAACCTTAGGTGTGACCAAGTAGATATGTTTTTTATGGTAGTGTAGCTTAAGGTAAAAGATGATGTATTCTTCAAAATTGGGGGTTTTCTGTAATGATTGTTGTATTGAAGAATTTGAACTTTTAGGATTGGAAATTGGTTTCTTCTTCTTCCTCATGTTGTTGTTGTTTTGGAGATTGGTCCGGTGAAGATGATGATTGATTTAGTGTCAAGTTGGGAACATTTCTTGCACTAAGGCGTAGGGCAACATTTATGATAGAGGAGAAATGGGTTGAAGAAAACAGAGTAACAGGGGAGATGATGAAAGCAAATGAAGACACCATGCGAAATGAAGTTGTATCGTCGAAGATATAATGGGAGGTGGTTGTGGATGGACGTTGGTGTGGTGGTGTTGATCGGCGGTTGGAATCAATGGGGACTCAATGGTAGTCGGAGAAGAAGGCAGGGGAAGAAGAAGGAAATAGGGTGTTTAGATGAAAGAGGAAGAAGAGTGAGAGAGAAGATCGAAAAATAAATAAATATACCCCTATGTGCATTGTAAATTACATGATTTAACGGGATCTTTTAACAGCAGTTAGTATTGTGAACCGAAAGCGTGACAACATGTCGTATTTTTGGATAATTCGTGTAATTTTTTAAACTTATGGACCAAATGCAACAATTTTGGCTAACCAAAAGAATTATCCATATAATTTACTCTTTTTTTTATTATTGATGACATTAAGGTGTTGTTTGTTTGCAGCTTAATAAAATAATTGAGCGTGAATACTAAATTAATCAGAAAAAACTGTTTGCGTCTGAATGAAAATTATGTTGAGTTGGACAGAAAAAACTGGTGTATCATTCTATCTTATAAGACCGGTGCCAACCCTGCGTCGGGGCGCACGTCGAGCTTGCGTCGAGCCACGACGGCGTTGGCACCAGCCCGTCGTGGCCGGCGTCGTGGCGTATGCGTCGTGGCGTCGACGGATCGGGGAAGGGCGTCGAGGGGTACGGACGAGGGAGCGTTTGTTTTTTTTTTCAAAAGTTATTTTTTTTTTGTTTTTTTTTTTTTAAATATAACGACATTAACGTCCTTAACGAATCAGATTTGTTTGATGAAATAAGGCAAGACAGGTCTCCCGTAGTTCCGTTTACTATTTCGGGTGAGCAATTTACGAAGGGGTATTATCTAGCTGATGGGATTTATCCGGAATGGGCAACGCTTGTCAAGTCGTTTAAATGCCCAATTGAAGAAAAGAACATGAAGTTCAAGCGGTTCCAAGAATCCGCTCGGAAGGATGTCGAACGAGCTTTCGGAGTGCTTCAAGGACGGTGGGCAATCATTAAAAACCCGGCACGACCATACAGTGTGAACAAAATACGACGGATCATGTACACTTGTGTGATATTACACAACATGATTACGGAAGATAACGGCCGCGCAATTTGTCCAATCGAAGAAGACTATACCGCTAACCCGGATAATCACCCACAACGTACATGGCATGAACGGGTTGCAGCACAATTGCGTATTGAAAAGGAGATACGTGATCGAGTTGTGCATCATAAACTTCGCAATGCCTTAATCGAACACATTTGGACCCTCCCGCCGGACTACCGTCAACGTTAATTTTTTTTTTCCGTAATTTTTTTTTTCCGTATTTTTTTTTCCGTATTATTTTTTTTCCGTATTATTTTTTTTCGTGTATTTTTTTTTAATCGTAATGTTTTTATTATTTTTTTTTATTATTAATGTAATGTTTTTTATTTAATGTAATGTGTTTTTTTATTAATTAAAATGGTGATGTGGAAATGATGATGTGGAAAGGATGGGTTTAGTGATGGGTAGGGATGGCACGAACGTGTCAGTAGCAGGTCAGTAAGGATGCGATGACGTGGCGCTAGTGATGGGTTTAGTGATGGGGAAGGGTTGTGAGAGGCCTAACACATGCTGAATCATTAAGCAGTCAGAATATTTATTAAAAGTTTTTCACATTCAAAAGAATAATAGTATTGATTCTTTTCATTTAATCTTACTTATTAGATGAATACACATATCAAAATTAAAGAATAATATTAGGAGAGAGAATTAGTGGATTATACATGTAATCCTATTAAATAAGTAAGATTATTAGTATGACTAAATTGTAAGACTAAATATCATTTCTCCATTTAAAATAAGTCTTATGCATAACATTTTAATCATTCATAACATTGAATAATTTAGCGATTAATCATTTTGTTCCGATCAAATCGCCTAAATCATTATGTTTTAAAATTGAAACTACTAAAAAACTTATTAGAATATTATTTTAAAAAGAAAAGAGTTTTTTTACCGGAAAATATTTAATTACAGAAAGAATTTTAGAGGTTAATATCATGAGTAGTTTAGGCGCGTGGAATTGACAATAGAAGGAGCGGTTGATGTTAAAAGTCCTCCGAGGCTCCGACTCCGACGGCCGACGACTCCACGAAAAGCTTTCGTAAGTTATGCATTCATATCTTCATTAATTTAGAATTTTTAAATTTGAAATGTGTAATGTGAACCAGTAAAAAACCCTACATAACAATTAAAAGAGTAAATGAGAAGTAGTGAAAGTGAAACAAAATTCAGTGTATAAGAGATTGTAATAAAGAGAATTAAAATTTTAAAGCGTAAAAAAATATTTTGTTTAAATCCATATGCCAACAATTAGAGAACATATAGTTGATTTTATAAAAAAATTATAAATTAAAAATAAATTTTTATAAAATATGAAACTTTTTTTTTTAATAGAGTGCACATGTAAATAATTTACCATGAAGCATGTCATCCTTTGGTGAAGATAGAGAACATATTATAGAAATGTTATTGTATCTTATTATCTGTGGACACTTTATCTTATTATCCATCACAAGATAATATGTGTAATCTAATCTATTATATAATAAAATAAGCTTTTAGATGGCCACATGACACTTTATTAGATGCCCAACTGCCATGTGGCAGCCCCTTAATAAGCTTCAAATTTTTTTTTTCCGCCCAGAATAAGAAACGTAATTAATGGCTGTTTTAAATTAAAAAAAATATAAATTACCAAATTAAACAATATCCGCAATTTATGGGTTTATTCAAACAAACAAATTAATATCAAATACACATGAAAAGTTTTAAATGCCTCCAGAATAAAAAAACGTAATTAATGGTTGTTTTAAATTATAAATAATATAAAATATGAATTACCAAATTACACTAAACTATATGCGCAAAATATGGGTTTATTCAACAACTATAATTTGGATTAATGCCATCAATTTCGGAATTTTATTTATAGAAACGTATAAATCCTTTATTTATCAAGAAATTCAAGTTTAAATTAAACGTCATAATCTTAGAAACAAACTACAATTTCCGGTTTATGTGGGCAGAATTCAAAATTCATTAACTAACATTCTGAAAATAAGGAATGTTTACAATTACAAAAATGCGATAATACGCAAAATTAAATCAATAACCTGCACTCCTATTTAAGCCGAGCTTTTCATCATTTGTATACATTCAAAAGAAGAATCTTTGTCATATCTTTAAAATTCTTTCACCTACAGTACAGCCAGGTAAATATCAAACTTAAACACCTCAGCATTGTTACACTAATTTTGAAACTTATATACAATCGTATGTGTATGCATTATGTTTTGTGATAATTCCCTGTTAAAACACATTCCTTCTGCACAAGCATGTTATTTTCTGTTTTACACATGTTAATTTATGTATTTATGTTGTTGTTACTATTTTCAGCATTGTTTAATTATTGCAGCAGCCTATGTATTTATGTTGTTGTTACTGTTTTCAACATTATTTAATTATTGCAGCAGCCTCAAACAGGTTAACCAAATCTGCAACAGCCTCATTATAGTGAGCATTGTTTTACAATTGTGTGAGTTCTCAATTGTAATTTGCAGATTAGTTTTCTTCATTATTTTTAAATTTTAGTCTTTTACAGCATTGGATTTGTTTTACTATTTTCATCATTTAATCTTTCACAATATTTTTTGTGTTAATTTAAAAATAATTTAGCAGCCAATTTATAAGATTGAACAAAAAACTTATGTAATAAAATATTTTTATATTTGTGTTGACTTTAATGTTTGACTTTTGATATCAAATAGTGAATAATTGAGTGATTAAGATTACGATTGGCTATTATATGTAGACAAATTTACAAAAGTCAAATAATACTTTTATTAAGATCACTTTCAAAGTTATGTTTGATCTCTAATGTCAAACATTAAACTTTTAATGTTTCGCTTTTATATATGTTCACAAGTCTTGGTGTTAATTTTGTTCACGGGTTAATTCTCAACACTAATAATCAGTATTCAGTTACTGATTAAAGTTAAAATTATATAATTTGATTAATAGTTAACCTATATACTACTAATCAAATAGTATAAAATCACATTTTATTAAATTTTAGGGTCAATTGTAAGTGATTATATATGATTGTAATATTTCTCTAATATTACAATGTCTATTCATTTTATTATTTTTGATATTTTTAATTGGAGATTAGGGTCTAATATCATTTTATTATAGGAATACAACAATTATAGTTGAATAATCAATTACTTTGGATAATCACTTTAGGAAGAACAAGTTTTCAACAAACTATTTCATATACTTCAAATTGATTCAAAACATTTGAATTTTAAAGACAAATTTTATAATGTTTGGGTTTTATATGTTGAAAATGATATTTGGTTTTAGCCAGCTGGACTTTTAACTAATGAAATCGGGTTATTGGAATTTTGTTTATTCTTTATTCTTTAATCTTTTAAATTATTATTATGTTCCAGCTTAAAACAAAATTTTAACAATCATTTATTTTTTAAATTTGAGATATTTGAATTAGTTTACTTTAATGTATAGTCAAAACAATATTTTTACTTTTATAGTCAAAATCAAACTGACTGTAATAAATCTGGTTATCACTTATCACAATATGAATTAGGTTAGTTTAATGTAGTCAACACAGTATTTTTGACATTTATAGTTAAAAACTAAATTCCCTATAATGGATAAATATCGATTGATTTTGACATATTCGGATATTCCTAACCATCTACAGTAACCCTAAGTTATGTTCACTGTTTTTTTTTAAAAAAAAATATCAAGGCTTTTAAAGACTAATATTAACCTAAATCCGAACCTTTAACCCTAACACTGATTTTGGCTATAATTGTGACTTTTTTTTAAAAAACAAAATACCAGTTACATGAAATTTCTATATGTTAACCGTTGTAATCAACATTCATACCCTTATTCTACAATTGATGCTTTGAGGATCTCAAATAAACACACACACAAAAAAAAGATTCAAGTGTTCCAAAGTGAACACTCTCAATTGAACATGTCACACCCCGCCAAAATGGTTTTGCGGAAGAACGAGGTGCGACTAATTAGCAACATAACACATCAATAATAGTAAACTTCGCATAATATTGAAAAATTGGATTGCCATTGTCTTTACAAAATAAAAAGAAAATGTTTTAACATAAACCAAAATAAATGTTTGCCAATGAAAAACTTGCGTCATAAAAACTTATTCTTGAAACCAATGCATGACAATCCTTGACAAAAAGTGAACCTTGAAATGACTTAGTTTATGTTACCTGAGAAAACATATAGAAAAAGTGTCAACACAATGGTTGGTGAGTTCACAGGTTTTGTGACTCCATAAAAGTATTATCGAAATCGTTGTGTACAAATCATGTACAAAAATAGTTTTAGGTGCAATGCATAATCCCTCGCAAGCTAGCTAAGCAAACAAGTTAAAGTATAATCAAGGAGCCTATAATCAAACCAAAAATCTAAAGTAGTTAGAATATAAAGCTCAAACCCAGTTGGACTAGCGCGACTAGTCATGAGCGGGGGATCAATCCCGATAGTACTATCTCTATATTCCTTGGCTAAAACGCATAGTTAATGATTACGGTTAAACGGGGACATGTATTGTGGCCCTTAAACAGTTGGTACGTGTACACCACAATGATTATACAAAGATCAATTATTGCAAAATAGTTAGAGTAGTATATGTTTTCTCCCCCAAATAAAGTAGTTATAAAATAGTAAAAGTGGGGCCGTGAAACTCACCTTAGCGAAGCTTCCAAAATCGTAAATCCGCAAAGTTTGGGATTCCAACCAAAGATTTCTAGCGTCCTAAACGCATATGTATAGTTAATAAGTGACGGTCTAAAATGACACGCCTAGTCTATATGATGCATGAATGTTTCTCTGAACTCGAATTTGGACATGAGCGATATGTTGGTGACTCGGAGGGGTTGGACTCATATATTAGATATATGTTTATCCGAAATTAATAAGTTTTCAAAATATATACACCTTAGTTTGAAAGTACCCGAATCGTGATCTAGTAAACAGTTCTAGATAAATTATCTTAAATAGTTAAAACTAATTATTAAATAAATAATAATTAATTAAACTTGAAATCAGTTAATTTAAATAGTTATAAATTTAAACTGTTTAAATAAATATTTAATTTAAAAGAATTAATAATTATTAGTTAATAAACAATTATCATTTGTCGTTTAAGGATTTTTAATAAAGCGTACATTGGGCTTGCAAAGCATCTGGTTGGGTTTATGGTTCACTTTTGGGCTAATGAGAAATTGGACTTAACAACTGAGTTTTGGGCTACAGAAAGGACAATGGTCTGGGCAGGCGATTAACACATCGCCGACATAAACTGGATATGGCTTTGCCGCCGGCGACGGGGAAACGACACAAATGCAGACTCCGGCCAACGACGGGGAAAAAACATAAATTCATATATATGTACGCCAATATGCATGATTCAATAAAAATAAAAGGATCGGGATCGGGTTGATATACCTATCAAGACACGAGAGAGAGACCGAGATGCGAGAGTTTGAGGATTGCTTCTCCGGAAAAACGTTGCAATCGTCGGAAATCCTTTTCTGCTTCAATGGGGGCTGCAAACGGGAGAGAGATAATGGTGATTGCCGGAGTTGTGTTGCATGTCGGTATTATACTAGTTCGTCGGTGAGTTCCGACGTCGCCAGAGACGTAGTTTGTTTCTGTTTCAAGGTCGCCGGAGATGATCAAACAAAGGTTGTGGGTTTTTCTGGTTAAAAACGAGAGTGATAGAGATCGAGAGATATGCAGTAAATTAAATTTGGTTTATGATGATCGATGATGTTAACTGATTAAACAAAAGATTCATATAATAACAAGAAAATCTGGAGAGTTTGTTTGAGGCGGGGTGTACGTGTGTGATGGGGGTGTATCCGAGTCATGGGGGGTTTGGGTTGGATAATAAAAGTTTTTAAATTTTGAATTAAATGCTAACTTAAATAGGTATTAAGTATTTAAAATTTGCTGCTATATTTGCCTAAATAAGATATTTTTAATTGAGGTTTTTACATGATTTTTTTTTACTATGATTATAGACTGTTAAAAAAAAATATCACTTCATAAACTTATTTAGTCACTTTCGGTATCTTCGCGTTATATTGTGTAGTTAAATATTAATACTTGCGTAGCTCATTGTATAGGATGACTCGAACCACATTTTTCGTACCAGTTACTTTGGTAACTAAAATCTCATTGTCAAATATAAAGTTTATATCTTCTTTTTGTTCCGGTTGATCACCAACTCGCTAATTTAAAGTTGTCACATTTACTTGCATTAATAATTATGTACACTTAATAATACCTAATGTGTAGGCTTTTGCTAGACTTAGACGCGAAATTGATATTTTATTAATGATACTTAAATTATTTAATAATTTTGTTTAAAATAAGTGTCGAGTCAAATACCCGATTTCAAGGGTTGTCACAGAACAACAAACATACACATTAACAATTAGTCAATAGACACATTCAGTGATTTCGTGAGCTATGTACACTGAATTTTACAATTTAATTCGAGTTTAGTATAGAAATTTATACCTATATATAGTGAGCAGAGACAGTAGACGACTTGAGAAGATATGCTACTCGAGATTTGTAAAACAAATCACAGATCCACGAGGGCACGATGGAAGACAACTGAAAACGATTTGGGGAAGAATACCGGTGACGACTGGAGATGATTTGGAGACTTGGAGATTTGGAGAAGACTACCGGTGACGGGATTCAACCGATTGACTGATGAAGACTGAAGAGTTCGGTGAAGAGAGTTCCGTGAAGAGTTAGGCTAGTGTTTGGAAGAAAAGTGTAAACTAAAGTGTTAAAAAATTAAAGACTTAAAGAGTTAAATGTGAAATGTTTAAATAAAAGAATAAAAAAATTGGACCTTAACAAAATGAAGATTTAAAACATAATTGATTCATTTAAGTTAAATTTAAAATTTTGCTACAAAAAATAATAAGAGTTAAAAACAATCATTATTATTTTTCTGAACAACAAAAAAGGAGGCAACGGGTCGAGCTTCGGCAATGCCATCACTCTCCCGAGGACCTCCGTGAATTTTTTTATTAAGAAACGAGAGCTAGCAATATTTGATCTATGTTTGAAAGATCCAATTTTTTTAATCGGTCAATTATATGTAGCGTTATATAAAGTTAAAAGTAAACAATGAATTAAAATATTAATAGAAGATAAAAATATGTATAACAAATAAAACGACAAAATCGTTGTATTTAATAAAGTGTTTAGAAATTTATCTAGACATATTTTATGTTAAACACTAATTTGATGTTTTATTTTCATTTATATGTTAGTATTATATTTGCATATTTATCATGTTAAAACTTTTTTTTTTATATGGTGTTATTATATTTTCACGTGGTGTAAGAATTATAAAACTTCATTATTAAAATTTACTATGTCTTCTTATCTTACATGTAATTATAACACAATTAACAAGTCATTTTTATCTCTATAATAATTATTTTCAACAAATTTATGACAACCCGTGATTTTTCACGGGTCATAACCTAGTAATAAAATATACTTTAACCTTACACATTTCCACAATTATATATATTACATTTCACTACATGAAACGTAGTATGACATAATAGATAATGTCAGACAAATAATTTAATTTTTTTTTTGGTGTCTTTGTTAACTTTTTTTTTACTAGTTTTTTTCGTTGATGACTTTTATTTTTATTCAGTTCTAAAATATTATCTTCAAAATATTGATAGTGTATGCACTTCGTGAAAATATGCATTTTGCTACAGACAATTAAGAATTAAATCTTTAATATTTTTTAATCAGTAATCTCTTTGGCAAAAAGTATTTTATGTATTATACGAAAATCACTGCGGCATCATACGGGGTAAAACTTACTAGTTATATTATATTATAGAAAGAAGTAAATTTTATTTCTATTATACTCATTTTAATTGAGAGTATGTTGCGTTCAAGGAGATCCATGATTTTTACAAAGTCTCAAGGAACAAATCTCAACCATTGATCAATATGATCAAATGGTCAAGATTAATCACATATTTTATACATAGAGGGGTATTTTGGTCATTTGGCACTAAAAAAAATTATTTTATTTTATTTTTTATTTTTTATTTTAAAATTTTAAATTTTTTTTTATTTTTTTAATTTTCAATTTTTAACTGAGGGGTATTTTGGTCATTTTGAAAAAAAATATTTTTTTTTTATATTTTTATTTTTTATTTTTTATTTTAAAATTTTTAATTTTTTTTAAAAAAATTATTTTTTTTTTAAAAAATTATTTTTTATTATTATTTTTTTAAAAATTATTAAATTTTCATTAATGACACATAATGTTATTCCATAGTGAATCACATGTGATTGCATTCTGAATCACATGTGATTTAACTAAAACCTGATTTTACACTAGAATCACATGTGATTTACACTAGAATCACATGTGATTTTACACTAGAATCACATGTGATTTTACACTAAAATCATATGTGATTAAGTTATACACGTAATTATCAAATAAATATTATTTTTTAATTAAAAAAATTAATAAAAAAATAAAAAAATAAAAAAATAAAAAAATTTTAAAATAAAAAATAAAAAAAACCGAAATTTTTTTAAGTGCCAAATGACCAAAATACCCCTTCAAAATAAAAAATAAAAAAAATAAAAATTTTAAAATTTTAAAATTTTAAAATAAAAAATAAAAAAAAATTATTTTTTAAAAAATGACCAAAATACCCCTCAATATATAAAATATGTGATTAATCTTGACCATTAGATCTTATTGATCAATGGTTGAGATTTGTTCCTTGGGACTTTATAAAGATGATGGACCTCCTTGAACGTTTCTAACAAAGATCAATAATGCAATCGACATCATTCGTAAGTTTTTAAAGTCATAGAGGATACATGAAACATGGAAAAGTTGATGCGTGCTACTTTTGTTTCTTTTAATTAATCAAAAGCATTATTTCGTAAATTTATTATGTTATCGAACATCTCTAGTTATCTTTTTACAGATTTCAACTTTATAACTAGAATCACATTATGATAAGTAGTTTTAAAACGAAATACCATTAGAAAATGCATTTTAGTTGAACATTATAAAGGATAGCGATGATTAATAAATTCGGTACCAAATTTATAAAACACAAGTCGTTTAAGAAAAATGATGGAAGGAAAAATAACAAATAAATTGGAGGTACGTTGATGTTTATTTAACTAACAAGTTCTAATTTCTATTTTTATTGATGAAATATTACAATGCCGACAACGAAAATGCCAATGATATTCAATTCATTCAAATGAGGGGTATGGATAAATTATATCTTTACTCAATAAATTAAAAAATTTACTTCCAGTGAGATTTCTTGAAAAAATGCAAGAAAATGTGTGTATGTGTATTACTATAGCTGGTCTTTGTCTTTAAAAAATTTATTTTCATAATTAAATTTATAATTTTTATAATAACATTTTTACTACTACTTCCGTCCCAAAATTATTGTCCACATTTGAATATCACACAATTTAAGAAAAGTGTATTTGTTAGACTGTGCAACCAATAGAATTTTATCTTTACCAATGAAGTCGGCACTTCTATATTTATTACAAAGTTCGCTTTTTGAACCAAATATATTATTAGGGTCGTCCCTGGGTATGGGCGACAAGGGCGGACGTCCAGGGCTCACAAAATTTAGGGGTCCACTTATAAAAAAAACTAGTCCATGTATACATGTGTGTGAACTCATTTGAATAAAGATAAGTGCAACGAAATATTGAGAATAAACGGACTACAGGATCCAATCTGGACATTTTATTTGGGGATTGGGGTAACAGTTTTAATTTAACGATTTTTTTTTTATTTATTTGGAAAAACATTAGTTTCGGTGGCTATTTTTAAGATTTTATCAGGGTCCACATATTGATTGGCCGACCATGTATATTATGTACAGTTATATTGGGGCAAATGGAAAGTTTGTGATCAACCTACCATTACCTAATTAATAATATGTGTTTCAAATTATTTGTCTACTAACCTAAAGGAATTGATTTGTTAAAGGCAACTTTCAATACATCTAACACAAATTTAATTTTTTGACATTTATACCCTTATATATGTTTTACCCTTTTTTTAACCCTAGTCACACCCACATCAAATTTAGCCGTCTGCCAAAACAAAAAAATTCCTATCATAATCCCAAATGAACCTACACAAAAATATGCTCGTCGTCTACCCACATGCTTTTTCAACCTTAATGTCCAAATGAAGAATTTCAAAAATAAAAATATTCTTTTGTTTGTGAGAACACGTTGTACGTACTAAAGATGTTCTTGACAAATAAATAAAAAAATTCAGAAAAAAAACTCAATAATCAATTTAAGTCATCACAATAGTTAATACGCAGCACAAATTGAAAAACTTATAAAAATCACCTAATTCAAAAATTCAGAAAAAATCACTTGAAAATTCAGGATAAACATTTAAATCAATTCTATTGTTGTCATGATCCACATAAGTAATACCTTTTGGCCACTTTGTTGTTCGTTTGCAGCTAGTCAAATAAAGTTCTTCATCTTGAATCATTGCACTTGAAGAATCCATTACTAAGGTCATCTATTGAATGAAATTAAAATAATATTAGGATGAACTATGCACATACATAAAGAAATTTTTATCTATTATAAAATTCCACAAAGTTATAAAATATCTATGTAAAAAATGGAGAACTTTACATATAATATGATTGGAGAAATAAACAAGAGTATACATGGTGGTGGAGAACTTCACATACCTATTATTAAATTTCACAAACCAAATCCCACTGGTGGTTGTTCCAGTTTCCAGATGACGGCTATCGGATACGTACGGAGCTTTTTTCTTTAGACGGCAAAAATGAGGGTGTGGTTAGGGTTAAAAAGGGGTATAAATACATAAGGGTCTAAATGTCAAAAAATTAAATTTACCTTAGATGTGTTAAAAGTTGCCTTTAACAAATCAATTCCCCTAACCTAATCCTCTTCGAGTAGCGTTAAAGTGACATTATAATGAGTTGGGTAAATAACACAATCAGCTACTATAATATTTGCATCTAAAAATATACCCTCTTAATTAATTATGGCAATATTGTTAAATCATTATCAAAAGCATAAATTACGAAACTATTATGAGTTTGCTTTGTGATGAATGATTTCGGTTGTGTTTTTCGAAGGATGGAGGGATGAGAAAGATTTCATGCACGTTAAACCAAAACCCTCAATCATAACTCTTGGACATACGATCTTTAAAAAAAAAAAAAATCTATTGACAGTTTCATCTCTTTTATATTTTATAATCTTATGATCTTTTCATTTGTGTATTGTTTAATTGTTCTATCTGAGATGAGAGATTGGCAGATGTCTAGAGATCGACAAAGAACAATTTCATCCCGAGACTCCAACCATATTATAAAGTGTTTTCATTTATAATAGTAGCTTAGCATAATAACGTTCAAAGAATAAGTGATTGTGGTTATCTTTTTTACTTTCACCAAAACATGCATATTGCATTGGGGTGATAAGTCACTACTTTTCATCTTACCTTGTGTCTTCAATCTATGTTACATTGCAAGCCACATCTCGATATGCAATGGGAATACGAGATGTCCAAGTAATATCTTCTACTTCCACCCAAATATCCCGCCAGACGACCCAAAAAAATGGTAATAAACTTCCCGATTTATTCTTCCAACATAATTTATCATGGCGTCCATTGTGAAGAACATGTTGCGGAATTGTTCTTCCAAACACAACTTACTTTCATATAAATTAATAGTTTTGATAATGACCATCATAAGAGTTGTTAATAAGAATAGATAATAGCTTTAAAAAGATAATAATTAGTTATATTATAGACCATTAACTCACTTTTAACTCTATTAGTCAAATTATTTTCTTTTTTAGCTAAATTTAAATATCTTCTACAGTCAAAATCAAAACTGCTCATTCTTTTTCAGATTTATCCATTCTTATTGACATCTATTATCAAAATCCATAAATAAAATGGAAAATCAACAAACTTTGTTGTATTAACTATAAAACACAATTTATTTACCAATTATCTCGCAATTAACTATATTTAGCAGAAGATATAACTGAACTGAATTCTCAAACTGTCAAACATTAATTTAGAAATTTAAATCCGTTAACATACTCCCCTTTTAACTTAACTGTTAGTCTGTTACACTTAACTTTTTTTGGTCCACTTTGTCGAAATAAGCCACTTTATAGGGGAGTGAAATGTCAAACTCACAAAAATAAAAGTCATTTTTGTATTTACCTTCAATTTTGAAAGCAATAATCTCTAGTTAATGACGGGATCATCCTCTCTTCATCGACGATCGCTTATGATTTCCAAAATTATTACCAACCTTTTTCCAAATTGATAAATGTGTTGACTCAGTTACCTTGAAATTTTCGCCGGATCATTGAATTGTTCAGGTAATTGAATGCACTTCTGTTAATCTGTTTCTATCTTATTAATTTTAGTCACTTGATCACAGTCTGTATACGTATTAGGGTTTACTAAACCCTACAATCATCCTGTGATCCAGCTGATTGCATTTGTAAAATTGATCGTCACTGAATCGAGGTTATTTGCCTAATTTTTGTCTTCCAGGGTTTATTGAAATCTAGGATCCATTAAGCGAGAATTTGAGCTGTGTGTTTAGCTGCTTATAAGAGTTGGGAAAATGGTGTTGGTATTGGCAATTGGGGATTTACATATTCCACATAGAGCACCTGACCTACCTGCTAAATTTAAATCTATGCTTGTTCCTGGCAAGATTCAACACATCATTTGCACTGGTAATCTCTGTATCAAAGTAAGTAATAACTTCCTTACACAGTATTTTGTTATGATTGTATAATCCAAATGTGATATTGTTTGTTTGAATATATAGATACAATATGCCAAATGCAATTGTCTGAAATATCAACTGAATTTTGATGTATGTTTATCAGATCTACTATAATATTTTATATGTCTGGATGAGCAGGAAGTTCATGATTACTTGAAGAGTCTATGTCCAAGTTTGCATATAACACGAGGTGAATATGATGAAGATTCTCGTTATCCAGAAACCAAAACAATTACAATTGGTCAATTTAAGCTTGGAATATGTCATGGTCATCAGGTTAATAATCTTATTATCACTTCTATTAATACCTTGCAAATTCATGAACATGATGACATCATCCTCTTTAGTCAACAAGCTTTGGCAAATGTTATATGAAAATTGCTTTTTATACAACAACCTTGGATGTTGGGGGCTTATTAACGATATTAGCCCTTATAATATGGTTTTTCTCATTTAAATTGGGTGATTAATTTTTCTAATCCCCATGCATTGTTTGCAAACCAACCTTCAATTTTATTTATAAATCAAAGTAACAAAAAAGACACTATGTGAGGATGAGAAGTTTTCGGTAATTTGTGCAGCACAATCCATTAACATACAAACAAGTTGATTTGGGCTATGTTTTATTTCTAATGAGTCAAGTGGTATGATAAAAATAATTAGCGAAAATGAAACTGTACAAATGGGTTAAAAGTTGCTCAAGGTGTATTTTTAATGTATACAACCTATTAAATCGGGTTATTCTTTATTATTGTAGTAATATACTTGTAGTAATCTATACACCCTTATAAAGCATTTAGACTCACATCTTAAAACTCTTAAACTTACAAGATTTAAAATTACTAATGTACCCCTACGCTTTGTATATAATTAAATCTCCAATTAATGAAACTCAAAATAAACACAGTTTCCAGAAATAAAAGATTAAAAACTAAATAAAAATGATTTGATAAAAAACACACACAGAAAAGTAGGATGATGTGATTATATTTTGATTTTAGGTTGTACCATGGGGTGATTTGGATTCATTAGCAATGCTTCAAAGACAATTAGATGTTGACATTTTGGTTAGTGGTCATACTCATCAATTCAAAGCTTATAAACACGAGGCTGGTGTAGTTATTAACCCTGGTTCAGCCACTGGTGCATACAGCAGCATTACTTACGATGTAAACCCTAGTTTTGTTCTCATGGATATTGACGGTTTACGTGTTGTTGTCTATGTTTATGAACTCATTGATGGAGAAGTCAAAGTTGACAAGATTGATTTCAAGAAAACATCAACCGCAACTATATAATTTATGTTTTAGGATCTTGTTTGTTTCGTTTATGTTGTTTTAAGGTTTTTGTACCTCGTTTATGTTTTCTGTTTTTATTTTTTCGCTGTAAGGAAGTTAAAAGTTTGAATTGATTGATGATTGATCCCTATCGGGTTTGGATTTTATTTGGTAGTTTTTATCAGGTGGTTACATATAATAAGATTTGGATTTATGCTTGTGTTGTTGTAGCCTTTGTGAGTTGAATGTGGCTAAAAGATGTTGCAAGTAGTTTACGGTTAAAATAATCCGTTACTATGAATATTATTGGTTATGAATAAATTATGGGTTTTGATAATGACAGCTCTCATTAGACGCATAAAAGTTATACATTAATTCATTGGGGGGGAAATAGTTCCTAAAATTCAGGGGGCGGTTATAGATTGATGTATAAAATTATGTCATTAGACGCATAAAAGTTATACATTAATTCATGGGGGGAAATAGTTCCTAAAATTCAGGGGGCAGTTATAGATTGATGTATAAAATTCTGATGCATGTCTAATGACAACCCTATGGATTGTCATTATTAAAACCCATAAATTATTTGTGCACGAACTACCTCTTTATGTGCAAGTACAAGGTTTCGTTGCGTCGAAAATGTGTACAGTTTTACTCAAAGGTTCCAATGCCCCCCTACGGTTTTATAGTTCTCTTCCGTTTTTGCGTAGAAGGCGAAGAGATCGTGGGTAGTGATATTTTTTGTGTATGTGCATTTGTGTATAAAATACTCCCTCCGTCCCTTAATAAAGTTTCCATTTCACTCAAAACATTTGTCCCAAAATAAAGTTCTCATTTCTCATATTGGAGGGACCCACTCAATAAAATAATATTATTATAATGTACCTCACCACTAACTATCTCTTAAAAACACTTTCTATTAATCAAATTTATTACCAATGACCCCACCACTATCTATCTCCTAAAATATTGTGCCCATGAGAAATGAGAACTTTATTAAGGGACGGAGGGAGTATTAAGTGAAGACATATTGTTGGCATGAGTGTATTAGTTGACTATATCAGTTGGAGTATCAGCTGACATGTCAATAATTTAGGAAAAACTGAAGTATTAGTTGGTACCACGGTTGGGAGTTGTGCAAGAATCGGCTCATGATGTTGTCAACAGGCATAGGAATACAGCCCTTGTTCATTTCGGGTTCAGTTTTTGCTTTTTCGTATACAGCAAGCTAGTTAATTATACTTCTGTGTATGTACCATCAATTTTACATCAAACATGCATTATTTGATAAAAATTATATTTTAATTATGGCAAACGTAAATGTTTTGGTAAGGATGAGCTGAAGATATAAAGATAAAGTTATACTATATCTCAAATATCCCAAATAGTAAAAAACACATGAAAACAAAGTTTGGGTCCACAACTAATCTATACATTCAAAATCAAACATTGACTATAACACCCCCGGAAACAAAAGAAAAATGATCAAACAGGCAACGATAAACAAACATGAGTTATTTCTTAATGCCTAATAACATAATAACAACACCATACCGAAGCTGCAACAGATAGGTCTTACGAATTGCTGACTCACCTCCGCCACCCCGCCGCTTGAATCACTTTTTCTAAAACAAGACACGTAAAACTAATTAATTACCAAAATAAAATGATTATTGGGAATAAAATTATGTATTTTACCATCTCTAGGTGATATATGGAATTTGTTGGGTTTACTCCCTCCTTTGCCATTGGCTTGTAAGGGCTTCTCAACACGTGGCGACTGCAAGCTCGGTTTTCCGGTGGCGGTTGGTAGAGATTGCTGTCTGGTCAAACCGTTTTCACCGCCCTCTTCTGCCGCCTTTGCCGCCGCTTGTGCTCTAAGTTTGGCTTTTGCTGACTCAGTTGCCGCCATGTAGCTTGGTAAGGTGGGTGTGTTGTGTGGTACACTCTCTGAATATTCTTGTTTTGCAGGTAAAGACTTTCTTCTTCTTGCTTTTTGGTTTTCCTTACCATTTAACTCCACATTTGCGGGTGGGTCGTTTTCGACCCGCCCGTTAGTTTCTATGGGCTTATCATCTTGCACAACATCAACTGGTGGTTCACTAAGTGGTCCTTCTGGCTCAGGCTCGGGTTTGAGTTCGGCCTCGGGCTCAGGCTGTTTAACGGGCTCAACACATGACCCGTTTATTTTCTCTGAATCATGATTGGTTCCCTGTTCGGGTAACTCTCTACTCAAAACGGGTGACAGTTTTTCAATCTCGGTTTCTGATTTCTCGGGGGTTCCAGAGGTGGCTAAAGATATTTTTCTTAAGTTACGTTTGACTTTTTCAAGTTCGTTAAGAGATTGTTCTTGACCTGAGTCCACTTGGTGGTTGACTTTTCTCATGGTCCGTCTGGATTTTTCATTTTCAGAGGAATTTGTGTTGTTATCATTATTTGGTGCGGGAACTCTACGAATGATTCTTTTTGGTCTCCCGGTTTCGGTTTCTTCAGATTGAAATTTTGTCTGCTTTCTTTTAGGTTTTGGGTCAACTGTTTTTTTCGGTTGTGGTAGTGGGACCCAGAAGGAGGATGTTGACCAACGGTCAAGCCAATTCCTAACCGAATTCGGGTCAACCGAGTCATATTGGAAGCTTAATGGCATAGTAGTGTGAGATGAAGCCACCAGCTATAAAAAAAAGTCAAATTATCAAAATGTATACATATTAAAATAATAAATGTAATATTACCTTAGTGGCAAAAACATTTGTTGATAGCCTCTCTACACGGAGGGATGTTGAAAGCAAGTCGGCCGATTTCTTGTCCTAACAGAACAAGATTGCAAAATTCAAAATCATTTAACAAAAAAAATATAATAAAACATGTGGCAAAAAAGAAATAATAATAAAAAAGAAGGGGTTACCACAGATTTTTGTGGAGTGTAATTTTGAAGCAGTTGACCATTTGATATTCTGACTTTTCGGCCCCGAATTAATGCTTGAAATTCAACAATTGCACGCATGCAACTTAAAGTAGCAACAGCTTGTCTTCTAACCAAGTGACCACGAACTAGTGCTTGAAGCCTTATGATACCTTTGAGGGCCCAAAATGCTCTACGGGCCTGCATATATTCAGGTAATTCTTGTTAGTGTAGGTATGATAGTAAATGAAGCATATAAACTTCAGCAAACAAATAACAAAACAAAAAAAAATTATAATACCAGGTATCCCCTGAAAGCAGCCTGTGCCTTTGTTGCAGCTTGCTCTAGCTTGATTAACTCCTCACCACTTGCAGCATTTAACACCATGGAAGTTTCTAGATCTTGAGCAGTTTCAGGCATTAAGTTGGCAGTGGCACTGGAACTCTTCTCCAATTCTGTATGGTCCCCACTTGAAGCAATTACGGGTCGCACTGGGCTAGAAATAACCATAGAATCAGCACCAGAATCATTTGATGCTGCTTTCCCAGTGACAGCTGTCTTTATTTCTGAAGCAGCATCCTTCAAGAAATTACATGATAAATCAGAATGAAACCATTGCTTATTTTGTTAATCACGATAAAGAAATATCATTTATACTGATACAATTGATGTTGATAAGTAGGCTTATCTTACTTTTGAGAGATTAGATTTGGATGACTTCTTCCCAAAAAAGACAGTTTTGATCCACTTTCCTGGAGATTTCCCCATCGTTGACTGCTGCTAGAGCTGGTGCACCTAAATTCTCTGTATGATCCTAAAATTAATTATCAATGAAGCTAAAGTGATTGACGACAAAGACACGCTGTTTGAATTCAATTAAAATCTGCATCACTATATATGATTAACATGATCAATCAAGTCAAAACTCAAATGTAATGGACAAACAGTCAAACAGATGAGTTTAACTGGTCGGTTATCCATATCACACTACCGACAAACAAATAATGGAATCTACAAATTTCCAATTACAACTGGATCCAGCAAAAAGAGATATAAACAAGTCTAAGCATAAAAAAGTTTTCAATAAAATATAATCAGTTTTCATTCGATACTAGCAAACCATTGCAATTGCAGAAACCGTACACAACAAAACTAACAATTAACTACAAATTCAAGTAATGTCTCGAAATCAAGCCGAGATCTGCCTAAAAACCGTACATAATTATCTAAAAAACAATATTATGGCTAGGTTTAGAGAGCACCGTGCTTCAGATCTGGAAATGTACCTGAAAATCAAATAGCTGTCGGAACCCTAATTTTCGAATCGTGCAAACAAACTGAAATTGAAGGAGATAAAGAAAGGTAAAAGATCACATAATCGGAAATTGAAGAACAATGAAGATGGAGGTACCTTGAATTGGATGTCATGCGGTTGAGGAACATGGACCCTCTGCTCTGCTTTCTATCACTACTTTCTCTCACTGTATAATATATGTACTGTACTATATTCTCGGCTTCTCGCCTTCACTCACAGTCTTTTATTAAAGGTGACCGGAACAAAGCGAACCGGTTTTTTTTATATTTTTCTACTAATGTTATTCTCTTGAGTAAATTACAGTTTTTTGTCCTTATCGTTTGCCCGATTCTGTGTTTTATCCCTGTGTTTTTCTTTTTCTGTTTTTTTATCCCTGAGGTAAGCAAAATTCTGTTTTTTTATCATTCCGTCCACCTGCCGTCTCTTTTTGGCCGTTAAAGCCTCACGTGCTGAAAACGTGAGGGTATTTTGGTCTTTTTATATTTTCTATTTTATTTTCACTTTTTTTCTTTATCTTCTTCTTCTTTGTTTACAGACCGACTAACTCGCCTAGGGTTTACAGACACTAATCCTATAAATTCAATCGATTCAATTCGGTATTAGTAAAATTAATTGAGGTGTTTTTATCAGTAACCAAATCGAAACCGGTAATATCATGAAATTGAATATGAATCGAGAAAAATCCGTACCAGTGGAGTACGCGTTGAATGAAGTGTTGGCGGAAAAACTGAGAAGCTTGAGTGATGCGGCAAACGACCATGAAGAAGATGAAGTCGGTGAAGAAAGTGAGAGAGATTGAAACCTACCGGAAAGGTAGAGACATTGTGCTGCTGTTGCCGCCATTGTTGATGATTTTGTGTTGCAGGATTTTGTAATGGAAGTCTATTCCAAGTGGGTTTTACAAGTGGGTTTTACAAAAAGATTTAAATCTCAATTCCAAGAGGGTTTTATAATGGAATGTGATTGAAATTCCAAGTGGGTTTTATAGAGAGAGAGAGAGACGGGGACAGGAGAGATGACAAAGAAGTGAGGGGAAGAGAGATTGTAGTAGTCTACAGACCTTCGCCGGATTCGTCGCCGGAGAAGAGGGCAGGTTCGCCGGAGAAGAGTGGGTTCATGGCGTCTGTCAATTTATGAATTTTTTTCAAAAATAGGCTCGATCGGACATTAAATTTCACAAATAAGCTCGAATTTTTTTGATTTTCAAAAATAGGCTTTCCGCCCTCCCCGAGGCCGGCTTCCATTTAAAACCATGACTCCCCGAGGCCGGCTTCTTCTTGCTTGATGTGACCACGGGTTTTGAAGGACTCCCCGAGTCCGGCTTTAGTGTTGAAGGACTCCCCGAGTCCGGCTTTAGCATTGAAGGACTCCCCGAGTCTGGCTTTAGCATGGAAGGACTCCCCGAGTCCGGCTTTAGGCATGAGATTCCACTTATATATACAACACTCCAATACAGACTTCACACCAACACAACAAAAAAAAACGATACTTTCACCTTACGTTTCACCATAAAAAAACATACTTCACAAATCATAAAATCAAGAATGAGTTCATCGAATAACGAGTCACCTCCATATCACCCCGTGTATGATTCGCCTCCTTTAAATGAGGCTGAGTTAGAATGTTTGATAGCTATGGATTACAATGAGGTGCGTGCGGAAGAACTTGCAGACGAGGAGCAACTTCTTTGGCTTGATGCAGAGCAAGCTCAATATGAGCGACATACTCAAATGTTGCGTGAAATAGGACCACCGGTTATTCATCTCTGGCAGTTAAAAGGGAGGTTTAAAAATTTTGACACGAGAAAGCAAAAAATGGTACGTTTAAAATTACAAGATAATATTTGTTCAATTAACTAAAATCATAATTTTTTGGTATTTTCAGCTTTTACCGCCTCGGTTTGTGAGGCAGCATAACCACCTCCTTCAGAAAAGACATTGCGTGATACGAAGAGGTGATTCTGTTGAAGTCATGGACCTCCATGCTACTCGATTTGGGGAAGTTAAAATTAGTGGTGATTTCAAGCATTTCATGCATGAAAACGGAATTCTACCGGATGAACTTTGTACTTTTATCATAAATGATGACTATCAGACTAATGGTAGAAATGTGATTTTTACTGTTAAACATGAGAATGAATGATATGTAATATAGTTTGATATATCATGTGAAATAAAACTGGTCTTATCATATAAAAAAGTGCATTAAAAAAACTATTACATATTTAATAATACATTAACTTAAGTACGAAATAAATAACTAAAAAGCACACAATGCTACTACACTCTTCTTTCTCCACTAAGATTTGGGCATCTGGTTCTGTTATGCCCTTCCCGGTCACAAATTCCACAACGGTTTCTGCCAGATTGCGTTGGATCTGCCTGGTCCATCTCCATAGGGAACCTATTCACCTGTCTCCTCCCTCTTCTTGTGGAAATTCTTCCACTTGCGGCTCTCAATTCCCAATTCGGGTCGTTCCAGTAAAAGACATGGGCTAGCGGGGTAAAGGCTTTTCTATATTGACGTTGCCAATAGTGTCTTGTGTACACCCGATTTGCGAGAAGGTTCGGGTCATCACCTCTATGACGACAAACGGCAATAGCATGTGAACACGGAAATCGCATCATTTGCCACTTCCCGCATGTACAAGAACCGTTTCCACCGTTGTAAGTCACTGTTTGATCGTTCCCACCACTTTGGCCCGGTTGAACCCTTGTCCTCACCCTGTACACGCCCTCCGTGTAGTCAAAGTTAAGAATTCCAATGGCGCCCCTCTTTACTACAGCAGATCATAGGAGGTTACGTAAAGAGAGTCGTAGAGGAAACGCATGTCTAGATTGGCGTGTGAAGCGTGCCGTTTATGTGACACATTGGAACAACCGTCTTGCTAATTCCATTACTCCAGACCAATGGATGGACATGCCAACAGCTTCAAATGATTATATGCCTTGGTACTTTCAGCGTACCGTAGGTTTTATTAGAAATCCAAGGCCTGTTGGAGACAACTTATCACGTGGCCATAATCTGGGAGGAGCTTTAAATGTTGCGGTAATATTTCATAATAATGTTTATATGTACAATTAGTCATAATATATTAATATTTGATATAACATGTATGTAGGCTGATGGGTTAGCACATCTTCAATCGATGATGCAACCGTACCTGGGACAACAGGAGTTTCAGCCTGTTATAGGTGACATGTATCAACTGTCCCAGGATTACTTGTACCAGGCACATGAAGAAGAACGTCCAAGTTATTGGGCTCCTCGTGTGGCACATATTCAGCCTCAAGCGCCACAGCTGCCACAAGAGGAACTAATGCCGGTACCGAGATGGATGCGGGGGGCTCGTAGGGCCCAACAAACGCAGACAGAAGATGAGGGCCCATCAAACCGGGGGGAATCTAGTGCCCAACAAACACAAACCGAATATGATGCTGGTGCCGGTACATCATACCAAATGGGCAACAATCCAAGTTGGAACTTTCAACAGGGGGGGTCTAGTACGCAATTTCAAAACCAAAATGCACTAAATATGGATGGGATATCTCAAAATGATTTTATCTCGGATTTGTTTAGTACCCCCTCTGCGTATGCTCCCCAACAAATGACAAACGAATTCGGTTTCACACATTCCCCTCATAGTTATTTCGCGGGCCAATCTTCTGATCAGCCACCTAATAGAAACGTGAGTCCGATCCATCAGTTAGACATGAATATAGACCCAGCTCAACAAGATAATCAACAAAGGCCGACAAGAAACAGAAGACCACCGAATTGTGGGACAGGTGGAAGAAGGGGCCACAATCATTAGCTTATATTTTTGGCCAAAGTTGTATTATGAAATTAACTTTATATGTATGTTTTTGGATTACAAAAAACTATTTCTTTGCATTTTCAGATTGTCATAACTCTTTCATTACTTATCTTTTTGCTATAATTCTTTTTCATATGTTTACACTATCATCAATACTGCAACTATCATTTAGAAAGTTATATCTGAATAACTTAAAAGTGTACTGTATCAAGCTCCAAAGTTAGACATTTAATTTTTTTCAAATTTTTTTTTAATACTTTATTTTTAAATGACAAATAAACACTAATTTTGCATTTTTTTAGATGAAATTAACTTTATATGTATGTTTTTGGATTACAAAAAACTATTTCTTTGCATTTTCAGATTGTCATAACTCTTTCATTACTTATCTTTTTGCTATAATTCTTTTTCATATGTTTACACTATCATCAATACTGCAACTATCATTTAGAAAGTTATATCTGAATAACTTAAAAGTGTACTGTATCAAGCTCCAAAGTTAGACATTTATTTTTTTTGCAAAATTTGTTTTTTTAATACTTTATTTTTAAATGACAAATAAACACTAATTTTTGCATTTTCATAGATGAAATTAACTTTATATGTATGTTTTTGGATTACAAAAAACTATTTCTTTGCATTTTCAGATTGTCATAACTCTTTCATTACTTATCTTTTTGCCATAATTCATTTTCATATGTTTACACTATCATCAATACTGCAACTATCATTTAGAAAGTTACATCTGAATAACTTAAAAGTGTACTGTATCAAGCTCCAAAGTTAGACATTTAATTTTTTTCAAATTTTTTTTTAATACTTTATTTTTAAATGACAAATAAACACTAACATCACGATTTTATAAATTAATACCAAATACAATTGAAATTTTATTCCAAATCATCAAACAAAACCTCGGATCAAAAAGGATAAATTTCGGGTTGTGATTCTAAAATACGATAGCTATACAAATCACGGGCCATAAGTTGTCGATAACCCGTAGCGATCTGATTATTATCGACGACTCCATCTTGCTTGATTGATTTCCCAGTTACCAGATAATGCATAAATTTACAAACAAACACAGCAGAGTCTTCTTCCCTTCCTTGAGGTATACCTTTGGCGAAACCAAGATTCGCCTTAACTTGGGGGCTTCTTTCTTCATAGGAGAAACTCCTTTTAAAACTGGGCAAAACATCTCGCCAACGTTTTAGGGTTGCCTTAAGCACGTCATGGTTTATGGAACGACGGCAACTGCAAATTAAACATGTATCGTTGCTAACAAGATCCATCTGCACAAGCAACCAAACGTTATCATTTAAACGTAACGGGATGTATAAGACATCCACGTCCCCCCAAGCGGGGTAAGGTGTCAAACTGCCGTCTGCATATTTTACAGCATCTGATCCGTGAGGTGGTAAGAGTAGAGACTCAAACTTGGTATGCATTATTGTCCATCGCTTATATTCTCCATTATTATAGCCAAGATACAACCGATAACGCATCCATCTTCTAACCCAACAATCTATATGCTGTAATAAATATACAATTATTTACATTTGAGATTCAATTAAAAATATGGATAATAACATAATTAAATTACGTACCGCCCGGAACAAAACAGAGCTGGAATTCTCATCTAACAGGGTACTCCAAAACTCCCTAGGTACCTGTGTACGACCTAAGAATACAGTATAGCAAAATGTTTCATTCCCGCGCCTATCCCCGGTCAAGTAAAATTCCTCTACACTCCTGGCCCAACCATACTCCTCAACCAAGTCGATTGTTTCTGGTTGTTCATTACGTATTGAGGAGTTTTGAGTTTGCTGCTCTACAACCGCCTCCTCCGCCGCCCCTTCATAAGTCAGGTTATCCATTTCACATATTGTACGTTGCATCTCGTCAATGATATTTTGAAGTTCACGGGCTCGAGTTCGTTGACTCATTTGGTCAATACTCTCTTCTAACATCTCAACCTGTAGTCGAAGTTCCATGATTAAGACTTTTTGACTTCGCCACATAGTATTAGAAATATGTTTTTTTTTTTTATTTGAGATGTAAGGGTAGAAGTAATTTTTTTTGGATGTTGTTATTTAACCCGGAGTGTGGAGTTATATAGGAGTTTGTCCATGCCTAAAGCCGGACTCGGGGAGTCCTTCCTTGCTAAAGCCGGACTCGGGGAGTCCTTCAATGCTAAAGCCGGACTCGGGGAGTCCTTCAACACTAAAGTCGGACTCGGGGAGTCCTTCAAAACCCGTGGTCACATCAAGCAAGAAGAAGCCGGCCTCGGGGAGTCATGGTTTTAAATGGAAGCCGGCCTCGGGGAGGGCGGAAAGCCTATTTTTGAAAATCAAAAAAATTCGAGCCTATTTGTGAAATTTAATGTCCGATCGAGCCTATTTTTGAAAAAAATTCTCAATTTATTTTCTTTAACAATCCCTTGTACCGTACAACCTTTCAAAGCTCTCTTCATTTACTCCTTAATACATACTTGTACTACAAACTTGAAATGCAGATGGAATTTGGAAAGGAGGAGGTTGAAAGAAAATGACCAAGATGCCCTCACATGTTTTGCATGTGAGGTTAGTTAACGGCAAAAAATGGACGGAAGGATAAAAAACGGAATTTTGCATACCTCAGGGACAAAAAAAAAAGAAAAACAAAGCACATGGACAAAAACGTAGAATCGGGAAAACCACATGGACAAAAACTATAATTTACTCTATTCTCTTTATTTAAATTATTTTAAAGGGTTTTTATAATGACGGGTCCAGATCCGGTGAGGACTCAAAAACCGGTGAAGACTGCGAGAACTCAAAAAAAAACCTTAAAAATGATCCAAAACAAATTTTTTTCAAAAAAATTTCTTTTTTAAACTTAAAAATCGCAGCCTATAAGATCCAAAAAAAAAAATAAAAAATTTTAAAAATGATCCAAAAAAATAAAAATGGATCATAATAATGATCCACAAAAAAATATGGATCATTATTATGATCCACAAAAAAACGTGGATCATAACTTTTTTCTTCAATTTTTTTTTCAAATGTAGTAATAATCATGGGGAGTTATATATATTTTTTTCGGAATTTTTTGAAATTTTTTTGGGGTGTCCTCGCGAGTCCTCACCGTTTTTGAAGTCCTCACCGGATCTCACTTCTTATAATGACAGTCTTTAGGGCTGTCATTAAGTGCATAAAAATGTGTACATTAAGTTATGGGGGGAGTAGTTACTAGAATTCAGGAGTCGGTTACATATGAATGAACAACTTTTTTATGCATGTATTATGACAGACGTTATCAAAATCCTATTTTAAAAGAGCTGCAAACATTGTTAAATTACCCCTAGGGGTGGAAATCAGGTCGGGTTCGCGAGTTGGCGTGTCAGAATCGTTCAACCCGAAACCGACATGTTTATATAAACGTGTCAGGTATCTCAACCCTAACCTGTTTAACTTCAACTAAAACCTAACCCACATAACCCATTTAATAAAACGAGTTAAAATGTTACCAGGTTAAACGGGTCAAACAGGTCAAAATGCTGTTATTATTACACTAATTCATAACAAAAAATACTAAACACCAAATTAATAAGTAACATTTTAAAATTTTTATCTAACTATTAATTACGTTTTAACTAGTAAACTATAAATTAAGTATAAATATATATATTTTAAAATATATTTTAATAATTAAACGGGTTGGCGGGTCGACCCATTTAAATTATCATTGACCTGAACCTAACTTGTTTAATAAACGGGTCAGCTGACTCAACCCGAGACTGACCCAATTATTTTTTTACCTCAACCCAAACCTATTTATTTTCGTATCTATTTCAGGTCGGGTTTCGTGTTGGGTCAGAAATTGTCACCCCTAATTACCCCTTCGTAAATTGACCCAATTAGAAAATGTGTAATTAATTAAAAAAAAAATAAAACAATAAATCTATTAGTCTACTCCTAAATATTTATTACTCCTATAGTTCTAGGTGAAAAGTGGATCTATTTCATAACAAAATTTGAATACTATAACTTGAAATCAAGAAACAATAAATGTGGGACCCCTATAATACTATAACTTGACTATAACATGCTATATCATACCAGGTGCATGTTATAGTCATGTTATAGCTATAACTAAGCTATAACATCACATCACACCTTGTGCTCTTAGCAATGAAAGTATATGTTCATATAGGTTTGTCTAATTTGTGCTTTAGCAACATTAAATAAGATGTTTTATATAAACTTAAACTTTCTTTAGATATTGAAAAAGTGTATCTACTATGAAAAATATTATACTTGTATATACCTAGTTAAATAGATCTAGTTGCAGGCGGAAAAATGTGGCGGTAATACTTGTTAAAACCAAAGGTGAATATAGGAAGAGAGAATAAGTAGAAGACATATGTCATGCATTAAATCGAGTAAACATAATTGTACTCTTTTCTTTATACATGTATTACATTCGTATCACAATAAATGATACATTATGAGGTTTATTAATTTTTGATACAAAAAGTTGAAGTAAGTGTTAAAATAGATTAAAGTGGATAGTTATGAATTATAAGTGTCACTCATTGAATAACTCATACTACCTCATCCGTATCAAACTAAGTAATGCATTTGTTCACGTTTTTAGACAAAATATTAAAATATGAGTTAATTATGTCTCATAATAGTCATAGTGGTCTTCTAAAGTGTGATTTATTTTCTCTGAACGGTAACGTATTTAAGAAAGACTCTAGTTGATATGATAATTCCTCCCTAGTAAACGTACATGCATCTAACAAGGGTGTTTACAGTTCTTTCGACACAATTTAATATTTGATATTCTCAAACTTGTAATATTTAGAAATACAAAAACTTCAAAACCTAATCTATGAGTTGGCGTATATATTGTATTATTGTGTATGCAAAAGTGTCGGTTCTCCGAGTGATTGCCACCAAGCTATATTAGTTACTTGACCATCACAAAAATTGCTCATTTGTTCTATTTAAATACTGGAGAAGAGTGCCAACACCAACTTATTTATAGCAAGAGTATTCAAATTTGAGTTTAGATATGAAAAAATTGAGAACTAAATAAGAACAATATAAAATGGTTATTTGTAGAAATTACGAGTTCAAACATAGTTAAACAAGAAATGTCTTAATATTGCAATAAGCATCTCCTGATAGTTACTTATATTTAACTCATCAGTGTTACTACATCAACATAAGTACATAACATCATCCTCTTCTCCACTGATAAGGTATTACGTTATGAGGTGAGAGCGCCACAGTACCTCCTCCGCTAAATAATCCATGTACTGATATACACTTTGTTGTAATTCTCATTTCTATCCATATCGGGGTTAAAATTATAAGGTATTAAGTTCTGAGGTGAGACTTGAGAGTGTGGTATGTAGTTGTGGTAGTGTGCATTGAAGTTATGGGGTATGTATTTATTTATAGAAGTGTAAAATGAAAAAAAAAAAATATATATTTAAATGCTCCATTGAAACCCGCAAGAACACTTCCCTCAACTCATTGTTTATCCGACGAGACAATGTAACAACGTCGGTAAACCGACGAGTTCTGGAATGTGGATCGATGAAACCGTTGAGACGGGTCTAAAAGTAATTACTTGATGACCCATTAAGTTTATTATCTGATGTTTCTATTTTTTGAGAAAATACTTAAAATAATAAGGCTATTGTCTGTTGGTATATTTAATCACTTTAAAAATATAGTTGGAGTGGTGGGTACATGATTATTTAAAAAATAAGGTAAGACTGCTAAAAGCATTGCGAGGTTAGTGGGTCACTATCACTTGTCCATTGATTTTTCTTCTTAATAAGACATTAAAGACCTTTTCCCAATCAAATAAAATAAGAACATTCATAGTATTACGTAGAAGATATAAATTATAATATGTAAATTGAAAAAATAACCTAGGAACAACAATGATTACTATTAATTTTTGTAAGCAAGAGATAGAGATGACAACTATGAGGTCAATTTTGTTAATCATGACATAATTATGAAATCATCTGGTCTTGGGATAGGTCCAAACGGGCTTTGTTCGATGATCGATTGTTTTACAAAATCATATGTCCCTTTAAAATTTGACTTTAGGTTGTGATATTCAATATCAGGCCAGTTTATAAATTAATTCGATTTAGTTGTACAATCCTGAATCGCACATTATATTTGCTAGTTGTATACTTGGGCATATGTATAGTTAGAAGTTAGAACCCAGTTCTTGATTTCTTGGTTTCAGCATAAAGGTGAGCATTAAAATTTATGCAGACACCAAAAGATATAAGAAACTTGCAAGATAAACAGAAGGATGTTAATGGTGTACATACCAACAATGTCACAGTAAACAATGACAGTGAAATGCCAAATACTCCCCATCAATCTCACAATGACCTCTCACAACATCCGGCTTTTTGGAAATGCCAAATCCAGGTCCAGATTCCATAACTCGTGATCCGTAACCTTAACTCATACATTTCATAAGTAGTCATTAACAAGAACATTATTCATACACTACTAAAGCTTTTATCTAAGCAAACACAAATATAATACAAGAAATAACTATATATACACTATTCAAGAGTCTAATACCGTAAAACACGCAAAAAGCAGATGAAAGGAAATTAAGATCCCTAGAAATAGTTGTATAACATAGTATCCAGAACACACACTCATTATTACTGTAAATCAGTTGTTGGTTCAAAAACACGAATATTACAGAGAGAGATACAGACAGACCAGGAGGAGAGAGAAAGTGGGGTTTCCCAACCGAACACCGCCTAGTAAGCAAGCATATGCTTAGTCAGCATTCCAGCTTTGTTCAACCACTTCTCTCACTTTTCTGTTATACTCGCGCTTATTTTCACTAAATAATCGTGCTGCTTCTGAGTTGGCGGGTGAGTTTGGGTTTGGATCACACAGCAATGACTGCAATGCAAGAAAAAGAGCTTGAATTTGCTAATTATAATCGCCAAAAACAAAATCATGTTGACCAAGTCTTGATCATTTGGCCCAAAAGCTAAGTCAAAATTATAATATCTTAAAACACCTGAATTGATGTCAGAATAGCAGCAACATCATAAATTGGACTCCACTGATTTTGAAGAATGTCCAAACATATGCTTCCATCAGCATAAACTAAAACATAGCCAAAAAAAACTCTCATCAAATAAGCCGTCATAAATATCATAAAGATCACATCTCTCACAGAAGAAAACAAAAGATTGATGATGACCACTTACTGTTTGGATGAAACATTCTAGAAACAAAACGGACTGTTGGTGGCTTATTCGGGTAATCTTCTGAAAATTGAAGGGTCAGCTTGAACGTACCTGAAAATTACAGGTGTATTAACTATTATATATGTTATGTTGTCAAGGATTACAATAATGAAAAACATTAACAATATAAGATTGTAAAGCATTCAGAAAAAAGCTACAATTGTCAACTAAACCATGCAAATCATCTCACTAACCTCCATCCCAAGGAGTGTCATCTGGCCTGCAACACAAATAAAAATCATCAGTATTAGACAAATAAACATACTATATACATTCTCCTAAGTACAAGGATTAGAGTGTAAATATATTCCCTATATATTTACACCTCGTGATAACGATCAATACACAATCACAATTACACGTTTATTTTGGTATCAGAGCTATCAAAATCAGTCGTGTTTTCTTCTCCACAACCCTAATCGGTGCCTGATTACACACACAACCCTAATCGGCAGCAGCTTCTGGTTGATTACACACAACCCTAATCGGTGCCTGATTACACACAACCCTAATCGGCAACAGCTTCTGGTTGATTACACACAACCCTAATCGGCAGAAGCTTCTGGTTCACAATCCTCATCAGTGAACATCAGAACATAATTCTCGGCAGCAGCTTCTGGTTCACAATCCTCATCGGTAAACATCTGAACATAATTTATAGTCTCCTTCTACAATGGCTACCACCCTTGTTGCCTTCACCACACAAGAAAAGACTGCCCATAACTCTCACAAGTTTGGGTTTACCCTGTCACCTACGAATTACGGGTTCTGGAAAACAATGCTAGAACCCTTTCTTATCACAAACGGTCTATTCGGGTATATCAATGGCACCATTCAATGCCCACCACAATATGTCACACCAACCACCTCTAAAGATGGTAAAGATGGCAGTCCCTCCGACACAAACATCAATCCAGATTACAATGTTTGGATAACTAACGATGCACACATTCGCATGCTAATTATATCTACTATCTCTGAAGCCTCCTTCCCACAAGTTCATGGATCTACGGCTCGTGATATTTGGCTCAACCTTGAACGAGCTTATGCCCCACACTCCTCATCACGTGAATACATGTTAAAAACGCAGCTGTTGAAACTCGAGATGAAAAGTAACGAAACTGCAGCAGCTTATTTAAACCGTGCACAAGAATATTCTGATGCTCTCGCTAATATTGGAGAAGCCATGAAAGCAAAAGATGTGATTATGCTCGTGATCTCAGGTCTTCGCGATGAATACAATAACCTAAAATCCACTTTCCTTACCAATCCACCTCAACAATTCTCGGAACTACATGGCATACTTGCTGATTATGATTATATGTTGAAAAAGACTCAACCCGAAGTCACACCTGCTCAAGCTTTCACCGCCACAGCCACCCCCAACTCGTCCGGGACGCACTCTGTTGATCAACTTGCTGCTCTACAACAACTCTTATCCCAATTCGGCCTTCAAGCCCAACCACAAACCAACTCACCCGCTACTGCTTTCTATGCCAACCGAGGGCGCGGTCGAGGTTACCGAGGTCGCGGACGAGGGACCCATAACAACTCCAGCAACAACAGATCACAACAACAATCCGGGGGAGGTAAATTTTCGTGGGCTTCTAATCAAAATATGGTTTTTGGTTCATGTAACAGGTGTGGCATTGGACACATTCCATCCGAGTGCCCTAACCGTGATCCTTCTACATACAAGAGACAACAACAACCACCATCAGCTTACTATGCCGATCACCGCTCCAATGCAACATCTTCATGGCTTCCGGATACAGGCTGCAACCATCATGTTGCTTCTGATTTTTCAAACTTTGATCATACGGAGCCTTACAATGGCACTGATCAACTTCATGTTGGTAATGGTAAGGGACTTCCCATCTTACATATCGGTTCCTCAAAAATTTTCTCTCCAAACAAAACTTTTTCTCTCTCAAGCATCTTACACGTTCCTCAAATAAAACGAAACTTACTTTCTGTCAAACAATTTTGCACTGATAATCACGTTTATTTTGAATTTCATGATTCTTTTTTTGCTGTGAAGGACAAGTCTACACATCGTACCCTCCTCACGGGTCCAAGCCTTAATGGTCTTTACACCATCAATGTACCACGTTTTCAATCACTTTCCAAAGTTACCTTTTCAGCGGTTCGTGCGTCCCCTCAAACGTGGCATCATCGACTTGGACATCCACATCATCAACTTTTAAATTCAATGTTATCTAGATATACTTTACCTTTAGCAAATAAATGTTCTTCTTTTACTTGTGAATCATGTTTTGTTGGCAAATCATCCAAACTACATTTATCATCTTCATCTAATAAAAGTTCAAACATTTTAGATCTTGTTTTTTGTGATGTATGGGGACCCGCACCTATCACCTCGTCGGATAGTCATCGTTATTTTTTGCTTTGTGTTGATCATTTTTCTAGCTATATGTGGTTTTTTCCTTTACAACAAAAATCTGATGTTTTTCCCACGTTCAAACGCTTTATGCTTATGGTTGAAAGACAATTTCAAACCAAACTTAAAACCGTTCAAACCGACTGGGGTGGTGAATTCCGCAATCTTCATTCCTTTTTCTCATCTATTGGAATTGTACATCGCCTCTCTTGTCCACACACGAGTGCCCAAAATGGCACTGTTGAACGTCGCCACCGACATGTGGTTGAGACTGGTCTTACCCTTCTTGCACACTCACATGTGCCTAAACATTTTTGGCACTTTGCATATGAAACAGCCGTGTACCTAATCAACCGTATGCCTTCCCGCACTAACCACAATACCTCACCCTTTGAACTTATATTTAAAACTAAACCAGATTTCTCGTTTCTTCGCGTTTTTGGTTGTCGTGCTTACCCTCACCTACGACCTTACAACCAACATAAAATGGATTTTCGGTCAACTCCTTGTGTTTTCTTGGGCTACAGCACCTCTCATCATGGCTATCGGTGTCTTGATCCCGACACCGACCGCATCTACATTTGTCGCCACGCGCGGTTTGATGAGTCCTCTCTTACTTTTGCAACTTCACCTCCTAACCCTGAACAAAATCAACACACCAACTCCGACCCTTACATTTCTTCCTACCCTAACCCACCACCTGATCACACTTCCCACACAACTACTCCTCTTAATCTCGAACCTCCACTCCTCTATACGTATAGTCGGCGACCCAAACAACCTAACCCTACACCGGCCAATACATCTAATGTTCCGGGAGCGACTGCCACTGTTCCAACCGCGGCAGTCAGCACCGCGGCGGCCCAATCCACCCCTGATCCGCCACCTGTTCAGCCACCCGCTGCCTCCACCCGCACCCGACCGACTAACCTTCGTCAAAATACAAAACCTCCCTCCTTTTATGATCCTTCCGCATACCACGCCACTCTCAACTACACAGATAACGAACCTCCATCCTTTACCATTGCCAACACAATACCACAATGGCGCCAAGCTATGTGTGAGGAATATTCGGCCTTGATCAAAAATGGAACATGGTCTCTTGTTCCACAAAAACCAAATACTAATATTGTTGATTGCAGGTGGGTTTATAAATTAAAACGTGATCAAACAGGTAAAGTCACGCGTTACAAGGCACGATTGGTGGCCAAAGGCTTTAATCAACAACCGGGTATTGACTATCAAGAGACATTTAGCCCGGTCGTTAAAGCAACAACCATTCGTGTAGTGTTATCTATTGCCACTACACACAATTGGCCACTACGACAGATGGATATTCAGAATGCGTTTCTACATGGTGATCTGAAAGAGACGGTTTACCTCAAACAACCACCTGGTTTTGTAGATGCCAGTAAACCGAATCACGTGTGCTTGTTACATAAAGCACTCTACGGGTTGAAACAAGCCCCCCGTGCCTGGTTTCATCGGTTATCCAGTGCTTTACAGAAGATTGGCTTTCGGGGTTCCCGCACAGATCCGTCTCTTTTTACGTACTCTCATCAGGGCACCTTATTGTATATGCTTGTGTATGTTGATGACATTATTTTGACAGGCAATAATTCACAGGCTCTTGAAAAGGTTGTTCAAACTCTCAGCACTCAGTTTGCAGTTAAAGACATGGGAACGCTTTCATATTTTTTGGGCATTGAAATTACTCGTCAAAAGGGTGATCTGATATTGTCTCAAAAGAAATACATTCAAGACATCATCACCCGAGCTGGCTTAACGGAATCAAAACCGGTTCCATCTCCAATTACAACCAGCTCTAATCTTTATCTTGGCGACAGTCCCTTTTTTGATAACCCGGTTCGGTACCGACAGCTTGTGGGGGCTCTACAATATGTTACATTATCTCGCCCAGATATAACATATGCAGTCAACAAAGTCTGCCAATTCATGCATGCTCCCACATTAAATCACTGGTCTGCTGTCAAAAGAATAATCCGGTATCTACATGGAACGTCATCATTGGGCTTACGAATTCAGTCTGCATCAGATACACGACTTCATGCATATTCTGATGCATCGTTTCCAAATCTCACAGCTTATTCCGATGCTGATTGGGCTGGCTGCCCAGACGACCGCCGATCCACGGGGGGATATGCGATATATCTTGGATCGAATCTAGTTTCATGGTCTGCTCGCAAACAGCGTACTGTTTCTCGGTCATCCACCGAATCTGAATATAAATCCATGGCAGACACAGTTGCTGAACTAACATGGCTTCAAGATTTATTAGGCGAATTACGAGTTCCTTTTAAAGCCGCTCCTACACTATGGTGTGATAACTTAGGAGCCACATACTTATCTGCAAATCCTGTCTTCCACGCCCGAACAAAACATGTTGAAGTGGATTTTCACTTTGTTCGAGAAAAGGTAGCTCAAAGAAGGTTGTGTGTACAGTTCATCTCCACAAATGATCAAATTGCAGATATCTTTACCAAGCCGTTATCGTCACAACGGTTCGAGCTTCTAAGGTCCAAGCTAAGGCTCGCTCCCCGGCCTTAGCTTGCGGGGGAATATTAGACAAATAAACATACTATATACATTCTCCTAAGTACAAGGATTAGAGTGTAAATATATTCCCTATATATTTACACCTCGTGATAACGATCAATACACAATCACAATTACACGTTTATTTATCAGCAAAAACCATTAGATCTTAAGCAAAAACAGCAAAATAAGCTGCTAGATTATGATTAACAAGCACTGATTAACAATTTCACCTACCCAAATATGACAGCATTCCATAGCATTATATTATTATCACATGGAGCACCACTGATTCCAGCAGGAGGATCTTGCTGCAACCTCTTGAAATCCCTCATTAACCTCTTTCTTGCAGGTGTTGACATCTTTGTCAACTGTAATTCCCAAATTCAACAAACATTAAAATCAATTCGGTTATGAATTCTACCACAGAATAATAACCAAATCCTTTTGAAAAAACAACATAAAAAAACGAAGTTCGACCGATCAAACTACCAGTATTGTAAAGTTTTAAACCCTAGATCTATAAAATGAGATTAATTACATAAAATTCAAAAGCGCTTTAATGAATAAAACAATCGGTAAGGAACAATCGAACATGCTATAACGTATTGTTTAATCCTAGGGTTTCGATAATCGGGTGAATATCAACGTAATTAGATGAAAATTAAATGCATAAAGTGATAGAGATTACTTGCTACCTCAGATAGAGAGAGGTTGGGGTGAAGAAGATGGTGGTAAATCTGAAGCTGATGATCAGCCGTCTGTGGTGGTGGCCGGGAACCTGTGTCCGCCGTGACTCGCCCTCAAAAATTCGATTTTCGATCACAGAAGAAAAAGGAGGTGGTTTCAACAACGCGTCATATGTAAGCTGGTGACTCTTTCTTTATTTTGTCTCTATCTATCTAATATCTATCTATGTTTGTAAATGGAAAATACCCCAAAATATATCCAATCTTTACTGATTAGCATATGTGACAGTTTAATAGTGGTAAGTAATGCTGAGTCGTCAAAAATGTAAATGAAGAAAAGGCTATTGTTGGGGAAAACATTGATATATACACAGAACTAATAAATTACTAAATTCGATTTATAATTTTTTGAACTAATTGCATCTTATGAAGTCGGTCGAGAATGTGTATGGTTAAGGTTTCTAAGCAACTTGTATCTAGGGTGGTAATTCAGGTCAGGTTTGGATTAGCGGGTTCGGGTTGGCGAGTCGGAAACATTCAACCTGAAACCGACTTGTTTATATTAACGGGTCAGATATCTCAACCCTAACTTGTTTACCTTTAACCCGAACCTGACTCATATAATATGTTTAATTAAACGGGTTAAATAGGTTAGCATGTTAAACATGTCAAACAGCTCATACATGTTTTTATTATTCCACAAATTAATAATAAAATACAAAAACAACACATTAATAAGTAGTCTTTATAGTTTTTTTATCTAACTATTAGTTATGTTTAAACTAGTAACTAAAACTAAATATAATATATATTTTTTAAATATATTTTAATAATTAAACGGATTGGTGGATTGAGCCATTTAAATTATCATCGACCCGAACCTAACATGTTTAATAAACGGGTCAGTTGAATCAACCCGAGACTGACCCAATTATTTTTTACCTCAACCCAGACCCTTTTATTTTCGTGTCGATTTCATGTCGAGTTTCATGTCGGGTCGGAAATTACCCCCTACTTGTATCGGTGTTTAGCTCTTGAAGACCATTTGTTAGAAATAAATGTTTATCTCAGTATAAAAAGTAATTAAGTACTTATTATGATTTTACATAAACACTTAAAACTTACAAAAATTAATACAGGTAAGCATATACGATTTGTGAGGGCCAAACCTGGATATCTCATTTACACTGCAAGTACATTAACAATTACGCTAACATTATACTTTGGCAAAATCTTCCTTTTTGTTTTGGTAAACCCGGGTTTTCGATATGCTTTGCGAGCCAACTAGTCTTAGGGTAATCATCCACTTTGCAGGTTTCACTAACATACGAAATAAGTATTCACTTTCCATGTGTTAGTGCAAAATGAATACCAAGTTACTAACTCTTTTAGAACTTGCACAATGACATCATGATTAAATCTTGAAAAGTTTAGGTTATAGCAGTTGTTTCTGAATATTAGTTAAATCTTAAATGACTAATAATTTGTGACTTACATTTTGACTTATTGGATTATTGTTTTTATTGTACTCAATTTAAAAAGATTAATTGGTTAGTCGAATAGAGGTGTATTATAGGAAGTTCAAGGGTTTTGCATAGTCCCAAGGAACAAATCCTAGCCATTGGATCAAGATGGTCAAAATCAAATCCCCCACCTAACAGCCACCTACAGCCACCGCCGGCACGTCGCCCACCGCCATCCGCCGTCGCCCACCGCCGGTGGCCGGCGCCGGCGGCCGACGGCCGGTGGCGGTGGTGGTGGCTAACAGTGAAGGTGCTGGTGGTAATGGGTGGTGGTTGTATTGATGTATTGAAACACATGTGCTTCACTAAAACACATCATATTACTTCGAAGCACATGTGCTTCAGGTCACGAAACACATGTGTTTCAAGTCACTAAAACATGAGTTCCTAAACACACAGGGGAGCATACGAAGCACATGTGCTTGACGTTATGAAACACATGTGCTTCACTAACAAGAAAAAAAATCAAAACAAATGACGAAAATATCATTATGAAGCACATGTGCTTGACGTTATGAAACACATGTGCTTCACTAACAAGAAAAAAAATAAAAACAAGTGACGAACATATCATTATGAAGCACATGTGCTTCATAAAGCCAAGCGCATGTGTTTTTGTTCCTGAACACATGTAACTTACAAGCAAGTCATTTGTGTTTGAATCACGAAGCACATGTGCTTGACGTTATGAAACACATGTGCTTCATTACTTGAAACACATGTGCTTAGGGGTGAAAACGAGTCGAGCCGTTCGTGAGCTACCCGGGATCGGCTCGTTAAAAGCTCGAAACGAGCCGAGCTTAAACGAGTATGAGCCGAGTTCGAGCTTAACTAAGAGCTCGTTTATTAAACGAGCCCAAGCCCGAGCTTGATCCACTAAGATTGATTAGGCTCGCGAGCCTAAACGAGCACATATATATTAATTATTACAAAAATACAATTATATATAATATATTTTTATACTTATGTGTGTATGTATATTATACATATATATGTATATAACATAATATAAAAATGAAGTGCTTACATAATATATTAAATATTATAATTAAATAAAAAAGTTTGTATATTTTGTGTATATGGGAGCTTAAATGAGCGTAATCGAGCCGAACCCGAACCTGCAAAAACCTAAACGAGCCGAGCCCGAGCTTTACATATAAGGCTCGAAACGAGCCGAGCTCGAGCTCGAGCTCCTTAAAACTTAAACGAGCCGAGCTCGAACCTAGTCGAGCTCGGGCTCGGCTCGGCTCATTTACACCCCTACATGTGCTTGGCTGTACATATACACTACTTTATTTTCAAAACACATGTGTTTCAAACACATGTGCTTCCAGTCACGAACACCACCACCGGTCACCACCGACGGCGGCCACCGTCCGCCGCCGCCGACCGCCGCCCATCGCCGCTGTCCACCGCCGGCCGCCGGAGGTGGGTGGGGTATTGAATATTGATGTATTGAAGCACATGTGTTTGTATGGTTTGAATCTTGATCTTGACATTTGAGTTTTTCTTGATCCAATAACTATTAATTATCGCTTGAGACTAGCCAAAATTCTTGAACTACCTTGAACATTTCTCTAGTCGAATAACAAAAAAAAAGTTTTAAAAGTGATTTATTGATTGTAAGCTAACATTTTCTTTGAAATTTAGGTATATTAACAAATTCTTAGAACACTCCTAAAGTCCTAATCAAATAAAAATTTTTGTTATTTAAATGACAATTTGTGTCTTATTAAACGTTTTATAACCTATAAAAAATCAGGAAATAGTAATCAAATATTTTAATGGCATGCTTCAACAACACTAATCAAATAAGGGATGTGATTTCTAAGTCACATAATTTTCACATACAACACTATACAACTTTTGAAACAAATTGTATAACATATTAAATCAACATTTGAATGTAGTATACAAATCACTTCTCATCAAATAAACACCTAACACAACCCAAGACCACGTATGATAAAGCCGCATTGCACGCTTAAATAGACCAATATTGATTTTTTGATACCCCTACGCTCTTTCCTTTCTACATTTATAATTCCCCAATTCCATATTTTCTCAAAAACATCATTTGTACGTAAGTAAAAAAAAAACATAAAAAAAAACTAAACCAAAACGGGTAACCAAACCTAAGTATCCTACTCAAGTGGTCTCTCCGTAATTAGAAACAATCAAATATAGCAAAATATTCGAACCATTATAAGTACGGACTTAAAAGGTCAATTCATAACACCAACCAACATATTTGTCTCATTATCTCAAACAATTTAACAAAAGAACACTAATGTCTCTTTCTATCCCACTTTTATGGTAATTACTTTTTTCCTAAGCCACAACAACCGAATTTATACCCCGTGTGCACATTTTTAATTCGGTTGTTCTAACTTTGGAAAATAAGTGCCCGTTTCTATGATTATGCTCAAATTATGTACAACAAGATCTTCAAAATAAACGAAGAGCCGAAGCATAAGCAAAACAATCTTTACCAACAAACCTGATTTTATAAAAAAAACATACAAAGTGTATCTTTTTAACCTCACTTCTCAACGATTTTTGGCCCGTTGTACATTGCTCCAATCACCGTTAAGCCCGTGGGTTTATCTATCTCTTCGAGCCATGCGTAGTTTTCGGGCGTCTCATCATCCGGCAACTTTTTATCATCGACTGTCATACAACCAAAAAGTTAACAATTTTTCGCACTTTATGTGGAAATGATTAGTGGGATTGTGGTAATAAACCTGACGAGCTACTAAAAGGATGGGTTCGGTAATATTGACAGTGTCTGCCTTCAGGGTCATTATAAGGTGGCCCGAGAACATCGAGAACTGCACATGAAGTTACTGCTGTAAAACAGTGCATGTTACCACCGTCTTTTGGGTAAAGAATTGATGTGTTGCATGGTGCGGTAAAGTCAGAGTTGACTTTTAGTTTAGCTAAACGTATACTAGCGGGTCCCGCTTCACCTGATAAAATACGGGACCGTGAGTTATGAGATATTAATGATTAATATATTATGATCTTGGAGTTAACTAATTTTCGTTGGAACTATTAAATTTCTGAAAAGTAAAAAAATATGGACAACTTTCGAAACCATCCGTATAAGATATTAAACATAACGGGTATAAAATGTAAAATTACACCTAATATTAGCTTAGGGCTCAGATTAAGAACTCACCCTTTGATTTATCGGCATTAGGAGTCGAGATTAAAGCAGTATCATCGACCCAATCGTATGCTTTAATATGCATGGTTCCAAACAAAAGCTTACTGAAAACCGTCATCTGAGGGTGGTTATGAAGCGGTAGGACACCCGATGGTGGCAAAAGAAATATTCCAATCTGCCATAATGAATCATAATTACAAATTTTATTTAATATTTAAGTGGTTTTAATTTGGGAGTTAGTCCTTACAGAGCAATTTTTATTCATACCGCCCGCAATTCATCTCAAAAGACAATTATGCTCTTCATTTATTTTTACCACATTTTACAGTTCACCCCTCCCATTAAAAGGATAATTGTCCTTTGATATGATATTATTGTACATAAATAAAAATTGCCTAGTAAAATAAAAAAGTAAAAAAAAAATAAACATACCGAAAATTTGTCACATTCGCAAAGGTGTAGGTATGTAATTTTAGGAAATCTTCCAGTTACTTGAACATTAAAATAGGGCATATTGGTCCGTACACCAACGTCACGTTCAGTCATTTCGTCTGAAAAAGACGAAAAAAATCATTAAAAATCTCGTTTGCCCATTTTGACCCTTCAATCTCATGACATTTTCCAACTAGTTCAACAATATTGATCTTAAACCAAAATGTGTTAAAATTTTGACTTTCTTGGTGGGATTTTGAATAAAAAAAATTCAACAATTTTGTATATAATAACATATGTGTATATCAACTACATTTATTAAGGAAACCAAAAACGACAAAGATTTATACGGTTCATAAGTCATAACTACAGAACGGATAATTTGTTCAAATGTTGTGAATTAATTTCCACTAAATTCAATAAATAATTTCACTAGAAAAAGAGCTTAACAATACAAAACTATGTGAAATAAGCACTTGTTTACATCTTACCTTCTGAGTGTCTCTTCAAATAAGGGATTGGGTATCGTTGTGCAAATAAGTATATTGGAATATTGGACACTTCTATGTCAAAATTGGACTAAATGTCAAAAATTCAACTAAAAGTACAAGATATCAAATTGATCAAACTTTTTTAAAAAAATGTTATCAAATTAAATATATACCTTCAAATGGGAACCTAAAATACACCAAATCCACAAATGAAAACAATTTTGATCATTCAAATTCAATAAAACTAATTGAACTCACAAAATGCAATACACAAAAATCAATAAAAAAAAGGGTAACTTTATAAAATACGCCATATAGATCCAGTTGTCAATGCATCAAGATGCATATAAATATCAAAATTGATATTAATATATAAACCAAGATTCATAAATCATAACCGTGACCATTATAACCAGAATCAGCAAGACAATATGAAATTCGAAATATACAAAATTATATAATAAAAATAAAACTTACTTAAAATATTTTTTAGACGTTCAATAGCATCATCAGCTGGAACAACACCTGGACCACAATTAGCAAAAACCTCTTTGCATGTATTATAAAGCTTCTGAACAGCTGTAAATTTTTTATGTCTCATTCTTCTCTTCTTTCTTTCACCTGATATTTTCTCCATACCCATTTGGCAACTAAACTTACATTCACACACTTTAACTTGTTATAATCCCATATGGGTATTCTCAAAATCGCACAAAAATGGTAACTTGCACTAGAAAATTACTAAAAGATGGAAACTTTAAGTAGTAATTGTATGTTAATTGCCAAAAAGATTAAAAATTATGATCTGGGTATTGAAGAAAACCCAAAAAGATCGAAATGGTGGTTTTTGTGATGGTTTTCAAGAAAAAGATTGCATCTTTTTTGGATGATTACGATGCAACCCCTGGAGATTGAAGAAGATTGAGATGAGTGTGAGGGTTTAAATGGTATGAAAGAAAGAAAAGAAAAGGAGATCGATTTTTGTTTTGGTTGAAAAGATAAGAGTTTATTTCAAGAGGAAATAGAAGCAGGGGGAATACCAGGGGCCATGGTTTTCGTTTTCCAGTGGGCAGTTTCAACAGCGGATTCAGTTTTTATGAGTCGTTTTCCATATCAACATTTATTCTATTATTTATTTCATTAATTAATTACCAATTTTAATTTTAAGTCTGTAATTGAAAGGCAAGAAGAAAAGGGAACAATTTACAGTTGTCGGGGTAAAATATCTCTCTTTAATCTTAATCTCTTTATACGTTCACTATTTGGAATTTTGTATTGAATTTGTCATTAATAAAAGGATTTTTCTAACATGTGTCCTCTAGGCACATGTTTAGATGCATTGAATTCACTTTAAGTTTCCTAATAGAGCTTCTTACTCATTAATGAAATTCATATTCCTCATTTTTAAGGAATGTATTAAATAGATTATTAAGTTTATTTGAAAGGTTGATGTTAGTTAATGCATCTAAACATGTGCCTATGGGGCACATGTTAGAAAACCCTTAATAAAAAGTCAATTAATTGTCTTTTTGTTTATTTTAACTAAAACTTTCTCAGGAAAAAAATGTTGGTGTAATATGATCACTTCGTATTGTCACAACTCACAAATAAGATATACAAGATTTAAATTAAAGGACATGTAATGTTTGAAAATATTGCAGAATTTAATTACTAACTTGAATGTTGAATTTATGAATGATATAATGTTACTATGGTGTTAAAAAAGATTAATTGTACATGGATTCTGTGTAACCTTTTAAATTTTCTGCATATTGTTAAAATAATATTAAAAATTTTAATTTAATTTTTTAGTGTATATAATATCACTAAGAAAAATGTAAAGATGATAATAGCCCTCAGTTTTTTATCGAGTTTGCTACTAAAAAATACATCGGTTACTGCTAATATGACAATATATAAAGTTCAATTATAATCAAAATATACATAAAAAGTGACATTTAAAATCTAATTTATAAGTTATCGAGTGAGATTTGTGCGTAGTTGGTAATTTAATTCAAGTGATTTTCTTTTAGACAAATATTAAAAGGAAAATGCTAATCATTGCCCTAAGGGCAATGGTTAAGAAATTTTTGTTGGCTTAAAATCATTGTACATAAACTAATAAAAAACTACCCCCATGCATTTTAATAACCACCTTTGAGTAGTTATGCATCCTAAATTGTACATAAACCACTTTATCCACTCTTAACCATTGCCCTAAGGGCAATGGTTAGCAAATCCCATATTAAAAATGACATTTTTTGAATAAAAAATAATGTTCTAAACCGGGAGGAGAAAGAGATTCCTTCCTCGTAATTCGTAAATCAATCCAAGTGGCCAGGTTTTAACCTCGTACGATCTTTGCCTTTCAAAATTGGAAAAATTGACATTTCGCTCCGTGTCTTTTTTTACTCAATTAATAAGTGGTTTATCTAATTCATTCGCTAACCGTATTATGTACACCTTCCGTTCTATTATGTACACCTTCCGTGTCCTTTGAGAAGTTTTTGTGGGACGAAGGAAGTAATATGCATTTAATAATTTAGTAATTTCTTAAATTATTAAAAATATATATTTGATGCATCTCAAAAATTGATAAAAAGAATGAAGTTAATTGATGGTTATTAAAATAATTTCATGAACTTTAAGGTCATTATAGGTATTTTATCTCATGACTCTAAAACATACGGAGTATAAGTTAAACAAACTCATATAAATACATGTTAATGTCTTAATAGGTTTGTTTAAGAGTCGAAGGAGATGAAAATTTAATGTCTTTCTTTTTTTTAATTAACTTTTATTATAAGTTCATCAAAGTAATGGAGAATAAAAAAAATGTTTTAAATAAGGAGCATCTATTCGTGTTTTGAGATGAGTTTGCAAATATAAATATCATATTTATAAATTAACATATATATAACATTATATTTTATTAAAAACTATTCCATCCGTCCCACAAAAAACTTCTCATTTGACTTGGGCACAAGTTTTATGGTGATAGTTATGGTGGAGTCATTAATAATAATTTTGATTAAAATATAAGATTGGTTTTGGGAGAGAAAGATAGTTAGTAGATAGTTAGTGATGAGGTTCTTAGTAATAATAATATTTTATTATGTGGAGCCCATCAAATGTAAGAAATGCGAAATTTTTTGTGAGACAAAAATTTAAGGTCAAATGTGAAGTTTTTTGTGGAACGGAATGAATATTATTCACTTAATATAGATGAATAGTCATATTTTATTTTAAGAAATGTTATTATGAATAATAACAAAATTACCTTTTATAAAGGCATATAGTATATTTATTAATAAATATAAAAATATTTATATTTTATGTTTATGTAATATAAATAGTTACATAATAATGAATTTATTACTAAACAAATACTTTATTTTAAAAATTGAACCTAGCATATAATTCATGACAAATTATATGTGGCTTATAAAACTTATTACTAATTAATTATCTTTTAAAAGTTTTATACACACTATTTTTTTTTATAAAATGAAAACTTATGTATTATTATGATAGCATGACATGCCAGCTATATACATATACTAGCTTCAAAGCCCGCCCGAATGGGCGGGCTAGCTTCAAGAAATAATATGCATAAATACGAGAAAAAAAACATGTTAAATCATACGATCAATTATTATTGAAATGATAAATAAAAGTTTTGCTATACATGTTTTGACTTGATCCCAATTTGACTCGTTTCTCGTTTCATCATATACTTTATGCATCTTTATTTTTCTTGTCTTGAACTTGACATCTGGTCTTCTGTTTTGCCCGTAGGACATTATAAGTTGAAGCAAGTGAACTTAGTGAGGATATTACCGAAGGTGCATACTGCATAATTTTTTGATGAGTTGCTCTAACTACAGCACACTTCGTTCTTAAATGTGGGCATTAATCTTTATAAACCAGAAGCTATAGTTCTTGCACCTAAATAAATACATGTGCAATGAATTCATCTGTTTTGCTTAAAGTAACAAATAATAAGAAATATATGACACAATCACAAGGAGAATTCAATATGAAGTTGAGGATGGCAAGAATTAACACCCTGCACAATACATTCTGCAAGTCCAGCTTCGTTCATTCCTGCATCAGATTTAACTACTATAATTTAACTATATCATAGGAATTGGTAAATACCAACGATGAACTCTAAAAGTACCAAAATTTCAAGCCTAAGAACGACACAAAACATCCCACTTAATTAAATATGCAAACAGAGTATCATTTAATACCAAAGCCATGATACGATTATGATTTACACTTTCCGGTGCATATAGTATAAAATGCTTTTTATGTACCTATTTAGTTATGACTTAAAATTTAATTTTCATTTCATTTATAATTTATAATGACTTAAATCTACAAACTTTATATACATAATACATGCCCTGACTTCAATACCCGATTGATTGTTTAACATAAGCCCGCCCAGGATTGAAATCTTTGATATACTCAACATATACAGTAGCAGGCCAGTCACATGCTTATATGTGCACCTGAAATTGCCACTTAATAGATTAGTACACCGAATCACTAATTTGGTCTTAAATTCTCGCTACATTTGATTCTAATTCCAATATATTGAGACGAAATTATATTTGTTAGTTAGTCAAATGGTTTATTAAAATATATTAAGCATATTTTTCATCCTATTAAACAACACAATATGTCATCCAACTCAGTAAACAATCACTATGATACTCAATAATACTCAATAACACAAAATATAATGAAATGCTATAAGTATAATTACATGTATTACAAAATGAATTTAAGGCTTGAAAAAATGGGATTTGGTATGTGGCCATATAAAGTCAAAGTAATAAATTTTCATCTAAATATTGCATATCAGAATGTTTTGTAGGATGACAAATGTGATTAATATAGCTTTTACATTTCAATTTGCTGTTTAATTTTCATGTAATACTCAATAATAAACTAATGTTAAAATCTGTATTAGATTTTAGAAACTTACTGCGTGTAGATTCTGATATAAATACATAATTCAGTCTGTAAGTTCTGAAATTGAATTATTTATGTTGTTGACTTTATCATCAATTCGATATAAATTACCATCGTGTCTACAATGTGAATTAATTGTATTACCTCATCCTTATCTTCAATTGCACCAACAAATGTTCGCACATTTTCATGAACGTCAAAGTGAAAAGGCTGTAGACATAAGAAAAGTGTTAATACAATTTTTTGAAATTAATGCAAATTAAACGCTAAGCATAGCCGTCGTGTTGTAAAATTATACCGTGTTGTAATACCCTGTTTCAGGCTCTTTAGTATCACATGGAAAGAACTCAAAATTCGACACCTAAATACCTAGATTGAAAGATTCTTCTGGAATCGACGTAGCTGTATGTTGAACGGATGCTTGGTATTGCATCGGGATACGAAATAGTGACTCATAAAGAGCTTGAAACAATCCTTCATGACGGAAAACGGGGTTTTTCGTCGTCGGAAGATTGAGCCGGCAGTCATGGAAATGAGGAGGATATAGGGTATGCTTGGATGATAAAATTGACTAATTAGTGATAGTGGCAGATGAATTCGATTTTGGATGATGGGTAAAAGGAGAATTAGGGATAGCGGAAGATGCAATTTGGAGGATGACAGATGATCAATGATAGAATTACACGTGACATTGTGGACGAATCAGAGAGCTCGAAATTGATAGTTGACAAAATTAGATCAAACCTAGGTCTAATATATAGGTTAAGATTTTAAAAGTTTAGTATAGGAGATGTTCTTACTATCAGAAGAATGTAAAGAAAATAACAATTTTGTTTTTTTTCTCTCTCCTTTAATTAAAAAAATAAACTCAACTAACTTAAATTGTATTGTCTAATAACAAATATCCAATACCATCTAATAATAAAATAAAAATAAATAATAACAAAAAGAACTCATTTTCACTGTATCTAATGTTCTTTCGGCAAATCACATTTGTCGTCCATTACCGTCGCCTCCTCGCCTCCTTCTCTAATACTGATGCATAGCATGAACACCTGAGAGGAATGGGTGTGGTACCCCCCCCCCCCCCCCCCACACACATGGCATGGTTCAATTTCACCGCAACCACACTGGGGCGCTAGATGACTGATGCTCAGCACCAGTTGATGAGTTAACTAGCAGGGTACCCGCGCAATGCGGCGGCGGGTACCCTAAAATTATACTTTGTAGCGACTAACTGGTGGGCGATGGTGATAGTAGTGACGGTAGCTAGTCGTGGTTGTGGTCGCAAATGATGGGTGGTGGTGGTGATTTCTTACTTTTGAGGTATAAGAGATTGATAAATAATTATAGTCATGGAGGTGGTCGCAAATGATGGGTGGTGGTGGTGATTTCTTAACTTAAAGGCTTGAGGTGTAGCAAAGATGGATGAGAATGTGTGTTTTCGGATGCCACTATACAATCCCGAGATCTTAAACCAAGTATGTGATCCTGGAACTCGGTAGCCAAGCACTTTAGATATGAACTCAAGTACTTGATTGCTAGCATAAAATAGAAGTTGGAATTTGCATGAAGTTACAATAGACATACAACAAATTTAGGACTTACTCGTTTCATTTTGCAAAACCTTGCAAGAATGAAACAATTTTTTTCACAGAAATACCAAATTTAGGGAAACAATAATATAAGAGTTATATTTTGTAATTAATACCCATGGTTCAACCCAAGAAACTCATGGTTTAAGTTCATCTTCCTCTATTAACTTAACCAACTTTATTCTAACACTCTATGATGCTGAAATGCTGTCACCAATCGAATTAAGTCCCATCAAACTTTCCTTTATTTCCTTCCTCAAACCCTAGCTGTATGATTACAAATCTTTTGGTACCACCAGTGAAATCTATCAGACATTGAACCACCTTCAGAGGCGCATAACAAAATCAAGCCAAATTGAATTCTAAAAACAAAATGCCAAATAGTCCTCATATTTACTTAGCAAAATAAACTTGTTTAGAAACCAAACATAATAAGGCTTCCCCAAAATAAGGGTTTATACTTTTAAAAATGCTTATTAAATCAAACCCTGAGAAAAAAAACTAATAAAGACTATAAGCCTGATCTCCATCTCCCAAAAAAAATAATCACATGTGAATTGCAAAATGAAATAAACAAAGTTCAGTTTTTTATGTTTACTCTTAAAAAAAATATTAAAATAAATAAAGTTAATCAAATCCAATGCAATACCTTGTAAATCTTGTGAAGGAATATATCAAGTAGTATAAGTTCAACACTTGGATGAAATAAGTTGACCTCATCATTCATAGATAAACAATCAAACAACCTAATATGGTGAATTATAGGCTGCAATATAACAAAAAATTAGAACCCAACACTATATTCACTAAAGAAAACATAAGACACAATTAATTCAAGTACCAAACGTACTTCTTCCTTTGTAGCATTGTGAAAAGCAACCTTAAAAATTCAGACATTGTAATTCTGGCAGAGACAAAATATCAGAAACCTGAAATCCAATTTCAAACAAAATATCATAATTCCAAAATTCATGTAATTAATATCTTCATTATTGTTAGAATAAGTACTGATATTTCAGAATTATTAATTTTTTAGAATGAGATCTTAATAACTTACCCATTCGTTGGTTTCCACTTGTGAAAAGAAAAAGTAGAAAACAGGAGCTTCAAGCACTTGAACCAAGCTTGCTTATTTAAAGCGTTGAAGTCAGAAAAACAGAGCAATTTTCTTCCAAATGCATAACTTCGATTTGGTGAACGAAAGAAACTAACTTGTGATTTCCAAAACCCGATCAATTCCATTCCCCGTAAAATTTAAATTCACTGTCACCCTAACGATTAAATGGGCCAAATACATATTCAAGAAACATTATCTAAAATTCACATAACCCTAACCAACATTGAACGAACATATTACCTACCTCAGATTCGTTATCATTGCTGAAGATGAAGTTGGGATATCCGTGTTTCGAACCGTGTGGAATTGCTGTATTTATAGGGTAAAGATCGTAGCTTTTAAGGAACTGAGGAGGTGTTTGCAGAAGGACACACATAGTTGAAGCAGCCGAGGGGGCGTTTGCAGAATCGAGGAGGTTTGATACGGAGGAATCGAGGAGTCGGATATGTGTTTGATAGGCCACTTCGTTTTGCCATGGAATCGAGGAGGCAGTTGGACTTTCGCCGACTTCGTTTTGCTATCTTGACCCAAGCCCTTGCCCACTTCTTTCAGTTTAATAATTAAGAGTTTACGTAGGTTAATAGATTAGAATTCCAGATGGGTGGTTTGGGCGTTGTGTTTGTATTGCGCAGGTCACAGGTTCGATACCTGCATCCGCCAGTCTTTTTTTTTACTGAAAGTAATAGTTTCCATAATTAGCAAGTATTTGGCTGAATTTTCAGCCGGGCTAATTATGGAAAGGTCTAAATGCATTATAGATAGTAGAGATGAGTGTAATTAACGAATAAGGGAGGAGAGAAGTGACTTAATGAGTGTTTTCTTAGGTATTTTATGAGTGGTGAGTATTTTAGTTAGTTCTAAAAGGTAGTTTTGGATTGGATGATTAGTGAAGATTATTTGAAAGTTTAAATGTGAAATGTTAATTTGTCACTGAGATGCTTAACCCTCTTACTAGCATTATGCCATTATGTAATAATTTACTTTTGGAAATATGCATATTATTTTTTTGCTCGTGTGCATCTTGGTGCAAATAGATCTAATGCTATACTTCATTTTTGGACTTTTTCGTTTAAAAATGTTGAGTTTTACAGCCCTTTAAATCATGATTTATGTCTATAAATCTTAAAGTCTATATCTTTCATTTTGCATTCTTGAAAAAAAAAACAAAGAGCTATCAATATAGAACTTACGCATAAACGGAAATTGTAATCGTTACCGCATGTGACGTTCTGAATCTGTTTTACCTTCCTTGTATGCCAATATACCCTAAGTTTTTACTTACGTCGCTTCGAACCATGATACCAACCGACATTTCATATTTTGTCAAATCAACATCACATGATATTTCAACTGACGCATTCATACCAATAATACTCATTCACTTAATGTTTATACATAAAATATCAATAACTATAAAATTAACCTAAATTTGTCGCTTAACGTACACTTATGCTAAGTGAAGCATTTTCAACCAATGAAGAACTGAAGTAACCATGCCAACTTTCACTTACCGGAGCTCTTCATGTTTTCAATCAAATGCACTGTTGGACACGCCTTAGCCGGCCTGTATTACACAAGGTTCTAAATTAGCGTTTTTATATTTTAATAATCTATTATTCCTATTATACAAATGTGATACATTTTTACTGTTCACTTGAAGATGATTGGCTGAATAATTAATTAATTAAAAAAAATATATTTGAAATATGGAATAGATGCCACCTGTGATTTTATGAATTTGGCAACAGTCAAAAGCTGCTAACTAATTCCAAATATAAAATCACCAAAAGTTGGCATATTGGTAACTCCTTGATTTAGGATGGAAGGGACCCGAGTTCAAATTTTGGTGGCTACATTTTTTCATATCTTTTATCCTCCATTGATTATTATCACTCATAAATTTATTAAGGGTTTTTCTAATAAATTTTTGCATATCTTGGGGTACATGTTAGAAAAACTCATTTATTAAATGTATTTATTAACTTAACCCTTAAATTTGTATGATGATTTATTAAATAATATTAATTTTTAGTTTTTACCTCATAATTATATTTACTAATGAATAAGATCATAATTATAATTATGTACAAAATTATTTTTTTTATATCACACTTTAGGAAACAACATAGTCTTACCATGACTTCTAATGATTAAGACTTGATATTTTTCGCTACGCAACAATTCATGTTATCTTCCTCTATATATGAGGCCTAGATTTGACTTTAATTTGACAACTCATCACTTTACAACACTCTCATTTGCTGCCAATGCCACGTGTACTTGGTCCTTAATGCCATATGACATCTACAATTTAAACCTCAAAAACTCACGAATATATGCCACAAATTCGGAATGGTCAAGCAATCACGACCGTAATACTAAAACAATTAAATACTTAAATGATTTTTCTAACAAACTGTATGCCCCATAAATAGATCAAGTCAAAAACTCAAATCAAATCAAAAACTCAACAATACATGCCACAAAATTCGGAATGAATTAAAAATACGAATCCAAAATATGTTTTATTAAAAACCCATTTAATGTTCCCATGTACAACTGGATATTTACCTAATACGAACTCAAAAAATATATTATATTAAAAAAACGAATATTATAAATTTATAAACGCTGCGGAATATTTTGAATGTTTATCACCTATAAATTTTCGGAAACTATACCTCTTTATGGGCCTATTTAAACATGGGAACACTGGTTTAAATATTCGTTTGCCATACAAAAACTCAGTATAATTCGTGCCCTGAATTCGTAAACAGCAATAGGTATGAATTAAAGTTCCTGCAAATTAATAAAATAGTGTTAATTCTATGTGTATTCCGTCGTTGATTTCAACCAGTTTCGCATTGTCTTACCTTGCAGCCATATTTTGTGCAGCACACGATACTCTTCGAATACCAGGTAATTGTAAGCAACCACTCTAATGTGAAACATATAAAACTGCAGATTTTCAAACAAAAAGTTATGTTAAACTTTAAAAATAATATTTAAATGATAAAAACATATATACTAATTTATATAGTGTTGAAACATAATGTAAAAACCAAATTATTATTTACATTGACGTGTGCACAATTCAATTACTGGTTAAATGATAAGAAATATTTCATAAAACATTATTTTTTATCATACATAATGTTCAGATTTGTCAATGTAAATCACTAACATATAATGCAGTTTGTTACTAATTTTCATTTTTTTTAACGTGATTCGTTTTCAATTTGCTTCTGATTTAACTTGACGAATCAGTTTTCAATTTGCTTATAATTCTTTCAGATAAATAGATTTGAAAATTTGGAAATAAAGGTATAAAGGTCTGGCTTATTTTTCTAATTTCCCATATTTTATTAATTTTTAATTTGTTATGGCACATTGAGCAGACTCAAATATCCGAATAAAATTTAATTTAAAGCGGAAATAGTCACCAACATTTTTATCACTAATTTAATTAAAATCATTTAATTAAAATCATATATTTAAATCACTAATCATTAATTCAAACTTTCCAAAATTTAAGATAATACCGTCACTAAGCAGACTCAAATATCTCCGATTTTGGCTCCCAATATATATGCAAAACGGTTTGGACGTTTCAAAGTGTAAAATTAAGCAAACAATGGTTAATTATTATAAACCTTTTGGTATATACGCTTACGGTTTATTTATGTAAGGCCTATGTTCTGTTTTTGAGATGCCATCGTTCTGTTTGCTTTGTATCATATTTTTAGTTTTTAGTATTTACATAACTATGGCTACATGAACAGAAACTGCAATCATCTATGAATCTGCAGCCTCAAACAAACATTGGCCTTGCATGTAAAAATTATAATAGCTGTAACTACATGAGCAATATCGTTAATTAATATCTTTTTCTTTAAAATTATAGAACTGTAGACAACAGTTGACAAATTATAAAATTATGCATACTGTTTTAAAATTATAAAATAAATAATACTGTTTTAAAATATTTTTAATTCTACCGAAACAATAATTTTAAAGGAAAGTGAATTAATCCCGTTTATTAAACCTAAACCCGTATCCCCAATGTTTTATCATTGTATTTATTAATATTCACGAGTTATACTATTTTCATATAATTAATACATTTCACTGTTTTATCACTGTTTTTATCCCTATCAACCCATCAAGGGTTGAAAAAATTGGCTTAAATATTTCAAAAAAATCAATAAAAATACAAAATATGCATGATTTTTGTTACTAACATTTTTAGAACTATAATCAACTTAATAGACATGTAATATCTATCCTAATATAACAATCTCCACCTATAATATGGAAAGCCATAACTTAAATTTAGTAAAGATGTTATAACTAACATTCCACATCTTACACCTAACAATAAATTTCTAAATCGCATATTTGACTTTTTAATTCAAATGTTCTTTTATAACCTTAACCTAAATAGAAAACACATTTAATCAAAAAGTCAATTTGGTCACTAACAATTTAGAGAATTGGCATAAAGTTTATTTAGTCATTTATAAGTTGTTAATTTTGTCATCCTTATGCTGTTATTTTATGTATTTTTTTTTAAATTAGCTTAAAGACAACCTGTTTTTTACAGAATTTGATCACTACCAGTGATTTTGTATGATTCAGGGAAACATACAAATAGGACTTCACACTACCATATTTTGTTGTATCTGTAACATCTTTGGTTTATGCAACACAAAACCCTAAAAGTGAAATAACATTGTTGTAGTCAGTAAAATTCAAAGAATTAATATAAAGCCAAAATGTATTTAGCTCAAAATTCATGATGGAATTTAAATTCAGTGCACCTTCTCCTGCAACAGTAGCCGGCAAAATCCTGCCAGATTCCGGCCAAGTGTCTCAAGCTCCGTTTCAAAATTTAATACATGAATCTATACTCACTTCTTCAAATATTTTTGGACAAATATCTGAAACTGTCGTTGCTCTTCGTCACTACAAACTTCATCTTCCAAAACTTAGACCGCCGCCACCACCATTTCTGGCGTCCACCAATAAAATCCCCACCATTCGAAACAAGCATCAACCATTCTCATTTTAGACCAAATCAAAACCCAAATGGCTAGGTGTAAATTTCAAGATCTGAAGCTAAGAAACGATTTGGGCAGTCCACAAAAAATTGTACAAAACATAATCGGAAACCCTAAATTCTATTATATACTTGAGACATCGCTAATTTTGTTGTTTGTGTAGAATCTGGAGATTGGTTGTGTGGAGAAATCCCGGTTTTGCTTCGATAGTGATGAAAATTATTTTGTTTTTGCCTTTTTGGTTAAATTATTGTTGTCGTCAAAATGACTAATGGGTAAAATGTTGACGGTCTGGGCTCCGTGTACAAAGCCAATAAATGTGATGACCAAATCGGCCCAAATCAGAAAAATACTACATATGTAAATTGTAGGCTTTTAATTAAATATTACTTCTATTTCTGATTTGGTTGATCCACCCCATACACGAATTTATATTAGTATGGGTTAGCATCTGGACCAAAAAAACCGAACCAAATCGAAAACTAACCGAAAGCGAACCGAACCAAAACCGATAACATGTTATCGGTTCGGTTTCGGTTTTGAAAATTCATCGTTTTCGGGATTGTCTTCGGAAAAGGATGAACATATGGCCTAATAAACCGAACCGGACTGAAACCGAACCGGACCGAAACCGATAACATGTTATCGGTTCGGTTTTGGTTTTGAAAATTAATCGGTTTCGGTTTCAGTCCTATCGGTTTTGGTTCGGTTCGGTTTTTGGACCGAGCTCAGCCCTATTTATTAGTTATGCATTATTATTTAATCAGCCCAAATTAGAAAGTAGAATCTTTATATTAGTTATGTATTACTCTCTCCGTCCCCCAAAAAACTTCTCATTTCACTCTAAATTTTTGTCCCACAAAAAACTTCTCATTTCCCATATTTGATGGGCTCCACACAATAAAAAACTATTATTACTAAAGACCTCACCACTAATATCCACTAACTATCTTTCTTTCTCCAATCCAACCTTATATTTTAATCAAAAGTATTATCAATAACCCTATCACTAACTATCACCTAAAAACTTGTGCAAAATCCAAATGGGAAGTTTTTTGTGGGACGGAGGGAGTATGTTTTAATTGGCCAAGGTTATACAATGTCGCAACTTGGTTTGTTTCTTCAAAAACCGATAATCTCACATGGTCAACTTTATGTCGTTGTATCACGAGTTAAGAACAAGAACGTATTGAAGGTTATTTGTTGCGAAAAAGATGGCAATTATACTAATTCAACAACAAATGTCGTTACAAAGAAGTCTTATTTCGTCTATAAATTTCCTGTAACATTTATTCATGTATCAAAATTTGCACAAACTTATCATTACAACTATGGATTTTTATGTCATTTAAACTGTATTAATATTTTTGTTATTTTTCTTTAATATATCTCTTGAAGCATGCCCGTCCAGTCGGACGGGATTTAAAGCTAGTCTAGAATATATGTTGTTATAGAGATGGTACATGATTATATATGAACCTATATCTTTTCTTTTGTCTATACACAAGATAAATAATTTAAAAGTAATTAAAATTGAGTCTTAATCTTAACAAAAAAACTGCATGTTTTAAATTCCGCAGTAACGCGCGGCGTGCCATCATACTTGTTCTATTAAATTATCAAAGTTGGAGTTTGACACGCATGCGGCATGTAACGCTTTGCATTTGTTTTAATTTTTAATTTTCATAATCTAATTTTTTATTATGTAATAGTAAAAATAATAAAATATAGACATGGGTGAGGAATTGCGTACCTACCAAATATAAGTAGGTGGTAAAAATAATAAAATATAGACATGGCAGTACTTGTTGGTACGTGGAATGTCTATATGTCATTAATTATATAAAATAGGAAAATTATATTGTAACCTTTTCTTTGAAAGAGAAATGATGCAACAGAAGCTTACTAACATTATTCCAGCGAGTATTTCGGGTTTGAGTTTTTTTACAAGGCAAACCAGTCCCATTTTTTTTAATGGCAATATTATTACTAGAGTCTAGCAAATAGTTAGACTAAACAAACACAAAAAAGGAATTACAAAGGAAATTTTACCCACTCCGTCCATAAAATCTTATTAACCAAGAAAACGAATACTGTAACATCTCGAGACCCGGCCTAGAATTTTAAATTACTTTCGGTAAGTAATTCTATCTGTTTATTATTACATTATAAATTATGTGATTTATTTTGATTTTGTTATATTTTAATCAAATGATTAAAATATGTATTAACTGATTTGATCAAGCATAAAAAAGGGTAAATTTCATTTCTTATTAAACTTTGAATTACAGTTTCGAAAATATCTTCGTTATTAAAATCTGAGTTAGATAGGTATTTTAATTAAATCAAACGCAATCTAGATTTTCAGTATTACACTGTGTTATATGAATTTGGGCTGATTTGAGTGTGAGGGCACGTGTCTAAGAGGTGTCAAAACCTCTTTCCCCCTTTTTTTTCCATGCACATCGACACACACACACACTCAATAGGGGTTTTTGGTTTTTTCTTAATTTTGAGTGTTTGTTGCTGGAATCTTCCTCTCTTTCTCTGCATTTCCGAATTTCAGTCAAGATCAAGGTTAGAAATGCTTCTTGGTTCCTAGGGTTCTTAGTCTTGCAAGCAAAATTAGGGTTCTTGAGTTTTTATGAGTTTTTCTTCAATTTTGTGTTGAATTGTTGAACTTTTAGGGTTTAGATGATGTTTATATTTGGATTTCTTTGTGCTAATGTGCTATTGCAGTTGAATTCTTAAATGATGTTCTTGTCACCAAGCTCCATCAATGGAGTTTTGGAGAAGATGACCAAAACTCACCAAATTTGATAAATTGTGTAAATTGGGTTCTTGATGTTTTAATTAGCGTAGAATCATAATTAGATGTAAATTGACTGAATTGTATGTTTATTGATGCTAAATTGAAGGGTGTTTGGCTAATTGTTTAGAATTGACTATTTTTAGCTAGTTGAGCATTGTTGACTTTTCTAAGTCAACCTAAATAGATGTCTTGATCGGAATTGAATATCAAATGGTTGTAAATTATTCTAAAATTATAATTATGAGAAATTTGATTGATTGTCGGTATTGTTAGTTTAGTTGGATTTTGATCCGTTTGGGCCTAGATAACTAGAATCAAATAAAATGCATGTTTATGTGCAAGACTTGAATTGGGAAGCTTAGATCATGGTTATTACCATACTTAGACTTATGGTGAATTGGTTGCATGAAAGGTGCAGGTTTTGATTATGTATGAATTTCTATTTTTTAACTATTTTGGTTGACTCGGTTATTAATTCGGTTGCATTTTATACAGGCAAAGGCAAGGGAACTCAGTAGTTAGAATACTGAGTTTTGGGACAGAAATTGCTAGCTAAGGTGAGTGGATTTAGCCTTCATTTAATAGGTGTTCATTTTGGTAGAAAACTGGGCCGTTTGGAAAAGAGGTGCAGGATTCGGTAACTGGGGGAGTTCGCGACGCGAACTTTGGTTCGCGAACGCGAACTCGAGACAGAGAGTTGGGGACTGGAACGTGATGAAGTTCGCGGGCCGTGAACTTCGAGTTCGCGACGCGAACTCTTAGTTTACGACGCGAACTCTTAGTTCACGACGCGAACTCTCTCAGGTTTGCTTTTCTTGGCTGCAATCGTTATTGTAGGCCCACACTTCGGTATAATTAATAAGTTAATTAATTAAGTGCACATTTGGGGAAGATGTCAGTAATTGGAACATTCTACTGAGCATATGTTTACTAATGATACGGTGTATCGTCCTTAGAAGCACTGGTTGTTCTAAGGAGGTACACACCGTCATTGAGTAAAGGGCTATCGGTTATCATTGTTAGGCCAACAATGATTTAAGGCTTCGGCAGAACCCCGTTACTTTTCAAAATAAAATAATTGGGATAATTTGAGTTATCATTCGGTTGTCTTTTATTATTGTCGGTTTGAGTTCATTCACTTAGCTGTTAGCTAATCCCCACATCGTTGACTCTTTTGCAGGTTTAGCTTTTGGGCGGGTCAAGGGTGTTTAGGGATGGTTGACCAACACTCTGATTTTGGTATAATTGTAATCGAGTCGCCGGATGTTTTAACACTGCAAACTACTTTTAATAATTTGGTTAATGTTGCAAAAGGCCTGTTATATATATATACTATTTAGTGATGATACTTAATGCGCTTCCGTTAGTTTAAAAAAAATCGGGTTTAAAATTACGGTGTTACAAATACAATACAATGTTATCAACTAAATCTATTTTACGCATCTTCCCTTTGTCAAAAATGGTGGAATTCCTAAATTTTCAAAGCATTCAACACGTGATAAATCCCCATATTTAGCATCACAAAGAGGTGCTTACAGGATTCGAATTCCAGACCTCACACCTCATATAAAAATAGAACTAATGCATCAATCCAGATGAGTTAGATATCATTTAAATTATATTGTAACTAATTGAATTAAAAATCAACTAATTTATTTGAGGCAAGTGATAAAATTAATGGTCATTTTGAGTAGATATAAATTATCTTTTTTTTTCTTCTTCTAGGATAATAATATTAAGTTTGATTTTTAAGTTACTCAATTAGATTGTAGAACCTATGTTCTTTTATTATAATTATCTTTATTATTATTCTTTTAACTCTAAAAATTAAAATTACTACTACTATCTGCACCCAACATCCACAACCATCATTTATACCGCTACCGCCACCTACCAATTAGTCTCTATAAAATATAGTCACATGGTACGCGACGTGCATTGTGCAAACACCGTCTAGTCTATATAATTGTTTATCTTCAATTGCAATAGTCCAACTTTTCACAGTCGTGGATTTTTTTATCACCATCATGTAGTTAAATCATAATTACACATTCATCTCATTTTCATTTCCCGTCTAAAGTTAATACCAATAATTCTCCCAACTTCATGATTAGTTATTTTATAACTATATCTAAAAAACAATTGTTCTATTAGAAGAATTTTTGTGTTTTAGTTTCAAATTAATTCTTAATCTTCTAAAATTTACGCCTAGAATTCTCAAATTATGAATTCTTTTGAGTGATTGTATACTTATTAAAAGACCTACAAGTGTAAAGTGAAAATAAAGTACTCTTGTACTAATTCTTTTTCCTTCTTTTACTCTCACTAGCACGTTACCCGCTCAATGCGGCGGCGGGTACCCTATGACTAAATTTGACGGCGATCAAGTAGTAGGTGGTGACGATGGTAGTCATAGTGGCTGCTGGTTGTGGTCGTGCGGATAGTGGCTGCTGGTTGACTGGGCGTTTTAAGATTGTGCGTTATGTAGGATGTTTTTTTGGGATAAAGCAAAGTATCAAATACATCAATTGGTTAACACACAGTCCGTACTCGCAGAAGGTCTTGTGTTCGAATCCCCTAAGCAATATTTTTTTATTTTGTAGTGTTTAAAATGTTTCCCAAAGTGGAAATAAGTTTAAGTTTAAGTTTAAGGACTTCTATACTTAGTAGTCTTAAACTCTTTAATAAGTAGTAAGATTAAAAAAGAAAAGATAAAAAGTTAAATATTTATTCAAAGTTCAATCTTCATTGTTAAAACCACACGCTTGACCACTTGTTTCAATTCGCAATCCAACCCGTGATGACTTTTTGAATGAAAAAACTCAAAAAGACGGCCAAGTTTACACTTTTTAAGGATGGTACGAGGATCATGCTTTAATATCATTATTGTCCATTCGTTTCAATGTACATGACGACACACATGCTCCTCTTGTGTCCCCTTAAGTGATATCGATTTCACGAGTACCGATTCGAGTCGAGCCGAGCATAAATATTTGAATTCAAGTTTGAACGTTATTTTTAAAACTTGTTCGAATTTAAGTTTGATAATGATTAAATGATCAAATTTTCTAATAATGAATTATCCTCGAATCCTTTACATATTTTACTATACACTTTTATACAAATATTTAATGATGTGTTAGGTTTCGGAACCAAAAAAACTGTAACTAAATAATACAAAAGCAAGAAACGAGAACCGGACCCAAATAATGATTCCGGCTTAATTTGGTTAATTTGGGTTTATAACTTGTTATAAACTATAACCGGAAACTATATCATCAGTATAAACTACTCCTAAGTTATACTCAAAATAGACAAATTGAGGTGCTAGAACCGAAACATTTAGAACCAAACCGAAAATCAAAAAAGACAAAACCAACCAAAACGACAATAACCTAAAATCAAGTCCAATCAATTTCGATTAAAGTTCTATTATTTGGTTAATATCATGTTTGGATGTGCTGTTTTGAAAAATAAACTCTTACTTTTGAAAACTCTCTTCTAAATCAGAGCTTGCCACATCTGCACCAATTTCACTACAGTCTACACATACCCAATCGTCTTCTTATTTCCATTTCTGGTATACTGGTGACAAAATTGCTTTTGAATGATCCTATTTTTCCTCCTTGCATAAACCCTACGAGTTGCCATTTTGGATTCTAGGTTTTATTGAATACCTAATCGCACCGAATAATGGCGAGTAATCATCCCTCAACATCATAATCACCATCGACTAACCATGATTCAACAAAAAAGGTCACAGATGTGGATATGGACTCACTGGTTCATTGCACAAGCTATCTCACTCTTCGAGACATCTCTAACATGGTCGTCTCCTGTAAATTCCTCAATCGCGTCGTTTGTTCTGACTCCGTTTGGCGACGATTGTTCAGGTTCTAATTTCTAATTCGAGTTTTAGTTTTCTTATAGTTCTTACTCTTTACATGTAGCATATTGTTAATTTGATCTTAGATCAAGCAAGTTACTCTGTATATAATTTATTCCCTTCGTTCCAAAATTATTGTTCATAGTAAAAATAATACAGTTTAAGAAAAAATCATTTATTAAACTGTGTAACCAATATAATTTTATCTTTACTACCTAACTGTTCTTTAATTGGTTGAATTTTCAAGTTGATAATAATTTTAGAACATTTAAAAAGGAAACATAGATATAGATAAAATTAGATTTTTTTTTTTGAACGGCAAGTTATTAAGTTAGTGGTTCGAGCATAGATAGTAAGTTAGTGGTATAATTTTTACTTTTATTTTCAGTTAAAAATTGAAATATTAGTGAACATTCTTATTTCCGCTCTCACAGACTTCTAATTTCACCATCATCTAACTCACTCCGCCACACCCAAAATGACGACCACCGCTACCTACGCCGGCTCTGTCGTCATCACCACCGTCTTCTTCCTCCTACTCCTCATCACCTTCACCACTTCTACCCCAATTCTAGGCCTAGACTCCTTCCTATCTCAGCAATCTCGTCACGATCCACAGGCCACAAACGACACCTTTGTTTCCCTCTCTGCCGCCCTCAAAAAAGCCCTCTCCTCCAATCTCCGGCCACCACCGACCGCCGCCTCCCTCCTATCCCTCCAAATCTCCGTCCCAGTCTACGTCAAACTCGTCGGTCCTCCCTCCTCGTTCCCTACTACCTCCCCTGCCCTTCTCCACTCCTTCCTCTCCGCTGCCGTCTCCTCCGATCACTACCACGTCATCACCCCTGTAACCACCACCACCAACCACCGTCTCTCCATCACTCACTCTCCTTCCCTTGACGTGTCCCTCGCGCCCTCTCCTCTCGCCTCGAAGCTCTCAGATAAAATCAAATCAGAAATCGTAACAACACCAGCACCTCTCAGATCCAATCTAATTTCGATTTCGTATGATTCAGTTGATTCGATCATCAAACATGATTTCGAAAAGGAAAAACCACTTAAAGGAGTTTACATCTACTTGCTCAATTTAGGTTCTCAATCGAAACCCTACGCTTATAAATACACCGATACTGGCGATTCATCTCTCGGTGTTACCAAATGTTCCGGCAGCATCTGGACCGGAAAAGAACGATACTTGTGGATTGATTTGAGTGCCGGACCGGTGGATTATGGGCCAGCGTTATCCGGTGACGGCGTGTTACCAAGAGGTGAGTTTCATCCTTTAACTGCATTACATGGAAGACCTAAATCTCAAAAAGCTTTACTTGCTGATATGGCTTCTTTGGTTTGGAGTGCTTATAAGGTACTTCTTGTGCCCTCATTAAGAATCCCAATTCCTTTTGAGAACTCGTTAATTGTTCAATTCATACACATTCATGGCCCTGAAACGGATTCCAAAGGTTTAGATTTTAATCAAATTGAGAAGAATTTCATGGATGAAGCTAACAATGGTGGATTATTGTTCAAAGATCAATCATTAAATTTCAAGAAATACGATGTAGATATGGCTGAATGTTCTATATGTTCTTTTGCCATTTCACTTTCAACCACTTCATACACATCTAGGTACTTATTTGATAATTACACTTTAATTGTTAGTGAGTACTTAGATTCCAAACGACTTCACCAAACTCTATCCGAATCACAAGATGAAATTAGGAGATTAGCAAAGCTCCCTGAAGAAGATTTTGGGCGTGTTCTTCCTGTTTATATCTTTGATTTAGAGGTTAATACAATCCTGTTACTCGATCGTTACCATCAATCTGTTGCATTTAAAGACATGGTAATTGCAGTTAGAACAAAAAACACACAAACAGTTAGTGATTACAGCTGTAACGGGCGACATGTTTTTACACAAACCCGAGAACTCGAAAGACCACTAACGGGCTCAATTTTACAAAGCATGTGGGGTGTTTCACCAACCCATTTGGTTTGGAGTGCACAGCATAACAGTACATTAGTTGACTACACATGGAGTGTGGGCCACACGCCATTTGGCCCGTTTTCAGAACTTTCTTCACTATCATTCATCCAAAAAGATGCTTCTAGAAGAAACGTTCTGTTAACATCTTTAAACTACACAATCACAAGTGCACTTGATGTTCTTGAGTCCATATCAGCTCATGGTGGTGAAAGAAAGCTTCTGCCACGTCATCAACTTGCTGAATTCTTACAAAGATGGAATCTTTTTAAATATAAAGTTGATAAAGTGGTTTCTTCATTGTCACATTTGGATTATGAAATGGGATTATATTACTTAAGGTCTTCTGATCATGATTTATATGCGATTCATTCGCTTGTTTATCATGCATCACAAGATTTAGAAGCATCACTTGTTTGTTTTGAGGACCCACCATTTCCATGGGGATCGTTTTTTATGTCGGTTGGAATATTTTTTGTTTTTGTGTACGGTTATTCTCAGAGAGATAAATTGTTTAGTAACAAAAGGAAGCAGTTTTAGTTGTTGGAATTTATGTTCATGTATTACTGTAAGATGAAGTTGGTTCATGGTTGACTTGAGTACAAGGAACATGTTGACTTGTGGAAGTGATTATGTGACCTTGAATTAATAAATTCGGTTAATTAGCTGTAACAAATGTGTTTAAGGAGATAGTGTGTGTGTGTGTCTATATGCTTTTTCTGTTTGACATAATAATCAGATAAATGGTTGTTAAAAGAAGGGGTATTTAAGTAATTTAGTTTTGCCATAATGAGTTTTGTTCTATGATCAAAAGCAGAATATGTTTATCCAACGTTAGATCAGGTAATCAATTAAAAAAATTTGGTGTTTATATTGTTGTATTATGTATGCAACTGAGCAAAATGCTGTGATATTATACAAGAAATTTGTTTAAATCAGTTGATTTATACATATAATCATCAAAACAAGATTCCATGTGACCTGCCAAATAATCAGCAAAAGTTATTCGATTATTAGGAAATTTATTTACATTGTTACATGTGAAAGGTTCATATTCCCTAAATAGAAAGCTTGTAAAAATGTCAAAAAGAACCACTTGGTTCAGCAAATGCATATAATCAGATGTTATAATTTGGAGAAATCATAAACGGGAAATTATCATCATGCTGATAAAATATCCCATTATACTCTTCATCATTGACCATTTGTGGTTGACTTTTCTTATCTTCCACATCATCATCTTCATCACTACCATTAAGGTTTTTCGTAACAAGATCTCTAAAAATCGACGATTGAAATAGTAGCCCGAGTGCAGTTGGAGACGATTTTTTGGTTGGACTAAATGGAAAATTGGTTTCAGTTTCACACACTTCTTGTAAATTAGGTAAGTTTGTTTTTTCCATTATGGAATTAAGGAATAATGGATCTGATTCATCGATTAAACCAAAGTTGTTAGGTGGCAAAACTGCTAAAAGTGGTTGTTGACAGATATTTGGAGTTTGTGATTCTGGTTTTAACCATCTTATGTAACTGCTTAAATCAAAATTGGTTACAGCATTCACTCCTCTGTACTCAATTGCTGCTATATCATAAGCACGGGCCGCCTCTTCTTGGGTACCTGTAAAATGCGGGTTGGATTAAACGGGTCAACCCATCCTAATCATCATTATAATAACACTAATTATGATTAAAGTTGGCATTTTTTAACTTACCATAAGTTCCAAGGTAGAGATATTTGTTTCCAAAAACTCTCCCGATTCGGGCTTCCCATCTTCCATTGTGATGGTGTCTTGCCACACCCCTATACTTTGATACACCTCTTGAAAATCCACTGCTCTTCCTGGAAAAAATAAAAAATAAATTAATTATTTGATTATCGAAAACGTTTAAATCTGTTTGTTTGTATCAAGTTTTACCTTCGTAGCGAGGCTAGATATTCTTCCTTTGTTACAGTCTGCATTATTTCTATTTCTTTCTCATATTCAGAGACCTGAACAAAAGATAGAAATTCATGAGCACTTAGATCTTTCAACCAATTACTTACTAACGGGTCAATTTGGATTTTTTGCGTTATTTGTAACGGGTAAAACATAAAAAAAAAATAGTTTAAAGAAAAATAAGTCGAATGGGTCTATAGACGTACTTTTAAAGCATAAAATGGTCTAAGTCCTATTATTTAATAAAATGTTACTCCGTATTATTAATCTATTAATTTTTTAAGAGGTTTTAAGAAAAAAATGTTTGCGGGTCAACCCAACTTGATACGAACAGTGCTAAAGAGTTTAACAGTTTTGACCCGTTACTTGACCCATCCATTAGTTAGTGGTATAAAAATTAAGTTGGGTACCGGGAAATTAGTGAAAGTTGATGTTCCCCAGTACTTGAGTGCAGCTAGATCATATGCTCTTGCTGCTGATTCTTCTTCATCATAAGCTCCTGAATTATATCAAAAAAAAATAATTTAAAAATGTAAACTTTCTGATCTAAAATAGTAGTAAAGTTTATCACTTGAGAAAAAAAGAACTCACCAAGATAAACTGTTCGGTCCAAACATATCATCCACAGTGCAGAAGGAAGTCGGAAAAAGAAAAAACAAAATTAGGTCAAGTTTTCATAAGCTAAAAAGGAATACAAAATAGGTGGGTCGGCAAGTTGTGTAACAAGTCAAAATCGATAAGCAGGTCGAAACAGGTTGGGCTACTTTTTGTCATTTTTATCTAAAATCTACCACCTATCTACCACACAAGGACTTGAATTATCTTTGATGGCATGTAAATGTGACATGGAATGGCCATCCAATCAGAATGTATCAAAATGATGACTCAATGTGTGACTCAAAGGACATAATGGTCAATTAAGTTATCCTTACATGGAAATATATTCATTTTTTCTCCCAGTTTGTTTTTCAGCCATAACTTAGTTTTTTATTTGTAAACAAAAAATTTTAAAAATATCAAAGTTCTTAAAATTAAATTCTTTACGAAATGAGTATACTCATTAAAAATTGAAAAAAAAAATGTCATGATTCAAAAATATGTTATAATCCAAACATATTATCATCAACACTAACACACGAAATGATGACTCAGTGTGTGACTCAAAGGGCATAATGGTCAATTAAGTTATCCCTTACATGGAAATATATTCATTTTTTCTCCCAGTTTGTTTTTTAGCCATAACTTTGTTTATTATTTGTAAACAAAAATTTTTAAAAATGTTAAAGTTCTTAAAATTAAATTCTTTACGAAATGAGTATACTCATTAAAAATTGAAATAAAAAATGTCATGATTCAAAAATATGTTATAATCCAACATATTATCATCAACACTAACACACGAAATGGTTAATGATACTATGTTTAGGCTAGATCTTTATACCACAAAATTCTTGAATACTCTAAAAATGTCAGGTGTCCCGTATCATATGTTGAAGTTAAAGATAAATGCTCCTGTAATGTGCATGTAGAACATTCATCAAAAGTAGAATTATGCAACAGAACTAGGGTACAAATGTTAAGAATGAAATTAATATAAATGAAGGTAATATCATATCAGGTGGCAAAACTGGTATAGTTTGCCAAATATCGCATATGGTTATTAGTTCTTTCGACAACAAGATGTCTTTCAAATTGAAGCGAAGATATTTTCCTGTTCAGCTACGTTTTGCAATGACTATTAATAAAAACCAAGAGCAAACATTGTCACAGGTAGGTTTGTTTCACAAAACATCGGTATTATCACATGCCCAACTATATGTCGATGTTTCAAGTGAAGAGCAAGAAAGTCTTGAAAGTTATTTGTTGCAACGAAGATGGTAACTACGTAAACTCAACGACAAATTTCATATACAAAGAAGCTTTATTTCGTTTTTGATTTGTTTTTACCAAGCATGTACAACAAAACGTTTATTCATCATATCAATAATAATTGGCTATATGATTTCTTACGTTTTTTTCGTTGTTATGTATTTTATTTTTTGAAACTAGCCTGCCCCGATGGGCGGGCTATGAAGCTAGTTAGTTATATCAGCTTTCAAAATTGTAAAAATTTAATCAGTATTAATGATAATCAGTTTTTTTCAAATGTTATGATTTTGATGTTTGACTTTTTTGTTTTTAATTTTATACATTTGACTTGTTAGAAATAAAACATAGAGTAAATTACATTAGTGGTCCATTTGGTTTATAGCAAATTACACGCAATGGTCCTTTAGTTTCAAAAATTACACCGATGGTCCTTATTTTTGAAAGGTTTTTCATCGATGGTCCTTTACGAGAAAGTCCGTCTATTCTTCAAGTTAACTAACATCACATGTGATGCACATGAGGGTATTTTGGTCAATTTGTCTTTCATAAAGGACCATTGGTGAAATTTGTTATAAACTTAAAGGACCATCCGTGTAGTTTAATTGAGAAGGGGAAAGACAAATTGACCAAAATACCCCATGTGCATCACATGTGATGTTAGTTAACTTAAAAAATAGACGGACTTTTTCGTAAAGGACAATCGGTGAAAAACCTTTCAAAAATAAGGACCATCGGTGTAATTTTTGAAACTAAATGACCATTGATGAAATTTGCTATAAAACTAAAGGACCATTCATGTAATTTACTCTAAAACATAACTTAAAAGGGCAAAGAACAAAGGAGTGTAAGTGTATCCAACTACACACATTTATTATTGAATGTATTGAACTTACATTTTGATGTACTAAACTTCTAAAATCTACTATTATATGTATCAGTTTACCAGAAATCCTGAATTCCTCCTTAGCTGGTATTACCATTCAAATTGGCACATACACTAGTAGGGTTGAAAAGTTTAATACACCAAAACGCAAAAAAGTAGAATAAGATTTTTTTGTTTAAATCCACAGGCAAAACCGAAACCGTTGCCCTTAAGCAAAACACTGGTTTCAGGTAAATAAGACATGAAATGTAAGTTTTAAGGTATGATATACATACCATAGTAAACCTCTTCTTAAGTAAACAGGCTGAAATCGCCAAACTTTAAAATACAAAAAAAATAATAATCTAAGTATCGGAATTAAACGGGCTCACCTTGTTTTCCTTTCTTTTTCTGTGTAACATTCCAAGAAAGTTTATCCCACAAATGTGCTTCATATCTTCCTGTCCATCGATGCTTACTCACACCACGAAACTTAGAACTTCTTTTCACAGTTGATGGTGATGCAGTTTGACCCGTCTGTTGACTCGACTCCAGTTGTTGACTTTTGCAATCCAGTGTAAGATCTCTTCTTCGTCTTTTCACACGCCTAGGTCCAGAAACTTCATTTTCAACCATATTAATTGATCGACGTAACGAATTCTGTTCAACTTTAACTGCAATCAGTGCCATTATATGCTTAATTCTTGTAGTGTTAGTTTTTTGTTTACCTCTAAAGAGTGCATGGGTGTATATACATGTATATATAAGCATGATATGTTGGAAGTATTTGGGTTTGTTACGTTTTCGTCTAACACGATGATTCCAATGAAATAAGCACTTTTAGACAAAAGTTATTTGTCAATACTATGTTTTGGTCATATAATGAATTTGCGTTGTGTTCTACAATTTCTGAATTTACAACCAATCAACTCTGTCAAGGGTAATTTAGTCATTTTAATCATCAATAGTTTAAATAATTTTGAAACTTGATTGTGACATCCCATTATTTATTTATTTGGTCGTGATTGGCGTTTTAACGAAAGCTACTTGTAAGAATGAACGATTTCATACATGAAATGTTTAGTAAGCTAATTTTTGCTTTCATATTGTGTTTTAAATTGTCCATTTTTTTGGAATTGTAGTCTTATTTTGAGTATTATATTTCAAAAAACTACTTGTATGGAAAGATGCAAAGAGGTGTAATTTTTTTTTTAATTTATTAAGAGGGTATTTCTATTTATATAACTGTTGCCGAGTTTCGATCATATACATAACATAACTGTTGCCGTTGATGTTTCCAGGCCTTCCTTTGATTGTTTAGGAAATTATTTTAGACGTCCTACTGCTAGGCCTTTTGTAATGCATTTTTATGTCATGTTTATTTAGGAAAACATAATTTTAATAATGTTATATGAAGTAGTTTAAAAATACATTTAACTAGGAAAACGTGCTTTCATTTTGCATTATAAAAAAGTTAACACGTTCTAAAATACGTTTAGAGAAGGTTAGTTACCTCATAAAAATCTTTTTGATTGCAACGATGTGTCAATGAATTAGCGAGATTACAAAGTTGGACCCTTTTAACCAGTTCCATTTTTTTAAATATACGTAGTTTTGGTCTTCACCAGGTGCGTCTCTGAAATTTTAAACGCTCAGTGCGAAAACACGAAAATAGACCCCCTGAATACAAGATTTTTATAAAAATTTGGACAATCTAATATTTTTTATATTAAATTATTAGGTTGGCTTAAATTTTAATTTTAATAATATATATATAAGATATATATAAAAATTGAGACCTTATAAAATATGGGGCATACGCGGCTGCACCTTCTCAAAGACACCCCTGGTCTCCACTAATCATACCGATTTTTTTATTTTGTTAAGTTGGTCATTCTTGTATCGTTTACATTTTCACCTTTGTTCATACTTGATAGTCATTCATTGTTGCATATGTAGTGCTTTTATTCTATCCTTTTTGCAAATGCAATAATTAGCAGAATCTGTTGCAACAATAAATTAGGAAGTTAGTTAATGGTTTGTAAAAATTGTAACAGTATAAGGAAGCATCAGATGCTCAGAATATCTCCATTGTATTCTCCGTCTATTTAGTTGCAAGTTTTTCGTGAGAGTTCATTTGTTTGTGTGGGACGGTTTAAACAATGGGATCAACGAATAATGGCTGTTTTCTGATTAAAATAAGACTCCAACCAACTAATGCTTCTATTTGGATTTTTATGTAAAATTCTACTCCAATTAATATTATTATATATGTTCTTTATTATTATTACTAATTTTTTCATGTGGAAGAGGGTGAGGAAATGGGCTTTTCTTGGACTTATGTAATTATGTTGCCAATCTTCTTATACGTCTAATAGATTGAATGCTTCATGTTAATTACTAGTACATGAATAGGACGTTTAGTTTGTGAACTGTTCCTTAGGAAAATTTGTTAATTATTAAACGAACGTACGCTTATTTAAATGTTACGTACGTTTCATTTGTTTATTTATGTTCGTGAACGTTCAATAATTAGTTTGTTAATATCTATTTGTGTATGTTATTTGTTTATGTTTTATAACTATATAATTAAGTATCTTTTATATAATAGTTTTACTTAGACAAACCTATAAAAATGTTCACATATAAAAATTATCTTATATTAGTTTATGTAAAAAAACAATTAATGATATATTTACGAACCGTTTGTTAAAAAACTAATTTCTTAACAAAATAACATAAACACATGAATTCCTTCGTTTAAGTATTCACGTTTGTTCATTTGTTCGGTTAACCTTAAGCAAACAAACATTTACAAGTCCTATATATATGTCTAGATGTTTGAGTAATAGATCGAGTCATCGAGATGGTTTTGAATTAAAATGAATTGATAAGAGCTTCACGCATTTGTTCATTTTACAAATAATTAAATTAGTTAAATATTTAAGGGTTTTATTAATAACAGCCCTTAGGGCTATCTCTAACATGCACAAAACGCTTGTACATTTATTGATGGAGTAGTGTTCCTATAATTCAGGGGGCGGTTTTTACCTTATTTTTGTCTTCTTACTGACAGTTCTTAGGGCTATCATTATTATTTTCCAATATTTAAATACAAATATAGAACTATGTTATGAAAATATTAATCTATCTTCTGATTGAATGATTTATAATGTTTTGAACATTTAGTTACAACTTGCCCAAGTTTTGACCCGTTAGACAAAAATAATGTACTAATTTGATTTAAACATTAATGTTTATAGAAGTGTATACTAAAAAGTTGCTCATTTGTCTTATTTACAAGTAATGTATAAATCTGCTATACAATTTTAGTTAGTGAATTTATTTTTACACTATAATTTTTAAATTTTTAATTTTACAATTAACAGTACAATCATATTATAATACTATAATAGTTATGGTGAACGTAATAAAAGTTGTGGTATTAAAATCATTTATTTTAATTATCATTTCCATTAAAGTTTAGAGTGAAATTTGAAGACAAAAAGTTATCACGCCAATACTGTTTGTAGTACACATGTAACATTGACGGATTAATTGAATATGTTGCATCTATATATCACTATAACGATACTACACTTCAAGAATGAGATGTTTAACCGTTTATGTTTTGCGTGGATTACTTTACTTGTTTGATAAAAATAAAATACCACAAAATGTTTTAACTAATTATTAGTTATAGGAATTTTATTTATTTATTTTATAAGCGTGCCCCTGTTATAACAGGCTCCTTTGAGTGATCGATTTTTACTCGTGATATACGCAACTTAACCGTTGCTATGACCTTGGGCGAATCCATATATAAATAAGTGGGGTCCATGGCCACCACTTGGTAAGCCACCTTCATGTGGAAAAAATTTTGATAAAAGAAATTTAGTGGAAAATTTTATATAATCCCCACTTAAAGTTCTGAGAAAGCCCCAGTTGATTTCAGTCTTAGATTCGTCACTGGCTACGACATTTTCCGAATAGTCCTTCAACCATCTGGTAATAATATGTTTAGTGAAAAATCGAACTTTTGACATTTAAGAAATTATTCAAGAAATTTTACTATTAGAATTCACTAAATATAATTAAACTTATAAAGTGCCAAGGATTCATAAAGGGATTATTCGATGGGAGTGTGGTAAAGTGCGATTCAACACACACTTTTTAAAGTATTAGAGAGTGTGATTTGTATAAGTCGTTTTATTGATTGTTTGTTTATCGTACATTAATATTGTTTTAGTTTTAGGGTCAAAATGACACTATAGTTTAAATAAAAGAATAAAACTTATACAACTATAACAAGTGTTTGTTGGGGTTCTTCGTTTCCTTCTATCTCTTTTCCCTTCTCGACAATGAAAGCTAAACTTATGACGGTTTTGGAGGAGCAAAAATGTCAAGATCTAAGTGGATTACATTTTGAAGAGTAAGTTATGATGTGTGGTTGCCATTATAAATAAAATGACCAGACATATTCGTATTAACTATTATAATCTTTCACTCCTACTAATTGTGTTTGCAAGCAATGGAACTACTGGTAATATTAATTGGTTGGATAACTTGGATCATGATTTATGAATCAAAATTACAAATAATTTGAAATTTTAGAAAGGGGATATGCAACGGATGTGCAAGTGAGCACATGATGTGCGAGTTGCACACTTTTGGACTATATTTTCTACTGCAGAAATGGAAAAAAATTATACACATTTAATAACTTCAAAAAAAAAGAAAAGACGAGACCTTACTTTTCTCCAAACTATATTTTCTACTTTTCCTAAATCATTATCAACTTTTTTAAACTAGAAATATTTTTTGGATTATATTTAGAAAAATATTACTCGTATTGAATTTAGAATTAAAGCTAGATTATGGGCCGAAGCCCATATTACATTGTCCCCAAAGACCATTTCATTCAGGGTCCACGTTCCGTCCGTCTCTATAAATAAGCAGCAAAGTGTTACAACGCGAGGCAACACTACATTTCCGTGTAGCTCTCCTACACTTGATTCACTCTCACCGTCTTTCCTATTTCGCGCCATTCTGTTACTCACTTCTTTCTCTCCCGCTTTATTCCTCCATTATTACACAATCAAAACCCTAATTTACACTCATCTGCCATACCTGCTTCACCGATAACCATGGCGGACGGCCACATGTTCAACAATATATCTCTTGTCGGCCGCGGCGGCACCGTAAGTTACTTTTTTGATGTTAAGCCCTTTTCTTCGTGTTGATTTTACTTTAGTATGTGCAAAACACTAACCCTAGTTTTCCGCAAAATAGTGACGAATATGTACTGTATGTAAATATGCGCCGTGGATTTTTTTTCTTATTTTCGATCAACTAGCTAGAATCGTTTTTTCTTTCTGTTAGGGTTTCTTCGTTTAAATTTAGGGTTTTTGTTGATTCGAGGGTGCAAACAGCAAAAACATCATTTCTGTTCGTGGTCCGTGTATGTTACCATCGTTTTTGGTCTACTATTTCTGTCAATTTATTTAGATATGTTATCCTGAAATGAAATGAACGCCCCCCTTGAGAATTTTGTTGAAATTTAGGGCTTGCTTATGACTTGATAGTATGGGTATATTTGTGCATTAACGTGAGCACTGAAGATTTCTAGGTTTTGATTACTACTTAGTTTGCTTTCTTTTCTACATCTTAATTGGTTTAAGGGAGTTAATTGAAATGCAGAATCCAGGGCAACTTAGGGTTCATTCTAGGGGTCTGCTATGGAGGAAACAAGGGGGCGGAAAGGCTGTAGAAGTGGATAAGTCTGATATTGTGCGGATTACTTGGATGAAAGTGCCACGTAGCAATCAACTTGGTGTGCAGATTAAAGATGGTCTCAAATATAAATTTGTCGGCTTTCGTGATCAGGTTTGTATTTTCTCTTTGCATATATGATATGGCAATTAGGTTGACTTCCATTTGCTTATTTCATTCATATGTAACAGTTTTGTAAATTGTTCATGTTTGTATGTTGAACAGTCTCTTAAGTTGCTTAATTTGGTTGCAGGATGTTTCTAGTCTGACCAACTTTTTCCAGAATTCTTGTAACATAACACCAGAAGAGAAACAGCTTTCAGTTAGTGGAAAGAACTGGGGAGAACTTGATATAAATGGTTGGTTATTTTTTCAGTTGGTATTGTTATCTTGCAAGTTTGACTTGTTTTATGTATTTGATTTTTGTCAGGTAATATGCTGTCTTTTGTTGTTGGTTCAAAGCAAGCATTTGAAATATCTTTAGCTGACGTGTCCCAAACACAACTACAAGGAAAGAATGATGTCCTCTTGGAGTTCCATGTTGATGACACAACTGGTGCAAATGAGGTCGGTCTGTTAACTTCATCATTTTCTGCATGTGAATAAATTTGACCTTTTTATTGTTATTGCAGAAAGACTCATTAATGGAAATGAGCTTTCACATTCCCAGTTCAAACACTCAGTTTGTTGGTGATGAAAACCGTCCTCCTGCACAAGTAAGTTACCTCACAACTGCATTTGCAGTTTTATATTACATTTTTTGATTTATTTGTTGCATTAAATCAGGTTTTCAGAGAGAAAATAATGGCAATGGCAGATGTTGGTGCTGGTGGTGAGGAAGCTGTTGTCACTTTTGAGACCATTACAATTCTTACTCCAAGGTTAGTTTTATTAATATATATATATATATATATATATATATATATATATATATATATATATATATGTATTTTTTACTGAATTTAGTGCAAATTGCTTCTCATTATAGGGGTCGATACAATGTTGAACTTCATCTTTCGTTTTTGCGACTTCAAGGGCAAGCAACTGATTTTAAAATCCAATACAGTAGCATAGTTCGTGTTTTTGTCTTACCCAAGGTTTTACTTTTTTTTTCATTAATACTTTTTTTACCAATTTCTTTTTTGAATAAAATATGATATGTAATATCCTTTTTTGATTATGCAGTCTAACCAACCTCATACTTTTGTTGTTGTTACTCTGGATCCACCTATTCGTAAAGGTCAAACCTTGTACCCGCATATTGTCATGCAGGTATGATGTTTTAGAAATTATCTTCTCACAAACGTGATCCTGTGTTTGACTTTCGATTGACTGTTGTATCTGTTTATGTTGTTTGGTTTAGTTTGAAACTGATTATGTTTTTGAGAGCAATTTGGCGATTAATGAAGACTTGTATGCTTCCAAATACAAAGACAAGTTAGAACCTTCATATAAGGTATAGTTCAAATCAATTTATTAGAAATATTGGATTATTATTAATATAAATAATTTGGAAAAATAGGGTTTGATTCATGAAGTGTTTACAATGATCCTACGTGGATTATCTAGCACAAAGCTGACTAGACCTGGGAAATTCCGTAGCTGTCAAGACGGTTATGCTGTTAAATCATCCTTAAAAGCTGAAGATGGAGTTCTTTATCCTCTTGAGAAAAGCTTCTTCTTCTTGCCAAAACCTCCCACGCTTATTCTTCACGACGAGGTACGTGATGATGTCATCATTTGGCTCGTATTTATATTTAAATAATTTTGTTTGTAGATTGATTATGTGGAATTTGAGAGACATGCTGCTGGAGGATCAAACATGCATTACTTTGATCTGTTAATCAGACTGAAAACAGAACAAGAGCATCTGTTTCGTAATATTCAGAGAAATGAATATCATAACCTCTTTGATTTCATTAGGTGAGTATAAAGTTATAATTTTGAGACGTGGATTTTTGATGATGTAATTATTCAATTGCAGTTCAAAGGGTTTGAAAATAATGAATTTGGGAGGTGGGGTTACGGCTGCAGATGGTGTAGCAGCTGTTTTGAGAGATGAGGTGGATGATATGATGGACCCGCATCTTGCACGGATTCAGAATGAAGCTGGGGGTGGGGATGCAGATAGTGAGAGTGATGACGAGGATTTTGTTGCTGACAAGGATGATGACGGGTCACCCAGTGATGATGACTCAGATGGTGGTGAGAAGGAGGTGGTTGCCAAGAAAGAAGCTGCAGCATCTTCAAGTAAGAAGAGAAGCAATGATGATTTGAAGAAAAAGAAACCCAAGAAGAAGAAGGACCCAAACGCACCCAAAAAAGCATCCACTGGTTTCATATTCTTCTCAAATCTTGAACGAGAGGTTTCTTTTTTTTCCTTCCTATTATTACTATTATTTCTTTATGATATTCTTACTATTTATTTCAGAATGTGAAGAAGGATGTCCCCGGAATTGGATTTAAAGACATGGCGAGGGTTCTTGGAGAACGATGGCATAAACTGTCAGGTTAATTCCTCCCTCAGATGATGATAATAATAAAACATTTTAATTAATTATGATTATGTTGATTTACAGCGGAAGAGAAGGCACCATATGTAGCAAGAGCTCAGGCAGACAAGAAGAGGTATCAAAGTCAAATCAGTGACTACAAGAACCCTTCCGCAATGGATTTGGATGAGTCTGACAGTAATTAGGTTTATTTGGGTAAGTTTTTCTAAACTTTATATTATCTCATGTTGTGCAACTAGAGTCGCCTTTATAACCTTAAACTTTGTTATATTTGGAACAAAAACTTGATATTGCTAATTTACCATTCCAAGTTACATATTTGGCACAAATAATTTTCATCCAAATATCAGATGTTACACAGTAGGAAAGTTAGGTGATAATGTTTTTGGGAACAATGACTAACCTATTCCTTGTAGGGTTGAGTTTTAGGGGTTTTTTTTTTCATCCTAAATCTGATGGATGGAGTTTTAGGTTAGATTTGTTTTTCACCTTAAATCCGATGGAGTTCTAGGTTAGATTTTTGTTTCACATTAATCCGACTGGAGTTTTAGGTTAGATTTTTTTCCGACGGTTAGATATTTTAAACCTTAAATCCGACGGAGTTGATTTGATAAATAAATGTATATAAAAATGGAAAGCGACAATAATGTAAACAAGAAAGAATGCTTTCTACTACGATTGAATTTACATGAAAACTTTACAAGCTGTTAATTAATGTACAACACACACAATCTAGCAATCCTTCCTACTTTTACACAAGCTTAACAAGGGAATCCCGCCTTACAATTAAGTGAAGCACCTACAGATTTAGTAAGATGTGGAATCATTGTCGCGGGTAACGCCGGAATCAACGGAAAACCGGTGTATCGTTTAGCCCAATGCGGGTCTCCGGATTGCCGGAAAAAAGCTCCGTTCTCCAACAAATCTCCTTCACTTCTCCAAGTCCATTTACGCCACACGGATTCCGGCACTCTCTCCCGTTTTGTGACCTCCTTGCACGCCCCATCGGCTGCAAGGAACCGGTTTCCCTGGCTGATGATGGTGGCACTGTCGCCGCCTCCGATGGCATAAGATTGCCATTCTGTGTAGTCGTTGTTTACCACGTGCACAAACCCAAATCTCACCGCCGGCAACCGCTGTGTTAATCCTTTTCCAAAGTGGTTGTAAGCCAGTGTTACTCTCATTATTTTGTCCTCTGGGGTCTTCTCACTTGCACCAAAAAGCAACGCCTTCACAACAAATATCAAGAAAAATAAACACATAATCTTTTACTTCTATATATCTAGTCTAGATAAATATATGAGTAATTTACAAAAAAAAAAAATAAGCTCAAAAGGATAAACCGAACTGAACTTAACAAAATCGATACATGTAATCGGTTCGGTTTTGGTTTTGAAAATTAATCATGTTTTGTTAGGTTCGGCTCAGTTTTTGGACCACACTCACCCCTATAAAAAAAAATTACTTATTTCCAACCCGGATACTCTTTAAAATGTTACCATACGAACCTTATCGTGCTTAACAAAATGGCAATTGGAAATAGTGACATTAGTGGAAGCTGCAACAACATCAATAAGCCCATCGTAGCTACTAGCAAACGAACAATGATCAACCCAAACATGTGACGATCTAAAAATAGAAATAGCATCGCCATCACTTCTTCCACGCATACCAACATGATCCGTTTTTGATCGGATCATACCACCCGACCCCTCAACAATGTCATACATATGTAGCCCATGAATTATAACATTCCTAACAAATTGGAGCATAAAACCAGCCCCACCCGTCACGTGTACTTCAAACCCACGACCATCAATGGTTTTATCAGAAGTAAAAATAAGCTCTTGGGTTAACCTAATGGTCATATCACACGAGAAAGTGATCCAAAGTGGTACGGGCTGAAGGACCGCATGGCGGAGGGTGCCTGGTTTGGGGTCGACTACGTTTTTGTCAGATGGGTCGGTGACCACATAGAATTCGCCCGTTTTGCCACCATGGGTCCCATGACCGAACCCTTTAGCACAATTAGCGAGCTTTTTGCGATTAGTGGCCCAATGGGGGTCACACCTCCAACATTTGTCGATTGAGTTGTAGGCTTTGCATGGACCATGGGGTTTATGACCATGACTATGATCGTGAGCCATGGATGATGGGATAATTGCAATTACAATACATATGAAACATAAAATGAGAACTCGGTTATGTCGAGCCCCTTCCATCATTGATCAAAGTAATGATTGTTTAATGGAAGAAATTAAATGTTGGTTGCTAGCTAGTCTGGTTGTTTTTAAAACCTGATCTTAACTCGGTTTTGATGTTAAGATCAGACGTTATTAGAACCAGTCTAGCTACCAAAACCAAATTGAGTCGCCTCTAATTTTGACTTTGGTTATGGTCGAGGTCGAGTCAATGGGTTAAATCGGATGGAATTTGCACAATTTATAGAGAGTATAACATTGCTAAAAGTAGAAACTTTGTTTGGTGTATTTTGAGAAAAATGAGGGCGGCCATGGGTTTTGTTCGTTGTTTTGGATTTTAACCAAATATTTTGTGGGTTAAAGATATTAATGGTTTCTAAATTGCAAATATGCAATGCCATCGTCTTTGAGGAAATATGAGGGTTGTATTATAATGAGGTTTAATATTATGAGAAATATAAAATGGATTTAAAGTTGAATGACATAAATCCTAAAACCATTACCTCTAGCGAAAATACCCTTAAATATATAAGGGGGTGTTTAGTAAAGTTTCTTTATACAAGTTTTAATTATTTAAACGGGTTAACATTATCAAATTTGTTCTATTTAAATCATTCAATTTTTTTAGTTATAGAAACTATTTAAGTTTCAAAATTGTTTGATTGTTGTGTGATTTTCAAAACTTAGGGACCTACGTATAATAATTGTGAAACTTAGTTAATATTTAGTGACTTTTCATTGTGTAAGTTGCATGTTATTTTAGGTAAAACTCGAGAAAAAATGTCACCAAATGGTATCCAAGTTTTATAATGTTCAATACTAGTCACTCAGTTTGAAACCTTACGACACAATATTGAAACAATTTTGAAACATTACTCAATAGTCAATAAAATGTTATGTGGGCCACCTTTTGTGGATCAAATAAGTCCGGCCCATCCCATTTCCAAAAATGGAAACCGGGTTGACCCGGTCCATGTAGTACAAGTTACAACCAGACAAGACAGACTCTTGAAGAAAGAGGCATTCTGTTGGGACATTTCTGGCAAAATTTCACATAATAAAAAGCAAAATCACAACAACACTTATTCCTACACTTTTTTTTAAGCAAAAATTCTGCCTTCAACTACTTACTGTTTACCTTACTTACTTGAATTACAATTCATATCTTTATTCCTCCATCATGTATTTCTGAACCACATCTGAAAAGAAAGATCACAAAAGTAATTCATAATTAACAATAATATTAATATTTATTATTACAACTACATAAAGGGGTGTGTTATAATCATATTTTACATTAATTCAGAATGATAACACTTAAAGCCATAAACTTGGGGATTTAAATATAATTTAATTTAACATAGCCCTTTAACATTGGCCAATCTATAAAGACAACCCTACAAAACTAGATTTTAAAACGAAAAATTAGTCCCCACTTCTGTTAAAAGAATTATTAATTAATTAGCAAACTGCACGACCATAAACTGGAATCAAACTTTTGACTAATTTCATGACAATAGCTTAACCAAACTTTAATTTAATAATATCTTAATTTTAAAAAGCGCTAATGCATTATGTGGTTATCATATTTTCTGTAAAACGGTTAAATTTGATCATTGTATTTTTTTTGTTTATTAAGATCATTGTAATTATGAAATCAGCTATCTAAGTCACTAGCAACCAGATAAGTATTTTAATCGGTGACAAAATAATAATTTGACCATTATTTATCAGCGTGACATTTGTTAAATAAAATATAAAATAGAGTCAATGCACCCTGATATCACTATATTTTCAAAAAAAAATTCAATTTGGTCATTGTATTTTGTGAAAAATCTCAAATAATTGTTGTAATATGTTGTTAACAGGTTATAGATCACCTGACAATGTCTTTAAAAAGTTTGATATTCAATAATTAGTAATCGTATTGTACAATGACTTTGATAAAAAATAAGTTAATAAAATTGAGTTTTTGAGCAAAATACGATAAGTCAAAACGCATTAACCCTCTTAAAAAACTGCCAACCTTCATGGAACATTCTAGTTTCTTTTCTTATACGTAGTAATTTGTTATTTCTAACTTATTACAAATAATGGAACGATTATTTTCTTAAAATCGTTGTCATCATTATTATACAGGGTGTAAATCAGTTTCATGTCAACGTACATTGGTAAAAAAATGTTAGTAGGTTACATAATTGTACAATTACCCTTGCATAAATATCGAAGTCTTTAATTAATCTATTTAAAAAATTGTTAACCTTTTATGATTCTTTCAACTATATATAATACATAAAACAAACTTTTTCTATCATTTAATGGAAACATGTTCACGATACAGGCTTAATGAACAAACAAAAACAGCTTCTATTACAAGATTAAACACAACTTTTTCTTCATCAATCTTACAACCAAGAAAGCATAAATAATAGATCCCCCTCACGCACGATGTTATATATATATACACACAATATCATATCATATCATAAGCAATAGTTATAAGAATCATGATTTCCTTAAATGATGCTTATCACATTGTTGCAGCAACAATTCCATTATATGTTGCCATGATTTTAGCTTATATTTCTGTAAAATATTTAAAGCTTTTCAACCCGGAACAATGTTCGGGCATAAACAAATTTGTTGCTAAATTTTCAATCCCGTTGCTATCATTTCAAGTGATTTCTAAAAGTGATCCTTACAAAATGAACATCAAGTTAATCTGTGCTGATGTTCTTCAGAAGATTATTGCTTTAGTTGGGGTTGCTATAATTACTAAAATTCGGTCTAACGGGCACTTAAATTGGATCATAACGGGTATTTCTTTGTCAACATTACCCAATACTTTGATTTTGGGGATACCGTTATTAAAGGCAGTGTATGGAGATGAAGCAGTTGTACTTCTTGCACAGATAGTTGTACTACAGAGCTTAATTTGGTATAATTTGTTACTGTTTTTGTTTGAGTTATCAGCTGCAAGGGAAACTCAAATGATACAATCATCAGCTGTCACTGGTATGTACTTATATTTATATGCTGACTTTAAAATTTAGTTAGTCAACATTTAGTATTTAAAGCACTTAATTTAAATTTTTTTTTATTTTAGTGTTAAATTAAATATTTTTATTATCCTGACATCATTTATTGACCATTTGACTAAAGATGATCAAGAAGCAGATGAAAGGGAGGAAACAAGATCCAGCATTCCAAGAAAAACAAATATAATAAACATTTTATTAACTGTCGGGAAAAAGCTTTTAATTAATCCTAATACGCACGCAACTATAGCAGGCCTTGTGTGGGCATTCGTAAGCTTCGGGTGAGTTTATAAAAAAAATTATTCACAAAAATTAACTAACTTTTGGTCTGAAATAAGAACCTGGAATTACATAATGCAGGTGTAATATAAAACTACCAAAAGTTGTTGATGATTCGGTATCTATTTTATCTGATGGAGGGCTTGGAATGGCAATGTTCAGCATAGGTAACAACATAAGATGTTTTTATTAACGAAATATACAGGTAACATTTGACTGTGTTTTGGGTTATAGTCAATTGTATTTAATGACTATAATAATTGACTATAACCGAAAATCGTATTTCGGTTAATAGTTTTTAGTTAATTCTGTGAAAATATAAAAAAAAATAGAAATTAAAGAGTTTAAAATTCTTTAAATATAATCACTTGATAGGTCTATTCATGGCATCACAAGCAAGAATAGTAGCATGTGGGACCCGATTAGCGTTATTAGCCATGGTTTTGAAGTTCATTGTTGGGCCTGCAATAATGGCAATACCTTCTTTTGCTGTTGGATTAAAAGGTGTACCGTTTAAAACTGCAGTAATACAGGTATAACATGCTTCTATTATTACAATAATTAATTAATTAATTAATTATTACTGATATTAAATTGATAAATTATTATATGTTCCAGGCAACTCTTCCACAAGGAATTGTCCCGTTTGTATTTGCCAAGGAGTATAATTTGCACCCAGAAATATTGAGCACGGGGTATTTAATACTATTTATAACTTATAAATTTATTTTATTTAAACTGATTTATTCTTTTTATTACAGAATAATCATTGGATTGCTTGTCGCATTACCTGTTGCATTAGTCTACTACTTACTGTTGGGATTATAGGCAATGAACAAAAGGAAGTAAAACAGTTAAAAGTTAAAGTATTTGGTGGTATTATACAGGATATTTATTGTAGATATACAATTATATACACAAAGCATTCGTTGAAGCACAACAATAAGAATATGATAGCATGACATCATCATCGTTCGAGTATTTTCATTTGTATTTTGTATGTAAATTCCTTTTGGCGTAAACACATTATTAGGTATGCGCGAATTGTAAATAAAATACTTAGGAAACAAGTGTAAAATAGCAATATTGAATTTTAATTTCATGTCATTTTCATAGAAACAGCATTCGTTATAATATGCTAATGATCATATTAAATGGTGTAATTTGGTCTAAAAACAGCTACAGTTATCACCTTGTTGTGAAGGGATGAAGATCAATGCTAGATTTAACATATAAGTTAAATGCATTCCAAACTCATCACATGTTGAATTGGATAAAATAAAATTTGGTTCACATAACTGCAGAAAAGTAATAAAAATAAGCATAATTTGGATTCGCAAAGTAAAAATTTAATTTAATTATTTCAAAATTCCAATATGATTTTGGAAAATCGTAGATTGAACTTTTTGTTAAAATCAAAGTTGAAGTTTACGCCTACAATCATTATCCCAGCAAAACAGATCACAATCGAGCGGAAAATTTGTTCTTAGAAAAGGCGGGAAAAGGCGAATAAGAACAAAAGGAAGCCTAAGAAGCTCATATGATCTTTTATTACTAGAACAGCGATATCCTTTTAGGTTTAGAAATTTTCAGAAAAAAATATATCCGAAAGTGAAAAAGACGATCCAAAAATCAAGCCTGACGGTTGAATTGAACGGAGCTGATACTTTTGGAACATTAATTCGAGTTATATATTCAGATAAGCTGTTAGAGCTCTATGTACCTGGATCGGTTGCAGAGACGGTCTTCAATCGAGGCGGTGGTCCACCGTCCGTCCGACGGTTGCATATCGCCATGTTGCTTGAATTTTTTCAACTAACGAGAAAACAAAATGAAGCCCGTACGGATTTGACAACTATTTTATGGGAGGGGATTTATATATAAGTGAGGAATATTCCAGGTAGTCTAATGATTTTATCTAATTTTAAAAGTAATTGGATCAAAAAAAAGTTAAATGTTAAGATCACGATTCAAACCACCATCACTACTACAAACACATGTGCTTCAATACATCAATACCCCACCCACATGCAGCGGCCGGAGACGGCGGCAGCGGACGGCAGCAGGAGGTGGCCGCCGGCGGTGGTGGTCGTGACTTGAAACACATGTGTTTGAAACACATGTGTTTCACCATTTGAAACACATGTGCTTCGTAGTTCGTATGCTCCCCTGTGTTCTAGAAACTCATAGTTTTAGTGAAACACATGTGTTTCGTAACTTGAAACACATGTGCTTCGAAGTAATATGCTCGTTTGTATTTTGGAACACATGTGTTTTAGTAAATCACATGTGTTTCAATACATCAATACCACCACCAGCACCTTCACTGTCAGCCATCACAACCGCGGCCGGAGGTGGTCGGTGGTGGTGACCGGCGGTGGTGGTCGTGACTTGAAACACATGTGTTTGAAACACTGTGATTTGATCTTGGCCATTTTGATCCAATGGATAGGATTTATCTCTTGGGACTATACAAAACCCTTGGAATACCTTGAACACAACTCTATTTATCTATAGTAATTTTATCTCAAATGATAATTATGCATTTTTTTATTTTATAAAATTTTGCATTTCACTCCTATTTAATACTCCTTCGTCCCACAAGGAACTTCTCATTTCACTCTAAATTTTTGTCCCAACAAAAAACTTTACATTTCTTACATTTGACGGACTTCACATAATAAAATACCGTTATTACTAAAGACCCCACCACTAACTATCCACTAACTGTTTTTCTCTATCCAAAACAATCTTATATTTTAATCAAAATTTTTACCAATAACTCCATTACTAAATATCCACTAACTGTTTTTCTCTATCCAAAACAATCTTATATTTTAATCAAAATTATTACCAATGACCCTACCACTAACTATCACCTTAAAACTTGTGACAAAGTGAAATGAGAAGTTTTTTATATGATGGAGGGAGTATATCTTAGATCACATTTTAATCATTACCTCAAAAATAATAAAACTTTAAATCTATCACTTATTTTGATAAGACCATCTCCAATGGTAGCTTTTTCTAAAGCTTATTGCTATTACAATAAGTCTTTGAAAGATTTTTTACCATTGGAATAATTAGCTTGTTCAAAAGCTTATTGCAAAGACTTTTTTTCTACTAAACTTTTAATCATCTTTCAATGTTTGTCTTTTTTAGTCCCATGTGTAATAACATTTCATTTTAAACATTAGATATATTATATATAAATTATTCATTATATTTTTATTAGTTAATAAATAAATTATATAATATTTAATGCCGATTATTATAGTATTTTTGTATGAGACATTTAAAAAAAATATTATATTTAGTAAGATGTCAAAAAAATTGTCAAATTATATACAGGGATATTTATAAAACATTTGTGATTGATAAAGGTAAATTAGAAATATTATAAAAGAAAAAGCTTTTGTAAAGATTAACCATTAGAGATGTTATTTATGAAAAAAATTTGATTAGTAAAATATTAATGTGACAAAAGTAACAAACCTTTATGAGGTTAACCATTGGGATGCTCTTAGGGATGCAAATTTAACACGCGGGTTTGGGTAGCCGCGGGTACCCGAGTCTTACGGGGCGGGTATTACCCGTCTAAACAGGTAACGGGTCGGGGATGAGTTTAAATTTCATACCCGAGAGCGGGTACGGGTTTTATAATACCCGCACCGTTTATACCCGACCCGAATATATATATTAATGTGTAATTTTTTTTAATACGGGTTTAGCCCACTAGTGACTACTTAAACTTAGTCAAACTCCTAATCTCTCATTAGCCCAATTCAAGGTTCTAAAAAGCGCGCCATGGCGGCGCCTTGCGTGAGGCGCGGCGTCGACGTTACGAAACAGACCATGGCGGCTGTGCTAGGTGTGGCGTGAGATAAGGCGTGATAAGGCGCGATAAGGCGCGCCTTATGGCGAGTTTTCTTGAAGGCGGCTGTAAAAAATGAATTTTTTTTTAAAAAAATTTAACATATATAATTATAAATTTAAATACACCTTTTTTATGAGCTTTATATATGAATTGTTATATAAATCAATAGATTTATAAAATAATTTTAATTTAATATACGTATATATATATATTATATAAAAAATTTGCCGTCTTAAGCGACGCATTGAAAAACGCCATGGCCCGCCATGGCTCGCCTTGGCTGAGGCTTGATGGTGCCGCCACGCCACGCCTTACGCTTTCTAGAACCTTGGCCCAATTTAATAATGGTTAAAATCTGACTGGTCTCCTGTTAGTTCATTACGTATTGAACGAAATAAGCCTGAATAAACTAAGAGTATTAAATGTTTTAGCTATTTTGTTTAATTTTTTTATTGAACGGGTACCCGTCGGGTTACCCGTACCCGGCGGAGATTTTTCTTCCCGAACCCGACGGGTATTTGACCGGGTACGGGGCGGGTACGGGTATAAGAATAACGGGTCGGGTACAGGTTTTACAATACCCGCTACTACTCGTACTCGTTTGCATCTCTAGATGCTCTAAGGTAGTATATACGGGCTTCATCCGTCTGTCTTTTGGGCCTTTGGCCAAGTAAAGTGTCACATTGACCTTCCGAAAAGGCCGTCATCATTAGAGGTGAGCATAGGAGGGTACCCGCCGGTTCCGACCGGAACCGGAACCTCTTATAACGGTTCCTCAATTTTCAGAACCGGACATCCGGTTCCGGTGCCGGTTCCGGTTACCCTGTCTTTAAAATCACAAAACTAAAATAAGATGCAAAGCTTAAATATTAATCATTTTTATCATATTATCTACTAATATTTGAATAATCATAAATTTCAAACGCTTAAACATATGATTGTCTAATTTTTATATTGTTAGAACGCTATTTAGACTAATTAATGACTAAACTCATTCAAAATTACACAAAATTTATCATATTATTGAATTTGGACATTAAATTTCTCAAATATATAATATTTTAACAAAAATAGACCGAATAATCGCCGGTTCCGGTTATCCACCGGTTACCGGTTCCTAAATTATGAGAACCGGAACCGGAACCTCTTAGGACGGTTCCATAATTTTAGGAACTGGAACCGGCGGTTCCAAAGCGGTTCCGGTTCCAATTTCGGTTACCCGCTTTTTCTACTCAGCCCTACTCATCATAATCAATTCCCTATGCCATATCAGATCTACGGCCATAAAAGCAACTAAACACCGCTTTCCGTAATCGAACGGTCCAAAATAGATGAATTCCACGTAAGGAACACACGTTTCAATCAATATCCCACGTCTTTCATTTTAGGCAATTCCTTTGCTTAAAAATAAAAATCCAGATGACTAGATGCATTGAATACTTGTGCCCAATGCATATTAGTTTGTAAACTTGGTTCGGTTTAGCTATTTGAGGTCTGGAAATAAGTGGACCCTTTTCTCCCAAATATATTTGTTCTCTCGGTGCTTGATACTCTGTTTCTCGTGTTGAACCTCCATTTTTGAGCTTTCAATTATGATGAAAGGTCCAGGACTCTACACCGACATCGGCAAAAAAGCTAGAGGTTCGTTCTCTCTTTATGTGGATGCAATTTCTAGTTCCATATATGTGTGTTTATATACGCATTTGTGTGGTTTTGCATTAAATTTCTGGATCGATAAATAGTTGTCAATAATGAATCTGTTTCTTGTGATATGCAGATCTTCTATACAGGGATTACCAAGTGGACCATATTCACCTACTTGACCAACACATTTGTAGGTGCAGAAGTCAACCACAGTTTCTCCACCAATGATAACACAATCACAGTTGGCACCCAACATTCACTTGACCCATTGAGCACAGTCAAAGGTGTTGCACTCATCCTAAACGAGTGGCGCCCAAATTCCCTTTTTACCCTTTCTAGAGAAGTTGATACCAAAGCTATTGACAAGAGTGCGAGGTTCGGTCTTCTCGCGCCCTCAGAGTTTGACACCTGGCACTGGTTATGATGAATGATTAATAGTTGGTGTGAAGTTTTTGATGAGGAGTTTGGTTGTGTTTTGTTATGTTTGGTTTAAGGGTTCGATAGAAGTGAGATGGGGTATGGACATAAATTCAGTGTAATGACAATTCTCAAACTAATCATTTTAAAAAATTTGAAATCATTTTTAGAAATTTTGGATCATTGTCAAAAAATGTTTCCTCAAAAAGATTCAAAATTTCTGACAATGATCCAAATTTTTTAAAATGATTGGTTGAGAATTATTCTCACACTTCTCACCATTTTTTTGAATCCTTACCGGATCCTAACCCCGATAACATAATTAGTCTGAATTAAATTCACCAAGTAAATGTTAATATTTGAAAGAAAAAAAAATCTGACTTATGTTATTTATCAGTTTATTACATTAAAAAAAAAAAAAAAAAAAAACTAAACTGTGGGAGATATTTCATCTCTAAAAGAGAAAAGACAAATATAAGCATCAAAAGCCCCAAGGAAAAGCAAATAAAGTGCACAAAAATAAAGCTTCAAATCCTCAATTGTATACATTATAATTGTATTGAATTTTAACATGATGCGTCAAATCCAAAGTTACATTCTACAACTTCTAATCAAAAAACAAAAATGGCCCATCAAGATTCTACCTGATAAAAGCATATAAAAATAGAGTTTTGAGTAGATAAAGAAAAAGCATATAAAAAGTTTAGTCACGTGGTAAGTATTTCTTTCAAATGTTGTAGTGTGGTCGCTTAAATGATACTCCATCCGTCCCACAAAAAACTTTCTATTTGACCTTAATTTTCTGTCCCACAAAAAACTTCTCATTTCATTCAATTGATGGGCTCCACATAATAAAATACAATTATTAATAAGTACCCCACCATTAACTATCCACTAACCATCTTTCTCTCTCCAAATCAATCTTATATTTTAATCAAAATTATTACCAATGATCCTATCACTAACTATCCCCTTAAAATTTGTGCCCATATCAAATCGGAAGTTTTTTATGGGACGGAGGGAGTATTTGATATGGCACTGATTTTAATAGTGATCCATAAATTAATGAGTAGCCAAATATATTAAAAATTGTGTTACGTAGACACATAATTCAGTTTCATACAAACATTAGACAGTTGAATATTTCTTAACGGGTTAATTAATATACGAGGATTCACCAGGCTATCTATTGGGCCTTTGGCCCAAGTAAAAAATCAAAGATTTTGAGAGTGAAGTAAAAATGCAATCAACGTGACACATTGACCTTCCGAAAATGCCCTCATGGCCTCATCGATAATCAATTCCCTATGACATATCATATCAGATCTACGGCTAAAAAAAGCAACTAAACTCCGCTTTCCGTAATCGAACGGTCCAAAATAGATGAATTCCACGTAAGGAACACACTTTTGAAGAAAAATCCCACGTCTTTCATTTTAGGCAATTCCTTTGCTTAAAAATAAAAATCCAGATCACTACACGCATCGAATACTTGTGCCTTATGCATATTAGTTTGTAAACTGGGGTGGGTTTAGCTATTTCAGCTTCCTCTATTTCTCTCGCTGCTCCATACTCTGTTTATCGAGTTGAACCTCCATTTTTGAGCTTGAAATCATGATGAAAGGTCCAGGACTCTACACCGACATCGGCAAAAAAGCTAGAGGTTCCTTCTCTCTTGATGTGTATGCAATTTATAGTTCGATATATGTGTCTTTACATACGCATTTGTGTGTTTTTTCGTTAAAATTCTGGATAAGTAATTGTTAATTTTGAATCTGTTTCTTTTGATATGCAGATCTTCTATACAGGGATTACAAAACGGACCAGAAGTTCACCATCACAACCTATTCACCTACTGCAGTAGTGAGTTTCTTCTAATTTGTTTCTGTTTTTTTTTTTTGTATTTGTAGACATGTTCAATTGTTGTGTTACGACATTGTTTCTGGAAAGTCAGTAGGTTCTCGTCTGTGAATGTAATTTTTATTTACGTGTTTATTAAGTTATATCTGTTCATTTATCTGAGAATAAGTTTCATAATCATGCGCTTTACAACTTCAGAGCCGATGTTTCTTCTAACTGCAGCTGATAACTTGAGTAAGAAGTAATCGATTATTGTGATAAGACGTTGTAGATTGATGCCTATTATTTATTCTGCAAAATCATGAGAAGTGTCTGTTCAATTGTTTCTTCAAAATATGTATCCTGATTCCTACTATCCATGGTTGATTTTGAAATGCAAGTCCAAAGGATTTTGTAATTCGGCCAATATTTTTGAATGAATGATTTCGGGCATGTTTGGGAAAGCTTATTTAAGGGGCTTTTAAGCTTATTAAGCTCGAAAATTGCTTTGATTTTCGAGCTTAATAAGCTTAAAAGCCCCTTAAATAAGTTTTCCCAAACATGGCCTTCATATGATATTAGAATGTTTAGTGCTTATAAACTTAATTAACTACACTATTTGTATGCATTCTAATGCGTGCTAGAACCGGTCTTATTTAGGTGTTGTATTTTTGTTTATGATCCAATAAGTTGTATAATGGGGTTTGCATCAGGAATATATTCTTAATTCTCACACAATGTAGGCACTCACATCATCTGGAACGAATAAAGGTGAACTGTTTGTTGCTGATGTCATGACACAAATCAAGAGGAACAACACTATGTGAATTATTTTAAATGCAATGCTGTCTGATTATGTACAATACTCCTAATTTAACTGAATTATTTGTATCTGTCACTAGCTGTCAACTAGTTTCACAGCCACTGAAGTTGTACATGGGCTTAACGCGATAATTAGGTTCGTCATTCCTAAGGAAAGGTCTATCAAGGTATGTGTTTTTATGTTTGATAAAATTTGAGATGTTTTATGATCATTGGTTGCCATTGTATTAGTGTGAGCTTCAATATTTGGATGAATATGTTGGAATCTGCATCGGTGGTTCTGGGTTGGGTCCAAACACTGTTATTGACATTTCTGGTGTTGTGGGAACAAATAGTGCTTCAGTTGGAATTGATGCCTCTTTTGATGGTACAACTAAAAGCTTCACTAAGTATAATGCTGGCCTGAGTTTCTCTAAAAATGATCTCATTGCTGCTTTCACTCTGTGAGTTTTCTGTTAAATAAAAAACTATTTTTTAAACCATTTCCCCAAACACCATTGATTATACAGGAATGATAACATTGAATGCATCCTACTACCACAAAGTCAAACCCTTGACCAACACATTTGTAGGTGTAGAAGTCAACCACAGTTTCTCCATGAACAATCACAGTTGGGACCCAACATTCGCTTGACCCGTTGACCACAGTCAAAGGCAAGGTCAACAACCTTGGGGTAGCGAGTGCACTCATCCAACACGTTTTTACTCTTTCTGGAGAAGTTGATAAGAAAGCTCTTGACAAGACTGCCAAGTTTGGCCTTGCTTTGACTCTCACGTCCTGACACCTGGCAGTGGTTATAGTTTTTGGTAGAATTAATAGTTACTAACATTTTCTGCATTTCTCATGTGTTTTTTCTAATATATTCATTCATCATCTTACTCTTGGTTGTGTATAGTTTTTTTAGGGGGTGTTTTGGTATGTGGGTTCGATAACATAACTAGGCTGAATTAAATTTACCAAAAACATGCTAATGTATGAAAAAATTCTGAATGATATTTATTAGTTAATTACATAACAAAAATAACAGACGGAGATATTTCAAGTTTTCAACTCTATAAAAGAAAAGACAAATATAAGCATCAAAAGCCCCAAGGAAAAGCATATAAATAATAAAGCTTCAAATCCTCAATCGTATGCATTATAATTCATGATGAAATGGACATGAGCCACATGTTGGTATTGAATTTTAACCTGATGTGTAAAATCCAAAGTTGCTTTCTACAACTTCTAATAAAAAAACAAAAATGGTCCATCAAGAATCTACCTGAAAAAAGCATATAAAAAGTAGAGGTTTGAGTAGATAAAGAAAAAGCAAATAGTTATGTTTTGCTTGTTGACAATCTTCAAATAATTTCCAAGTGGGCCTATTTTGCTTCTTTTTTTTTTTCTCTTTTTCTAGCTGAACAGAAAAAATGTACGAGAAAAGAGTACTCATAAAGTAGACTAATAACAAACAAAGGAAACCAAAATTTTTCATTAAGAAAGTGTGCACATATGAGAGAAAAAAAAAGCTAACTAAAAGAATTCAAAATCTAAGTAAGGACCCGAAGATCTATCCGAATCAGAAGCTTTCTTGTCGTTTTGAGGTAATGTTGACTTTACCGTTTGACTCAAAAACGAAAGATCAACCGGCTTCGGAATCTCAGGAGGGTGAATACCGCGGATAAGAGCCCAATTAATACTTTCGAAAAATGGGTGTTGTTTAATCTCGGTTGCACCTCTTTTATACCCTAATCTTTTTTGTGGATCCTTAACAAGCAGACCCCGAATCAAATCTTTTGCAGCAAAACTAACATTCGACCCCTCGGGAAATTTCAAAGATTGACCAACAACATTAAACAACGTCTCTCGGTTTCCATTTCCTTTAAACGGAGTTTTCCCATGAAGCAATTCATACAAAAATATACCAAATGTCCACCAATCAACCGCACTCCCGTGACCATCTCCCCTAATGATTTCGGGTGCTAAATACTCGTGTGTCCCAACAAACGACATTGATCTAGCAGCGATTGGTTCGACTATAAGTACGGGAAGTGAATCTAAACTTACGTTTGTTTTCATTTTTTCGGTTTTGGGTTTTGAAGAATTGAAAAAACGGGGTTTGAAGCACGATGGTTCGAAACATGTGGGCTCCACACAAGCGGGAAGTCTACACGAGGGCTCGATGCATGATTGTTGGATACAATATGTTGTCCCGGTGCAAGATGGCTCGTTTGTTGACTTGACTAAACGTGGGTTAACACAACATCTTAATGATAAATCGAAATCAGATAACATAATATGACCATCTTCTCTAACTAAAACGTTTTCGGGTTTTAAATCTCGGTATACTACACCCATCATGTGGAGATACTCTAAAGCAAGAAGCACTTCGGAAGCATAAAATCTGTAAAAACAAATAAAATTATGATCCAATTTTAGCATAAACATAACAAGAATTAACTTTCCGCAAATAAAAATAAGAATAGGGAATTTTATTGGACTAAAATAACAAGAATTTACATATGTACGACTGTACATGTTTACTCGGTCACCGTACAAATTTATGGTCGTAATCAAGAGATTGTTTTGTGTCCTATGTGAGTAATTCAACAATCCTATGATCCAACAAATCAGACAAAAAAAAAACTATGGAATGACTAAAATCCTAATTATGGTGCATTTATTGAAGTAATTAGTGTTATTTAAACATAAAATCGTATTCAAGGAATTTTATAAAATTGTAGAAATTAGAATTTATTAATTTTATTCAATACATATTTAAAAAAATAATTGTTTTATTAAATGCATCATGTATGATGTATGTCTCTAAGCTATCTGTTATAAAAATCTTATTTAAAAAAAATGTATATATGGTATTTCAATTTTCAACACAGCAACTTCAATTTCTCCGAAAACTTTCGAATACGAATAGTAATTCATCAAACAGTATTAAACCAATTAATGAATGAAAATTTAAAAAATAAAAATCAAACCTTGCTGCTTGTTCAGAAAAATGTTTCCCAGGCTGCCGTTGGCGAAGAATATGAAGATCGCCGCCACTACAAAACTCCATTAACAAACACGAAAGTTTATCGGTATCAAAATGCGAATAAAGCGTAGGAAGAAAAGGGTGATCCAACAAACTCAAAATCTCCCTTTCTGTTTGAGCCCTAATTAATTTCTTCCTTCCAACAAGCATTCCTTTATCCATAACTTTAACAGCGAACAAACAACCCATTCCCCTTAATTCAGCCAAATACACACTCCCAATATCCCCAAATCCAAGTTTCTTCAACAACCTAAAATGTGATAAACTCAAATCTCCATATTTACCTTTCACAGACTGAATTGCATCCCACCTGATATCATTCGATTTATGCGGTTTCGAAGGACAAAACGTTCGAACTTTAGCTTCATTTGGGTCTACATTGTGTGAGCTTGAAGAACTTAAACTAGTTTTCTCACTTCCTTCACATTCATCGTTCAAATGTACGACGTTTTTTTCATCGACAGTACTATCACTAGCTTTACAAGTAGAGCAGTTATTAGACCCACTAATGGTACTAATGCTCAAATCTGTTCTAGGACTGGAACTGATACTAAGATCTTGAACACTCAGATCGGGTGATTTGGAGGAATTAGATGAGCCATTAGGGCTATTGGTGTTGATTTGTTTGTTCATTGCAGTAGAGTGTACAGATGGCTGCTAAGTGTTCGATGAAATGTCTGAAAGAAGAAGAAAAGTGGAGGTTTAAAGCGGTGGTTTGTGGTGGCGGTCAAAGATGGATTTGGTGACGCCGAGGTGGTCAAAGGAGAATGGGAAGGAGAGAGAACGGGGCGCGAAATGAGGAGTTAAAATTAGCATGGGGAATCAAATAGTGAGTGTGTGTGTGTGTTTTTAAAATTTGAATGAAGCATTGAGATGCCCAATTAATTGAGTCTTGAGATTCCTTGAAGGGTGCCTCTAAATGCTGTCATAAGTAGAAAAATCATTATGTAACAATGATTGAAATGATTGGAAGAAATGTGATTATTATAAGTGATCATCATAATACTTCATAACTAGGTAATAATTACTAATATATATATAATTTATTAATAACTAATCATAATTGACAATAATTACTAATTTTATTAATTTATATATCATATCTTTATTTATTTTGTATTTACTAATTTATAGTGACTTTACTTTATATTTTATATTGACTTTACTAATTTATTTATTTTGTATTTACTAATTTATAGTGACTTTACTTTATATTTAAAAATTAGTTAAAGAAAATTCTATTATAATCTATTAATCACTAGCCCACACCCATTAATCTATGTTATTCGTTAGCCCAAACCCATTACTTATTAGCCCAAACCCATTAACCAGCCCATCAGTAACCATATATAAAAGACTTTCAACCCTAAAATCTACATTCATTCAAAATGTAACACCCCGAGACCCGGCCTAGTGTTTTATCACTTTCGGTAAATTATAAATATTATTTACTAATTTATTTGAATTAATTAGTATTTTAACCAATGGTTTAAAATTAGTTGAAATTATAATATTTAGGTATTTTAATGATTTTTATATCATTAGATTCATTTCTAAACCAAAGTTCCAAATATATCTTCGTTGCCTGAATCAGAGTTAGTTAGATATTTTAAATGAATCAACTGTGAATCAGATATACAGTATTACATTGTATAAAATGAAATTGTGGCCCATTATGAGAAGTACACGTGTTGTGTACGTGTAGGATGAGGGGTGTAAAACCCATTTGCCTGGCCTTTCTCTTTTCACGTCATTTACCTCAAGAACACATACATACACTAAATTCTTCCTAAAATCTGCAATTCAAGCTTTAAATCTCTGCAAATTCCATCCCTAGACTCGAAATTCAGCAAGGAACTCATAGGTAAACTCTTCTTATTGATTTGGGGTTTACAATTTGAAGTTCTTGTTTAAGAGTATGAACTAGGTTTTGGTGATTCTTGATTATATATGAAATTGATTGATTCTATACATGTTTTAAGTGTTTGTAGAGTCTATAACATATTAGTTTGGGTAGAAATCTTGAATTAAAGAAAGTTCATGGAATTATCATAATTGGTGATTTTGGGGAAGAACCCTAATTTCTAGAATTGGGGATTTTGAGTTAATTATGATCATTTTAGGTTAAGTAGTTGTGTTTAGAGTTATAATTGATATTGTTAACTAATTGAAACCTAGACTTAATAGAATTGTTGAAATTGAATAAAAGTGATCAAGTGAAGAACTAGTAATTTATATGTCGACTTTTGACTTAATAGAGGTCAAAATCTTATAATTTGATAGTTGATCATGAAGTATGATAATCTGTAGAATTGTGAAGTTGTTAATTGGTAATTGAAGTGTTTTTAGAGAAGAAACGAAATTTGACCGTTTGGGTCAAAATGGTACCTTAATTGTGAAAGGGTAAGAAATTAGACGAAATTGATTTGACAAAGTCAAAACTGAAAGTTGACTTAATCTTTGGATGTTAATTGGTCGTAAAAATAATGTAGTGAAGTTATTTAATAAAATGATCATGAATTATTAATTTTATAAATGAAAGTCGGGTTTTGACCCGTTTGGGCCAAAATGGAGATAAATTGTTCAAATAAAGTTAATGTGAAATTTGACTTTAATAAGTCAAAGAGGTAATTGTAAGTGCTAAAAAGTAGTAAGTTTATTTGGCAAAGTGGTATTGTTTAAGTTAGTGTTTTGATAAAGATGTTTACTTTGTATTGTGCTGCGTTTCGGGACAGCTTGCTGTCATCATGTTCGGGTCTGTTTTCGTCCCTGTTTGGGACATAATCCGGGCTCCGGGTCTTCTGGTCTATTGTAGCCCGATGAGTTAGCTTTCCATGGCCGCTGACCTCTCGTCAATAGGGTTTACGGTTTGTGAGTTACGACAATTTTCGTAAAGTGTCGCAGTGCTGAAATACTGTGCGTTTCTGCAGTGTTGTAATGCAGTTTCGAGGCCTTTCGGGTCATATTCGGGCCGAGTGTTCTGAATACGAGTTGTAGAATTATGAGTCTAGAGTAAGCTGTAAAAATTTGGTAAAAAATGGATAAATAGTTTGAAAGTTATGGTAGTTGTGGTGAGCTGTCGCGGGTTTTGACAGATTCTGGGTTTTATCTATGGTCATAATTTAAGTTGTTGACTATGTATTAGGTCAAACCTGGGATTTTATTATTAATTGGATGATAATTATGATTTGGTAATTGTATTGTAAATTAGTTGTAATAGTAAGGTAATAAGATGGGCTTTTGACCCGTTTGGGTATTTTTGGTTAAATTGGACCAACTGTGTAAGTTTTGAACGGGTTTGACTTTCGTGAGTCAAAGTGTCAATGTGCAAGATTGTAGTGCAGATTTTGAGTTAGTACACTTGTTGTTATGTCTTTATAGTGTATTGTGCAGTTTTACACATTTCAAGTTAAACGATTACTAATTCGAGTGTTACTTGTGATTGCAGGAAAGGGAAAAGAGGCTCAGTGATATTAGACAACTGAGTGAAAAGAGACTTGGCAAAGGTGAGTGGATTTATAACCTTTGTATTGTTTAAATTGCAATGGTTTTGGTTGCAATTGAAAGTGTTTAGTGCTGATCAGTTAGTGCTGATCAGTTAGTTCTGACCCAGTTAGTGCTGATCAGTTAGTTCTGACCCCGTTAGTGCTGATCAGTTAGTGTTGATCAGTTAGTGTTGATCAGTTAGTGTTGATCAGTTAGTGCTGATCAGTTAGTGCTGATTTAGTTAGTGTTGATCCGTTCGTACTGCTCTCTTATTTCTGGACCAGTATTAGTAGTATAATGATAATTAACTGGCTATGTGTTAATTGAATGATATGTGCACATGGAAAATGATATGTGCACATGAAAAAATATAGAGGCAGCTTGACTGGGTGGCTGGGCTTTCGTTTACTGTTAGATAACGGTAATTGTACCTTGACATATCCGTTGTGTCTTAAGGAAGCTTTACCATTGTTAATGAGTAAAGGGCTATCAGTAAGCTGTTGTTAGGCCCACAACAGTTGTAAGGTTCTGCAAAACCGCCGGACCTCTCGTTATTTGTGAATTTGTAAAGATTGTGAATCTGTAAAGATTGTGAATCAGTGAAGATTGTGAATCGAGATTGTTGTACTTAGACAATATAAAGTGTTATATTTTCATTCACTTAGCTTCGTGCTAATCCCCCACTATGTTGAATCTTTTACAGGTTGTAGATGGATGAGTCTTTTGGAGAATATGAATAGGAATGATTGACCAGGACTTAAAGAAATGATTTTGATGTTGAGCCGTAATGTTAAGTAACACTATTTCGGAAAGTTAACTTTTGCAAAATTATATATCTTATGTTTTTTTATAACTTGTGAATAACAAGTTATATATATGTAATTTTGAAACGCTTCCGCATTTGTTGTAAAAAAAAAAAAATGGTTCAGATTTTGAGGTGTTACACAAAACATAAAACACCCACTCAAACCCTAATCCCTCTCAGTCGCCGCCTCCAGAAGCTCCGCCGCCGGCCACCACGTCGCCGGCCACCACTCTAGCTCACTCTCGATCTCTATGTTCGTCCACCACTGTTCGACCGTCGTTCCTCCACCGCGCCGCCCTCCACCACGCCGCCCTCCGCCACGCCGCCCTCCGCCGTCCACCAAACCCTAACTCTTTTATCTGCTTCTCTTTCAGCCGCATCTCCTCTGCTGCAGCCGATCTGCCGCCATATCCTCCGCCTGCCGCCGATCTGCCACCATCTCCTCCGTCTTCTGCCGATCTGCCGCCATCTCCTCCGCCTTCTGCCGATCTGCCGCATCTCCTCCGCCTTCTGCCGATCGGCCACCATCTCCTCCGCCTTCTGCCGATTTGCCACCATCTTCGCCGATCTGCCACCATATCCACCATGCCGCCGCTAACATGCCACCGTCCACTCCGTTGCTCAGTCACCACCACTGAAGAATCGTCTAAAATCGAAGAGAAAAAAACGAAAAAGCGGAAAAAATGAATGGTGGCAGATCTATCTCAGAGAAAAAAACGGAAAAAAGGAAAAAAAAGGAAAAAAATACATTAATTAAATTTATTTTTGTTTCCTAAAAAAATACATTATTTAATAATCACTTATTAATGTATGGAGATAATAACCACTTCTCAACCATTGATTTAATAATCACTTATAATAATCACATCTCTTTCCAATCATTCTAATCATTGTTTCATAATGGCTTTCCTGAAAAAATGTGCACACCAATGTCAATTCATCAATCATTGTATAAAAGTGATAGTTTGTAGTGAGTGATACTAAAGCTGCTGAAAATTTTCATTTAATAAAAAAAATAAAATCAAAGTATACTGAAATTGATATATCCAAATATGCTCACCTTCCATTTCAAGCGCGTACACTCCGTACGATTTCATTTTCGTTTATTTATTTTTCTAATTCACTTTTTCTCAAACAAAATATAATACTCCGTATTTTAAAAGATTATGTTTGGCTTTTCATACTTGATCATTAAAACTGTAAATAATATATATGTAAATATTTGGCAAAAAATATTTGGCTTTTAAAACTATAGAATTGTTTGATTTTAAGATTATGCATCATTTGTACTATAGAAAATAATACGGACAAAATTATACGGATAAAATAAAAATTGTAAAATTCAAACAAAAATAAAAAGAAAATTATACGGACAAAATTGTAAAATTCAAAATTCAAATCGTGCTATCGTTTCGTGTTATTGGAAAACAACACGACACGAAGTCGTGTTTTATTTTGCTAACACGAACACGGCACCGTTAAAAAAATGATAAACACGATAACACGAGATAAATAACAAATATATCAAAATTCTTACTTACTACATGCTAAAAACACGACAAAAATATAATATAATTTTTTAAATGTTCCCAAAATCATAACTATCGTGTTAATTTCGTTTAATCTCTGAACACGAACATGACACGACTTCTGTTTGTTTTAACACGACACGAACACGAATTCAAATTTCGATTCCGTCCCAATTCCGTTTCGTTTCGTGAATTTTTGTCGTGTCGTGCCAAGTTTTGACAGCCCTAATCATTATATATAGTAATATTACATAATAGTACAACCAAATAATATGTGTATAAGAAATTGGCCGAAACTACAAACTAATAAATTAGATCAAATTAATTAAATCGTATGATGTTAATGAGATAATGTATTTTGTTTTTAATTTTTTATAAAATAGTTATCTACTAGTACAGTTTCACTTCAAAAAATAAAAGATTCTTTTTTTACATATTGACATTAAAAAAACTATTGGAGCTTTACTGAAAAATAATAAAAAATAGTTTATATAATGTTATGATTTGATGGACTCGGTGTAACATCTCAATTTTTAAAACAAAACATTTGCAAAAAATGTCATTTTTATTACTAAAGAAAAGTATTATCTTATTTTTATTATTAATGTATGGAGATAATAACCACTTCTCAACCATTGATTTAATAATCACTTATAATAATCACATCTCTTTCCAATCATTCTAATCATTGTTTCATAATGGCTTTTCTACTAAGGAGTGAAATTAGAATGACCCTATTTAAAATTAGTGGAGAGTGTTTATTGTTTGACTACAAATATGACAGAGATACAATTTCCAAAGTTAAGATACAATTCTCAAGGTTTGACTATTTGACTTGAGGAGTGTTATTAGTAGGACCCTTCTTTAAATACTCTTCTTCATTTTCACCCAAAGAGAATATGCCATAATAGGCGATTAAACTAAAATGAATTTTAATAATAAAATGAAAAAAATCAAGGATTTGATTTGTTAATTTGTTAGTAGTTATCTTAAGTACATGCGTTTCTGATGATTTTACATATAGAAATTTCCCCAAGAAAGTAACAAATTTTCTGATTTGAGAAACATAATTTAATTTCTAATCAATACGGTACCGATAATCAAGTTCTTGTTATGTATAAAGGTTAATATGTATTTAATGAACTAAGGGCATGAGATTAGGATGTTTAATGAACTTTAATTTACCATTTTTACTTTAAAAAATACTTAGTGTTTTGATAATGACAGCTTTAAGGGCTGTCAATAGACACGCATCAGAAGCTTGTACATCAATTTATAACTACCCCTGAATTTTAGCAACCACTTCCTCCCATGATTTAATGTACAACTTTAATGCGCTTAGAGACAGCCCTAAGGGCTGTCATTATCAAAACCCAAATATTTAATACATGCAAGAAATAGACTTCACTAATGAGTAATGACTAATAAAAGCATTTATTTACTATGAAAGGAAACATGAAGTTCAATGTCCTTAGAGGGAGGGGTGTGGTGGCGGACTCCCTCCCCTCGCCGGATGAATATATGATGTGGCACCCCTCGCCGACTTGCTCCACTTCGCCACCACACCGCCCGTTGGGTGAGTGATGGTGTGCGTCGAACTTTTGGCGAGACCGGCGAAAGAGAGAGAGTGTATTTGGGATGTTTTTATTGGGTATGGGGTATTTTAGTGGGTCCCAAAAATATATTTTAAGTTAAGTTATGGTAGAGGAGGTATTTGGGGTTTAGAATGTGAAATGTGAAATGGTGATTTGAAGCTGAGGTGACGCATAGGTGGCATCCGACTTGGTGTTGTAACACCTCAAAATTTGAACCATTTTTTTTTTTTACAACAAATGCGGAAGCGTTTCAAAATCATATATATAACTTGTTACTCACAAGTTATAAAAAAAACATAAGATATATAATTTTACAAAAGTTAACTTTCCAAAATCGTATTACTTAACATTATGGCTCGACATCAAAATCATTTCTTTAAGTCTTGGTCAATCATTCCTAATCTTAATCTCCAAAACACTCATCCATATACAACCTGTAAAAGATTCAACATAGTGGGGGATTAACACAAAGCTAAGTGAATGAAAATATAACATTTTATATTGTCTAAGTACAACAATCTCGTTTAACAATCTTCACCGACTCACAATCTTCACAGATTCACAATCTTTACAGATTCACAATCTTTACAGATTCACAAATAACGAGAGGTCCGGCGGTTTTGCAGAACCTTACAACTGTTGTGGGCCTAACAACAGCTTACCGATAGCCCTTTACTCATTAGCAATGGTAAAGCTTCCTTAAGACACAACGGATATGCCAAGGTACAATTACCGTTATCTAACAGTAAACGAAAGCCCAGCCACCCAGTCAAGCTGCCTCTATACTTTTTCATGTGCACAATCGATTAATTAACACATAGCCAGTTAATTAACATATACATTAATACCGGTCCTGAAATAACGAAGCAGTACTAATGAATCAACACTAACTGATCAGCACTAACTGATCAGCACTAACTGAATCAGCACTAACGGAATCAGCACTAACGGAATCAACACTAACGGGGTCAACACTAACTGATCAAAATTAATGAGATCAGCACTAACCACTTTCAATTGCAACCAAAACCATTGTAATTTAAACAATACAAAGGTTATAAATCCACTCACCTTTGCCAAGTCTCTTCCCACTCAGTTGTCTAATATCACTGAGCCTCTTTTCCTTTTCCTGATAATCAAAACAATACCCGAATTAGTAATCATGTTTTATCAAACATTTCAATTAACTAAACCACAAAACACTTGCATCTAGTAATATACAATCACCATTTTGAATTAATCATAGTTAACTAGTAAAAATATGACTTTTAACAATTATCCTTATTTTGACCCATACAACACATACTTGTTAATTAACTATAAAAACCAACTTATGCACAATGTTTTCATATAATGAACATTTTACCACTTTAGCTTATTTGACCATTTTGTCACAATTAAAGTCAAAGTTAAATCCAAAAATGTATTTAATCCAATTCCTTAAGGTATTATGACCAAACGGGTCAAAACTTACCATTTCGTTATAATACCTCCAAATCATATAATTCAATCACCATTTCAACTTCTTGATCATTTTGACATAAATAAAGTCAAAGTCTAACTAGTTAAGTTTACGTTTAACGAAATTCAACTATCTTGACCCAAACGGGTCAACACTCAATTCTTTTCTAAAACACTTAAAATATCAATTAATAATCTCATAATTCATCAAATTATCTTACTTCATTATCAAATACATATTTATAAGACTTTGACATTTCTTTTGGTCAATATTTAACTTCTAAACAACTAGTTATTCATTTCTTCATTTCATTCAACTTTAACAATTCTATCAAATTTAGGTTATAACTAATTACCAACATCAACTATAATCCTAAACACAGCCACTTAACCTAGCATAACCATAATTAACACAAAAATCTTAAATTTTAAAATTAGTGTTCTTTGTCTTTTCCCCGATCACCTTCAATGGTGATTCATGAAGAAATCACCAAGTCACAATTATAACCACCAAAGAAACATACACTAAGCTCTCATAACTAACAGGAGTATAAAGGATTTAGCAATTTAATAATTTTTAGCAAAAAAATCAAGAACCCTAACTTTTTATTAACAAGGTTTCAAGTACACAACTAAAAGTAAATATCTTACCTATTGATTGCTTAATATCCGAGAATCAGAGATGCAAGATGAAATATTTGAGTGTCTTCTTCGATCAATAATAAGAACATACGCACACATGAAGATTTTTGGGAGAATAAACATGAAAATGAGTTGTCAGGCAAGAAATGGGGTTCTTTTACACCTACACCCCCACGCATACATCTATACATTCACACGTGTCACACACAAGAGTGGTGACTAACTATTTTTTTATTCAGTATTAATACTTGTTATCTGATTAACAATTAAATTATTTAAAATATCGAACTAACTCAGTTTCAGACAAGAAAGATATATTTGTAACTTTGGTTCACAAATAAATCTAATGATATAAAAATCATTATAATACCTAAATATTTTAGTTTCAACTAATTTTAACCCCTTGGTTAAAATAACAATTAATTCAAATAAATTAATAAATAATATTTGTCACTTACCAAAAGTGATAAAACACTAGGCCGGATTTCAGGGTGTTACAAATCTACCCTCCTTAAAAAGATTCCGTCCCCGGAATCTCAACACGCTTAAACTAACAACGAAACAGTTTTTATCTTGGTCTTAATTCATCACGTCAAACTAGTGTCCCCAGAATGTTCTCATACCCACTTGAGAACTCTAAATATTCCAACTTCTTTAATCAGTATTCGATAATTCCTTTCAAATTGGTGCACAATTATGAAATCATCCAACAAGTTGTGCAACATTTATCATCTTTCTTTTCTTTAAATCACTAATAAAGTCAAATTCAAGAACTCCCAAGTATCGATACCCAGTATGATATTGATCAATCTTTAATCTTCTAAATTATCAAATCAATCTCTTTTTATCAAAATTTTATTCCATCCCCACTTTCGAATTTGTTCTAATTCACATAAAATAGTTACTTTCCCTTGATTTCTTGTATCTCCAATGCATAGGCAATAATGTTTTATTTATTCATATAATAATAATCCATACGGTTTCTTCATTCTGTTAACATCCTATGTTAAATCCACTTTGTCATAATTTCAGTCAATCCACTAACTCAAAATTATCTCAACTTGTTACAAAATAAGTACTGTTTATAATTTCTTTACAAATTCAAGCATAGGCATTAACAAATTTTCTTCAGTTTTAAAATCTACAATCCTCTAATACATTCTAAACATCTCCTTTATAATAGTATATATCCTTCTGTGGTCTGCATAGACGATGCATCTTAAATTAAACAACAAGGTTTCCGTAGTTTTAAGGCAAAACAACAATTATAAATCCCAAGTTACGGTTAAGATAATCCTTCAGATATCTTTCATTAATCCAAAAGCATAGACAATCTCAAATTTTCCTTACTTACAGTCACAACAATCATTTCAAAGTCTATAACTTTTACATCCCGTTCATCATTCCATCGAAATTTCGTACACTTTTTTACGGTCTAACCTTGTCTCGATACTCAAAATTTTTAATCACTGTTATCAAACTTACGGTCAGAATCCACTAAATTTCAAATTATATCTTTCTTAATCAAAATTTGCATCAATTGTCACATGAAACAGCGTCCAATCTCATCTTGTCCAACACTTCTCTCAAGTAATTTTCATAATTAAATCCAATTTTATAGCATGTTGAGGATATTACCAATCAATCATTCACAAAACAACCCGAAATAATCGTCAATCTAGGTTCATTAAGTCAATTTTCATACTCCACACTTAGTATAGGTAACAAATCATCTAATTTCACCCGTTCATACTTCATATGATTTCAAAGATAACTGAATAGCTATAGTTATTCAAATTTTTTTTATCCTTCATTTCTAACATCCATTACAAAAGCACACACCAAATCACACATATTAGTCAAATACAATTAGTCGTCACTCTACAAGTCACTACATGTGACACAACATGCCACTGTAAGAATTTCCTCTTTCTTATACCAACCGTTGCTGGTCCTACTTAGACTATTCAACTAATGTCTATGATTACAACATTTTTAATTATAAGCTTTACATTTCAGAAATTTAAAATAACTACTATTATACTCATATTTGTCTGTAGTCACATATATTGTGACTGAAGCCAACATACCACCTATCATCTTCACTCCTCGTGAAGCAAAGGAAAACCCCAAACAGTTAATTTCAACTTATCACCAATTTACACAAGACATACATGAGCTATCTGTTTCAACGCTGAGTAACACGAACACTTAATGAGCAACTCACACCCCGCAAGTCACTATATGTGACCCGACAGACCACAATAATGATTACCTATTCCATTACTCTAAACACTAGTCCCACCCGGACCACACAATATATATTTATGATTACATCAATCTCAGTTATAAGCATTTCATTCAGGAAATTTACAACAATTATTATCTAAATCAAATTCAACTTCAATCACACATATTGTGACCGAAATCAGGATACCATCAAGCATCTTCACTTCTCCATGAAGTAAAGGAACAACAAAACAATTAATTTCAACATATCACATATTCGCACAAAACATACATAAGCAATTTACTCTAATATTACGTGACATAAGTAAAGTATTAAGTTTATCGAAAACATACCCGTTATATCATCATCAGTGATGGTAGCAATATCCACTGTCATCTAGTAAGCTCTACTCCCAGGAGAAGTAGCATTCTTTCTCTTTTGTCTCGCAGATGATAATCCCCGACCACTTAGTCCTTGACCTATACACACTTTCTTTTCTGTCTCACTTTGACAATTCCACCACACACTACGAGGAAGTTCACAATCCTTTACCATGTATCTGATCGTTCCACACCTAACATATCGCATAATCAACTCGGTACCAGATCTTGAATGAGAAATTCTACAGTTATTTTACCATCCAACTCTTTGACTCGACACTATCTGTTTGTCTTTGATTTTAATTCCCTTGTCTCTGATTTTTTTCCCGCCATTTTCTATTTTGTCAGAATCCAAAATATTAATATCTTGTTTTCTTTAATGACACGTTTTCCTTATTCTTTACATTTCAGGTTTTAACATTACTCTCAACTGATTTGGCCGTCATAAAAGCCCGAGATGAGGTACTGACTAACCTAACTGTGCCCATATACTCCGGAAACAACTTCCAATAAGCTGTCGTACATGTGAAGTCTCATCGTGTACCCGCCATTGTATAAATTTCAACTTTTAATTAAATGGTTTTATCAACTCAGCAATTGTCATTCCCTCGGTCATCTTTAAGTCAATAAACTTTTTTTCTGATTCGGACCATCATAAAATACTACAGTGTGATTCATAATGCCTGTCTTGAAACTGATTCCAAGTATTGTAATCCTCTAATTGTTTGTAAGTATATTATTGTTCCAATGCCATATGTGATGGAAATCTAAAGTAATGATAAAGTATGATCCTTTTGTCTAATTTTCCAACGTATGTATAAGTTATACCTCGTTTAAATCTGCATCGTTACCTGATGTATCAACACTTCCAAGGTCAAGGGGGTCGGGTTCTCTTTATCTGTCATACCTGTAAACTCAATCACAACATCTCACAAATTTTTAGTTTAAACCGTTAGTACCCCTAACATACTAACCTCTCACATACTAATCACACTTTCCTAATCCCCACACATTAGGAATGTTTGACCAAACTTGAGCCAAGATTTGGGAATGCTACACCTAACTATGTACACACAGCCAAATCAAGGCTCTGATACCAAATTGTAACACCTCAAAATTTGAACCATTTTTTTTTTACAACAAATGCGGAAGCGTTTCAAAATCATATATATAACTTGTTACTCACAAGTTATAAAAAAACATAAGATATATAATTTTACAAAAGTTAACTTTCCAAAATCGTATTACTTAACATTATGGCTCGACATCAAAATCATTTCTTTAAGTCTTGGTCAATCATTCCTAATCTTAATCTCCAAAATACTCATCCATCTACAACCTGTAAAAGATTCAACATAGTGGGGGATTAGCACAAAGCTAAGTGAATGAAAATATAACATTTTATATTGTCTAAGTACAACAATCTCGTTTAACAATCTTCACCGACTCACAATCTTCACAGATTCACAATCTTTACAGATTCACAATCTTTACAGATTCACAATCTTTACAGATTCACAAATAACGAGAGGTCCGGCGGTTTTGCAGAACCTTACAACTGTTGTGGGCCTAACAACAGCTTACCGATAGCCCTTTACTCATTAGCAATGGTAAAGCTTCCTTAAGACACAACGGATATGCCAAGGTACAATTACCGTTATCTAACAGTAAACGAAAGCCCAGCCACCCAGTCAAGCTGCCTCTATACTTTTTCATGTGCACAATCGATTAATTAACACATAGCCAGTTAATTAACATATACATTAATACCGGTCCTGAAATAACGAAGCAGTACTAATGAATCAACACTAACTGATCAGCACTAACTGATCAGCACTAACTGAATCAGCACTAACGGAATCAGCACTAACGGAATCAACACTAACGGGGTCAACACTAACTGATCAAAATTAATGAGATCAGCACTAACCACTTTCAATTGCAACCAAAACCATTGTAATTTAAACAATACAAAGGTTATAAATCCACTCACCTTTGCCAAGTCTCTTCCCACTCAGTTGTCTAATATCACTGAGCCTCTTTTCCTTTTCCTGATAATCAAAACAATACCCGAATTAGTAATCATGTTTTATCAAACATTTCAATTAACTAAACCACAAAACACTTGCATCTAGTAATATACAATCACCATTTTGAATTAATCATAGTTAACTAGTAAAAATATGACTTTTAACAATTATCCTTATTTTGACCCATACAACACATACTTGTTAATTAACTATAAAAACCAACTTATGCACAATGTTTTCATATAATGAACATTTTACCACTTTAGCTTATTTGACCATTTTGTCACAATTAAAGTCAAAGTTAAATCCAAAAATGTATTTAATCCAATTCCTTAAGGTATTATGACCAAACGGGTCAAAACTTACCATTTCGTTATAATACCTCCAAATCATATAATTCAATCACCATTTCAACTTCTTGATCATTTTGACATAAATAAAGTCAAAGTCTAACTAGTTAAGTTTACGTTTAACGAAATTCAACTATCTTGACCCAAACGGGTCAACACTCAATTCTTTTCTAAAACACTTAAAATATCAATTAATAATCTCATAATTCATCAAATTATCTTACTTCATTATCAAATACATATTTATAAGACTTTGACATTTCTTTTGGTCAATATTTAACTTCTAAACAACTAGTTATTCATTTCTTCATTTCATTCAACTTTAACAATTCTATCAAATTTAGGTTATAACTAATTACCAACATCAACTATAATCCTAAACACAGCCACTTAACCTAGCATAACCATAATTAACACAAAAATCTTAAATTTTAAAATTAGTGTTCTTTGTCTTTTCCCCGATCACCTTCAATGGTGATTCATGAAGAAATCACCAAGTCACAATTATAACCACCAAAGAAACATACACTAAGCTCTCATAACTAACAGGAGTATAAAGGATTTAGCAATTTAATAATTTTTAGCAAAAAAATCAAGAACCCTAACTTTTTATTAACAAGGTTTCAAGTACACAACTAAAAGTAAATATCTTACCTATTGATTGCTTAATATCCGAGAATCAGAGATGCAAGATGAAATATTTGAGTGTCTTCTTCGATCAATAATAAGAACATACGCACACATGAAGATTTTTGGGAGAATAAACATGAAAATGAGTTGTCAGGCAAGAAATGGGGTTCTTTTACACCTACACCCCCACGCATACATCTATACATTCACACGTGTCACACACAAGAGTGGTGACTAACTATTTTTTTATTCAGTATTAATACTTGTTATCTGATTAACAATTAAATTATTTAAAATATCGAACTAACTCAGTTTCAGACAAGAAAGATATATTTGTAACTTTGGTTCACAAATAAATCTAATGATATAAAAATCATTATAATACCTAAATATTTTAGTTTCAACTAATTTTAACCCCTTGGTTAAAATAACAATTAATTCAAATAAATTAATAAATAATATTTGTCACTTACCAAAAGTGATAAAACACTAGGCCGGATTTCAGGGTGTTACAGGTGTGACCACACCTAATGCTCTTAGGGCATGAGTTAGATAAACCCATGTATTTTAAAGGTATATGTAAAATGTAAATGACGTTAAATATACTTATAGGATATACGTAAATAATGTTAAATATATATTTTGTCATTATATTAAATTTTGAATCTCCTCATTTCTTAATTAATAATTAACAAATATCAAATGATATGAGGAAAATTCCCCTAAGTTACACTTTAGAATATCCATATATAAAAATGTTTATAGCTTCTGTCCTCTCTGCTATGCATGTTTATTGGGCTGCTGTCTTCCTTATCCCTAAAAATATTATATATGAAATTGAAAAGATTCTTAAGTCATTTCTGTGGAATCAAGGTGTGATGAAGAAAGGCAGTGCCAAAGTTGCTTGGAAGGTAATCTGCACTCCAAAAGATCAAGGTGGCCTAGGATTAAAACAGTTGGGCCCATGGAATATAGCTTTATTGAGTAAACATGTGTGGAATATTGCTGCTAATAAGGATACTTTATGGGTGAATTGGGTCAAGAAGGTGAAATTAAAAGACAGAAGCATTTGGGATGTGTCTCCAAAGTTGAAAGACAGTTGGATGTGGAAAACCTTACTTGGTATAAGGGATAATATATGTGATTCCGTTGTTTATCAGATTGGTAATGGCAGAACAATTTCAGTCTGGTATGATAATTGGAGTATGACTGGTCCCCTTTCAAAAATTATCAGTAAGCGCAGCATTTATATGGCCAGATTAAAGGATAATGCTACGGTTGCTGATTTGTTGGTTAATGGATATTGGAATTGGCCTAGTGATTGGAATCAATTATACCCTGTATTACTTAATATCAATCCCCCTGTTATTGATAGTAATAAAAAGGATATGGTCAAATGGAAAATGAGGAATGGAAGTTTAGTTGATTTCTCTATCAAATCTATTTGGGAGGATTTAAGCCCTAGTTTGCCAAGTATTAGCTGGAACAAAGTTGTATGGTTTTCTCAAAACAGCCCAAGGCATGCTTTTATTATGTGGCTAGCTATTAGAGGTAGATTGCTTACTCAAGAGTGTCTTATTATGCCCGTTGTGTAAGAAGATCAATGACTCCCATAGTCACCTATTCTTTGAATGTGATTATACAGATGATATTTGGAAGGAGTTAAAGAGGCTGATGAATGAGACTATGTTGGCTGATGACTGGATGACCATTATCAATCAAATTGCAGCTCTGGCTTGTAATAACAGCATTGGAAGTATCATTAGAAGGATGGTTGTTGCTGCTGCTGCAGTCTACCTAATTTGGAAGGAAAGGAATGATAGGTTGTTCAAGGCGAAATGTAAACCTAATAATGTCCTTATTCAGGTCATTAAAGATTGTATTCGGATGCAACTTATGGGTTTGAAGGTGAAGGCTTCTAGACAGGTCATTAAAGCTGCTGCGGATTGGAATGTCAATTTTTCTTACACTGTATTCTAGTTTGTTTTAGAGGTGTTGGTGTTTGATTGTATAGCCTTTAGTTTGTTTGAATTGTTCCATTTGTAATCTGGTTTATTCTGATATATATATATATATATATATATATATATATATATATATATATATATATATATATATATATATAATTTATTTTTCGAAATATAAAAAAATATCTGGAAAAAATTGCGTCCAATAGGATTTGAACCTATACTAAAGGTTTAGAAGACCTCTTTCCTATCCATTAGACAATGGACGCTTTTCATTGTGATTTTTGGGTATTTTTACTTTATGATCTTATATTTGAAAAAAACTAAAATAAAATGGGTATAAAAACTTATTAGATAATAGATAAGAATATAATATAGTAGGATTTATGTAATACATTTTTTGAATTGTATATTCAATGATGAATGATG